>OZ026838.1:35603399-36203399 GCA_964023205.1 Lutraria lutraria | reverse complement strand
CTGAATAATGATTATCATAAAATTTACACCGAGTCCTGAAAAAATAGAGAATTCATCCAGTGTATGTGTCACATGATTAAGGGTCAAAGATAAGACAACACAATTTGAAAAGATTTTCATTAAATGCACATACAATCATGTAAGATGATGTACAGTTTCACTATGATATCCGAAATCTGTCGTCCGAAAATCGTACACCACATTACTATGAATGTAATGTCTACTAATGACTATTCTTGAAAATTCACGAGTCTTTGTTATTCTGTTGGTCATAATGCAATATGATACTGTTGTAAAAATTCAATAAATACTATCAAAATGTGATTATTCATGAAAATGTTTACAATTTTCGGAAAATGCGGTATAAACTTTATTCAATTCCACGGACGCTTCAGAAACGAAGTATACTCACGAAGATGTAACCAAATTGCCATCTGGAATTATGAATCATGACTTTAGTCAATTAAAATTGCAGACCAGATCAGTTCTCATTAAAAGCATTCATGCGAAATTGATCTGTGCAGTGTTTTTGGTCATTTAAGTGTACCTACTTCGGATACGTAAAAAGATGGACAAAAAGGGACCGATTTTCATTTTTTTTTTTTTTTGATAGGTCAAAAAAAAGTTTAGGGTCGGCAGCAAAAAAATAGGGACGGTCGGGATAGCGGAAACAAGTAATTTTATAAGGATATATATAAAGACGAAACAGTAAAAATATAGTCCGACTAATGTGAACGGTGGAAAAAACAACAACAAAAGCTGTCTAAATATTTCAAAATGGTCACACAGAGTTGAAATATGAACGGAGTACAAAATGTATTTAAAACATTTCTGACATTAAGTTTTCGTTCTAATCAAAACAAATCATTATGTCCAAGGTATCTAAGTTCACCGATGGACTGAACTATACTTCCATACAAGCGATTTCCTTCATTCAACATACAGTCAATATCAAGACTTTTCAAATTAAAAATACTGCAAGGCTGGCATTGAAAAAAATGCCGAAAGAGCGACTAGTGACATTGCAGTACACTGCATTCCATTATACGGTGCAAATTTAGACAACCTTGATGGAAACTACCTACTGTTAAATACTTCTTACCATGTTTGTTGACAGTTATCGCTGTTGTCTTTCGTGTTCAGTCAACCAATATGGCGGAAAGTGACGCGCTTTAATACACACGTGGTCAATTTTAACATTTTCATTGGTCGATTGTTAAGTGTCTGGCTGGAAAATGCTGGCGGAGCGAGTTTTTCGCGAAACGGAGACAAAATAAAAAAAAAAGAAAATGGAGATAAAAAACAACAAACATTTCTACTTTTTTACGCAGCTAGAAAGAAACTGAATTCACGAAACAAAATTCAATAATAACTGCTCAAAGAATTATATCAATTACGATTTAAACCGTCAGTATTTTTTATCTCCATTGCGTTTTTATTCGCGATCTATTAAAACGCCAATGCGTTGTATATAAACGTAATACAAAATATGGTTTTCATAAGGCAAGACTTATTTGCATAGTTTGGTCATTGTAACTACAGCTTTTTCATTATATAGGCTTGTACGAAGTAAAAAAGATCAATTGTCGTTGATTTTTTTTATTTACCTTATTGTTCTTTTAACAACTGATTTTCAGATAGGCATAAACAAGCTTCGAAAACGTTTTCGGTACTTTTGCGAAGTTGGGGTATTGAGGTTTAGAAACGAACGTATAAAAAGAGCGTAGCCTAACCTTTTTGGGAGAAGCTATTATATATACAGAAAACATTTTCAAAGCTTTGTAGTAACGGTAAAAACTTTCATTTTAAATATTTTGACATTTTTTATCACTTAATGGATGCATACAATACATATCAGATTGTTTAAAAAAGATTAAAAAAGAAAGTAAAAAATCATTAATAATACCAGCTTCTCCCAAATCGATTACGCCAGTGCGCTTTTTTAAGAGTATTCAATACTGACGGCGCCGTGCTCAATAATCAGTTATGAAATATAAATGAACATTGGCAAGTATGAATATGTAACAAATGGATATCATTGGTTGCTGCTAGATATGAATATGTTGAGTATAATCCTAGCGCATTAAAATATACGTTTGCATTTTATTATTATTCTAGTGTTGAAGCCAGATATATTGACCAATTAGTCTCCAATGTGGTTATATATGTATCAGACATAATTGTATTTAAGATTAAAAAAATATGGATCGAGTACGGTGGATTCTACTATATGTGTGCATGTATTTATCAATCCTGAAGCCAGCTCATACCGGGAACATCACTGATGCCCAGAAGTTGTGGTCAGATCTTTTCACAAATTATAATTACAGGATTAGACCGTTAATCAATCAGTCGGAAATTGTGAGTACGTATCCTTAATAAATTATATTTATTCACCAGTCATATACATGTTTAATTTTAGATTTTGTCTACACGTTATATGTATACAAAAATTAAAAATAAATTTAAAGTGATATTTCATATTCATTTTCCTCAATCGAGTGACATTCTGTTTTTCCTTTACGGCTCTGTATGTTTCAGTTTTGTTCATAATTATGCAATTCAAAAAAAGGACTTATTGTGACTTCAAAAATTCGTGCAATGAAACCGCGCTTTTCATCGTTCAGGTTAGCAACAGAAGAGCTCCACGAGTGGTTCTTGCCGCACAGCACATGTTCATAATTAGACTTTTTCTTCATAATCAGACGACCTTAAAACGTTCTCGGTGTTAAGGCAATGTGGAAATAATTAACACCAGTCTGTAAATTTATGTTTGTTGCAATGAGATTTTCTTAATTTAAGAATACTAACTCCCACAATTATCTCAAATTGGAGCGGACATATTTTGGAAATGTTTATAATATTTATAGGTTTCCATGATAGGATATGATTTACCGAGAGATTTTTCAAAAACGATGGTTATTTTTGTGACGATTTATTTATCAGTCGCTCACTGAAAGCAACAATTCAAATCAAAACAAAACAACCAACACTCAAAACCGAACAGCACGAAAAAAAGCCGAACAAAACCGAATGCACATTGAATTTGGGTTATTATCATTTTGAATTTGCATTTAAGTCTTGTAGAGTAGCCAATTCTTCAAAGATTAAAGAAAAGGGAAGATCTTTTTAATGAAAATTTACGATAGAAAGATGCAAAACAACGATAAAAGAAACGATATAAGTCAGCATGCAGTATATAAAGACATTTATATTTTTCTATTTTTCGACAAGAGCAAAACGCAAAAACGCTTACAATGTTTTAAAACAAA
Organism: Lutraria lutraria; assembly: GCA_964023205.1. NCBI lineage: Eukaryota > Metazoa > Mollusca > Bivalvia > Venerida > Mactridae > Lutraria > Lutraria lutraria. The sequence continues at coordinate 36,200,127 of OZ026838.1, read as the reverse complement.
ATTTCGCAAAATGAATTATAGCACCCGAGTTAACTATCACAGAAATGATGACAATCTGGTATTTCCTATTTCTGTAAAATTAACATTTTAGCATAGAGCAAATCGTACACCAGAAAAACATCGGAGTTAGGATGGTCACATTTGTGATATTGACGTATATTAGATCCTGTTGCGAATCATATTGTCTGCCAGACATCTTATATCTTGCATGTACAATGCTAATCGAGATATTTATAACATGAAAACACAATTTTACACATTAGTAAGTACTGTATTTGAACTAGTAATTTGACAAGAATAATCCAAGTAAACTGTAAATAACATTAGAACAAAAGGAACTCAATTATCATTTTCCAAATATTCAATAAGGGCAACAACTCTTTCAAAATTGGCAAAATGTGTTGTAACGTAAACTAAAGTATCTACGGCTACTATCAAATAAATATAGAAAAATGGGAAATAGTTCGTTTTAATATTAACATGTATTAATAGCATTGAGCGGGTATGTCAAAAATGTACAGTCATAAGGATATAATACCTTAAAGTCCCATAAGCTTATAAATGTATTGGTCCTAATAGTTTCTGTTTGTTCTATAACAGAGGAATCCGGTGTGTTTTCCTCCCGTGCATACTTTATAACAAGAAAAAAATGATTCCGAAACCACTATCGTATTTTTTTGCAATATCATTGAAATAAATACTATTTATAGAACAATTAAATGTTTTTTGCATATGTTTTTCTACAACAAAAAGCTAATGGGCTTTAATACCAAAGTATTCGCTAGATGATATCTCACTGTATACCATGACAAGAATTGCAATACATGTATACCTTTCAGATTGTACTGTGTCTTTATCAGTACTGTCATTAAACGAAATTAATGAAGTCGAGGAGGTGATGAGAGTTACTGCTTTTCTCAGTTTAACTTGGAAAGACGAGGCCTTACAATGGAATGCATCTGATTATGGCGGTGTCAATTTTATGCTTGTCCCTCAGGTAAGTCACTGAGAAAACGAGACGAAGAGTTAGATGGGTAGATTTATTTTGGCTTCGGCAATACATGTACGAGGGGATCAAACATGTCATACTAACATTTGAACTAGTGTGTAGTGACTTTACAAAAGAGATTAAATGCAGCATTGCTTTTGAGTGGCCTCTGTAGTTGAGTGGTTATGGTCTTTGACTAGTAACCACTAGCTCTCCACCGCTGTGGGTTCGAATTTTAGATAAATTCCACATGACACTGTGTGGAGGCTGTCCGACTAGCTTACGGAAGGTTGATGTTACACCTACATGTGTATCTACGGTCTTTCTTCACCGCTAGAGCCGGAAACATGACGTGATCCAGTTAGAATCCACTCCGACTCGGTACTAAATATATTTCTGTTTCTACCAAAATGTTAGTCCGGTGTCTTCCTCTAATCTTGAATCATTTTGACCAAAAATAGTAGAAAAATTTAGCTATTGTTAGTTTTCTGAACACAAGTAAGTGTGGGATTGCACAGGTCATGTCTTGCATTTTTGTTAATTAATTGAATAAAGGCGCGTACTCTCCTTGACCCTAATAGGATTCCATAGTTTAATATACTGGTAATTATTGCGTATATTCAGTTTAGAAATACAGGAATTTTATGTCAATAAACCATGTTGACCGTGAATCATTTAGTATGAATTATAACCTGAAATATAAACGTTTTCGCCACGAAGAATCAACATAGGGAAGGGGATTATTAAAACGGGGAGGGAGTTTGAAAACGTTTTAATGTTACCGGGGCCGGTACTTTGAAAACGTTTTTAAGTTACCGGGGGTAACCTGAAAAAGGAGCTTGAAAACGTTACACCGGTGAAAGCATTTTTTATTATGTGAAACTTAATATTACTAATGTTTTTCTCTATCGACGGTTCTTTGGTGTTAAGGATTTCAGTCTCTAATTCGAAACCTCCTTTTTGAAGAGTACTCAATTTCATGATTTCTACTGAAATATTGAGATATTCCTGAGGGTTATGGGTTCAAATCCCACTGGGACCATACTTTTTTTCTTTCTTTTTTAGCTTTTAGGTCATGTTTGGTATTAACAACTTGAACTTGTACAGAAATAAGGAAGAAAATATTTATTCCAAATTGATTTGTCTAGTTTATTGGAATTTATAAATGGTTAATTAACGAAAATCAAGTAACTGTGGATTCTGACACAATGTTTTCAAAACCGGACGGTGAAACTTTTTGAAATTTGGTGTAGACATTATACACACAAAGCATTTAATTTTGAGAAAGTTTCAGCTGTTTCCCTGCTTTAGTTTTCATTTTAATGATATTTATCAATTTGTTACTTTTTGGTAAAAGGCTAAAATCTTGACTAAATCTTAAAGGGGCTGGGTTACATTTTTCACCTTTTCAGCAACATAGTAATTCCAAACATCGTACACAAAATTTGAATTGACTAAACATTGGTTACCCTTAGACTTAAACACATTCTTGCATTTATTGTATCATATGTTAGGGAGATAGGCCAATTTTTATGAAGGTGACTTCATTTGATTCTGAGGTACTATTTACGTTAGGGGTAGAGGAACAAACATGGTTGTAACTCTCTTAACTGACGGTAAAAGTTTTTAAAAATTCACCTGTAAATGTCTTAATGGATATACTAAAGAAAGATCATTTAAAATACGATCCTTAACACTTCGTATTAGACTTCGAAAACCTTAAGTGTTGAACACTATAAAATCATGTATCATTTATTTTGATTTACTATTTTGTAATAAGGGCGAGGTTTGGAAACCAGACATTTTATTGATGAATGCAAATGGAAAAGCGGAAGAAACGGGCATAAAGTCACTAAATGTTATTTCCGAAGAGGATGGCAGTGTTAGTTGGTTTCCATTTCAGGTACAGTTAAAACTGATGACAAAGGCCACTCTTAGGAAAGTCATAATATGTTTTTTATTGACGGGTAACCTTTATTCAGAGGTTATTCTGTTCTAAGAAATCAGTATTTTTAAGAATGACCTTTATTCGTAGGATGGCCATTATTAGGAGGTAGCTGGAAATATAAGTTTGACTGTATATTGAAATAAGTTGATGTCTGCTAGAACCTATTACTAATGTCATTATCTGGGAACATGTTTTTTGGACTTATACTATATCAATTCCACTTTAAATACCCAATGTCCATTGACCTCAGTTTATACACAATATGATGGTGTTGTAACAGCTGAGCCGCGACCTTTGTCCAGCACAGCAGATAGTGTGTTGGGTTCGAATTCCGGTCTAGGAAGTTCATATTCTTCTAGGAAAAGTTCATGCTGATTTCGCTCCTTGTGGTATAGGGTAAGTTAGAACAACACATGTAATTAGAATACAGTCCAGGAGACTTGTTTAATAGGTGAAACAGCCGCCGTATATTTATCAATGAAATATCGTTGAAAAAAAACGGCACTAAACCCACTGAAATTGAAAACAATATATATCAATACAATGTATATATTGAAATGATTGATTCATTCTATTCATTACATGAAAACTAGTGGCAATCCATTGTCACGTTTTAATTATACAGTTTAACTACACGTATTCCCTGTTGATCTATTCCTTCACATCTTGATCGGTCTTGCAAGTTATTTAAAGCGTCGTATCAAATATTGTGTAGGTATTATGCTGTGTATATGTATAATATTTATCAATGAAATATCGTTGAAAAAAAACGGCACTAAACCCACTGAAATTGAAAACAATATATATCAATACAATGTATATATTGAAATGATTGATTCATTCTATTCATTACATGAAAACTAGTGGCAATCCATTGTCACGTTTTAATTATACAGTTTAACTACACGTATTCCCTGTTGATCTATTCCTTCACATCTTGATCGGTCTTGCAAGTTATTTAAAGCGTCGTATCAAATATTGTGTGGGTATTATGCTGTGTATATGTATAATATTTATCAATGAAATATCGTTGAAAAAAAACGGCACTAAACCCACTGAAATTGAAAACAATATATATCAATACAATGTATATATTGAAATGATTGATTCATTCTATTCATTACATGAAAACTAGTGGCAATCCATTGTCACGTTTTAATTATACAGTTTAACTACACGTATTCCCTGTTGATCTATTCCTTCACATCTTGATCGGTCTTGCAAGTTATTTAAAGCGTCGTATCAAATATTGTGTAGGTATTTGAAATGTGAATACATTATTATACATATACACAGCAGCAAAGCAGACCAAATACTTTCATTTTTTCCAGAAATTTGAATCCACGTGCAGCATAGACGTGAGATATTTTCCTTTCGATACACAGACGTGTACAATGACATTTATGGCATGGAGTTACAGCCAATCTGAGGTACACGTATCTAGAACCGTAGAATTTCATCAACCGAATGTTATGTCTTTGTTTCAAATAGCGAAAAAATGAGATACATAGTGGGCTAGAATGTTGAAGGGATGGTGTTTAATGGTTGTTGAGACCTTAAATTACCGCAAAGATCATACAATTTTAAGCTTGCGGTACATGGTTAAGCAAATAATCATCACGTTTTATAACCTAGTGATGCAAGAATATCGACCGGGGAGTCGAGAAAAATCAATAAATTTCCCAAAAATCATTCGAGCCTCGAGTTATACCGCAAATTGACGGTAATTTCGAAACGTTTTAACGGTAACAAGTATTCTTTTCACAACGTCGCCATCTTCTATTGTGTAAGCAACTCTATAATTAACCATTAAATGATAGGCGATATAGTTTGAGGTGGTTTACCCGTTTTTTTTCTCGTAAAAATTACTTCCGAATTTTTATTTTCAGGTGAAATTTATAGACGAAAATGTTTATTTGAATTCCTATTCAGAAAGTTCATTGTGGGAAATTACAAATGTTGAACATGAAAGTGACCCGGATACATATGAACCAAACGTTCATTTCACTTTCTCTTTTAAAAGAAAGCCTTTGTACACTGTTTTGTTAATTATTTTGCCTGTTGTATTTTTATCTTTTATGAATATATTTGTGTTTGTTGTACCAGTTAGAAGTGGGGAAAAAATTGGATATTCAATCACCGTGTTTTTGTCATATGCTGTTTTCTTGACACTAATTGAAGAATCCATGCCAAAGAATTCTGGGTCTATTTCTCTACTTTCCGTATACATGATAGTTCTAATGGGTGTAAGCAGCATAATCACTTTCATTGCTATTTGCTTGGTGAAAGTGATGTCCATTGAAAACCTAGGAGTGCCGAAAATATTTGTTTGGATGTCAAGAATTGGAAGCTGCAAGATCTGCAGAAGAGAAAATAAATCGAAAGTTGAAGCAATCGACAAACAAACACTGGAGATGACTGAAAAGGAAATGGAACTTGGCAAAAATAAAACAAGTCGCAGCAGTCCAATCATGCCATCTTTAAGCAGAGAAGATACACCGACTTGGGAAAGCATCATGAATGGGCTAGAAATGTTCTGCTTTTATTTCTTTACCCTCGTCATCGTCACGGTATCGCTTGTAGTATTGATCGGAATCAAGATTGGGAATATTTAGTTCTTGCTTTTTGTTAAACAATCAATTTAAGGCCCATTAGCCTTTTGAATGTAGTGATACAGAACACTAGATAAAATTATGTTTTTATTGCAAGTAAAAGTCAGTTTCGCCACCTTTCTAGGTGAAATAAGACCTACTTTAATCTTAACATTGGAATAGCTAATGGGACTATAAAATTAAATTGTCTTTGATACGAACACCTGGCGTGTATAAAAGGAGTGGAATGTGAATTGTCACTGGGGTTATGAAGCTTTTTATATAAAACAACAACAAAATTAAACGTGACTGTGTTAAAAATATAAATATTCCGGTCCAAAATGTATACGTAACCAGTCCGATTATAAACTGTGCAGCAATGCTTCTTATGTAATTGATTAAAATGTGTTCATACTACCGTGAGAAAAGTATGGCTGTCATGAGCAGGACGTGATGGCCGTCCGGGAAATGTCCACAAGCATAATACTATTTTAGTCATGAGTTAATACTAAACATTGGAATGTCTTTACCCAAATCCCAATACACACATTCTGTATTAAGTATTTCACTGTTGTGATTTTTTTTTCAAAAATCTTTTTAAGACGAATTAAGCATGACTGACTTTGACTTTGAAAATGTGAAACGTGTTTTTATAACAGTGAACAGGCGTTATATACACCATTCATTCGCATTGAAACTGCAAATACTATTTACTTACTCGCGCTCTATCTATCCCTGAACTTACAAATTTATATGCAAATTTCTTTCTTCTTATTTGTTGCAAAGATCATTCTTGATCGTAACAAATATCATGTTAATTAATGTATAAAAAGTGTATTCTGAATAAACTTGCAAACATGTATATCTATGCTTCTCCATTTTTGTTTCCAGCACTTATGGATTTACGATGTAGAGAGGATCCAATGCAAAGTTCATGCCGGTGTAAACGTTTTCAAGCTCCCCCCGTTTCAAGTTACCCCCTCCCCCACCCTGTAATTTTAAGTTTTTAAGTTACCGGGAGGTGTACAATTAAAACGTTTTGAAATTACCCCCTCCATTTTCAAATGCCCTACCCGGTAATCAGATTACCCCTGGGGGCGCTTTGAAAACGTTTTCAGAATACCCCCGGGTAATAATTCGAGAATTCATAATAAGAGAGAGCTTGCACAAGAATAAGGAGATTACAATTTCAAACACATAAATGCATACATTTACTACAGTTGTATGAGACTTTACACGCGGTCCTTATGATAAGATCACACGACGTTCAAATGACGTCAAATACCAATGCAATCTTGAATCGTTTTGATAAAAAATATATATAAACAATAATTTTTATTAACTGTTGTTGGTTTTCTGAAAACTAGTAAGTGTGGAATTGCACAGGTAATGTCTTGCATTTTTGTAAATTAATTGAATGAAAGCGCGTACTCCCCATAACCCTTCCACTAATCTTGAATCATTTTGACCAAAAATAGTAGAAAAAAATAGCTATTGTTAGTTTTCTGAACACAAGTAAGTGTGGGCTTGCACAGGTCATATCTTGCATTTTTGTTAATTAATTGAATAAAGGGGCGTACTCTCCTTGACCCTAATAGGATTCCATAGCTTCATATAATTATTGCGTATGTTCAGTTTAGAAATACAGGAATTACATGTCAATAAACCATGTTGACTGTGAATCATTTAGTATGAATTATAACCTGAAATATAAACGGTTTCGCCAAGAAGAATCAACATAGGAAGGGGGATTATTAAAACGGGGGAGGGAGTTTGAAAACGTTTTAATGTTACCGGGGCCGGTACTTTGAAAACGTTTTTAAGTTACCGGGGGGTAATCTGAAAAGGGGGAGCTTGAAAACGTTACACCGGAACTAACCACAAAACCATTCTTAATAAAATCAATCATAAAAGTATAGTTTTCATTAACTGTATTTTTGTTGTTCGGTACGAACAATAAAGTTATTACCGTATTTCAGAAATCGCTCAGTTTTCATTGAAAACCTGCATACCGAACAGCTACCATTAATTCAACCTTCCGCCTACGAACATAGTTCCATTTTTCTCAGTTCAATTGCATAAATACAAATTCAAATATTACGTGCATATAAGTCAAAATCAGATGGCTATGCAATATCGTAAACGAGCAATACTAGACAGTCGTAAAAAATCTAAACAATCCTGTCCCTCAGATTACTACAATATTTACTATAATTACACACATTTCAAGGAAGTGTGACGTCATAATCCTCGTGCTTTACATGCTAATTTGTCTGGTTCCTAGCTTCTATTGTAAACGTATAGAAGTCATCATTGAATTCATGGACGATGCGATGATAAGGCCATACCAAATCGTATTTTCGTTTAGCGTCCGCGGACTGATAGGTTTGAGCCTTCGGAGAAAAAAAAACACTTGTCTTAAGATCTCGCAGTGAAAACTTTTGACCGGTTTTGCTACGGAATTTATAAATACCGCATGTTGTTATCTCCCTTTAGGTATTTACGCCATTTGCATTCGAAAAAACGTAAGCAGTAGCTAGGTAAGTACTTATTTTAGTCAATGATTTAAAAACAATGTGTAATAATCTTACATAAAATAGTATATTTTAAGATGAATAAGAAGTTTAGTAGATTGTTGGTGTAAATTACTTTTAATTTACATATGCGGATAATTAATTATTTGTAATATGTTTTCGTGGTTGGTCGATTTTGTCAAGAGGGTTATACTAAGAAGAATTTTACCCATGGATGTTTTACATTGTGTGTTTCTTTTTTTCTCGCTTACATACGAATAAAAACTGATCGGGTGTGATTTTATACTTTATCACTTTGAGTTACATCATACAAGACTTAATTTCCCAACTGTAAATTTGGTGAATGTTGAGAAACTGCTAGCTACAGAGTATTTGTTGTCATTTCAGGTCATATGGCGACTTTCCGGTTTTAATGGTAGACTAAGACCCCAGGAACTGTTCAAGGCATTACGCGCCATGCCTGCATCTCATGAACAAGGTAATATATATAATTTTTTATATATAGAACCAAAAACCATGGATCTTCTGTGGTTTTGTCACATAAAAGATTCTTAGTTCAGAGTGGTATTCGAACCCTCACTGGTAAGGGGCAAGTTATTTTACGTCATTTTATCTATCCTCTTGGCCATGATGACCTCTCGAAGACATTGCATTAAATTAAATACATTAAATGGGTATATTTGATTTGGATATCATAATACATGTAGTATCATAAAATAAATATATTCCTAGAAGCTAAGGTTTACTCTCTGGTATGCTTATTTTTAAGTGGCAATGCAAAATCGCAACTTCTTGCGCGAAGCAGATTAGTGACAGTGCCCGAAATATTCCGAAATATCCGCAATAGTCATCACGTGATATAAACAAAACAGAAACCCAGCAAACACAGTAACGTTGTGACAACGTTGCGACAACGTTTTGCATAACGTTGCGACAACGTTTGGAATAACGTTGTGACAACGTTAAAGTGTGGAGTCGTGTAAACGTTGCGACAACGTTGTGGCACAACGTTGTGAAACAACCAAACCACAACCAAACCAAAACCTTCTGTTAAAAGCTCAGTGGTAAGTTGGTTGCACTTCGGTGCCAGCAATGCGAGTTCGATCCACAGTCGTCACAGTTGCTGACATTCAGTGCTGGGTGATTTCCTAACTTGGTTATGTTTACAGCAGTATTAGCTTCGACTGGTTGCATTGGAGCTAATGAACCCTGCCATAGGCTCAGTTGGAAATCGTTCCATCCACTCCAGGTATCAGCTTTTTTAGATTACTGTAAATTACTTAATATCTGTGAGGTCTAATTTTCGTGAATTTTATCACAACTTTCGCGAGATCTTGAATTTGCATTGAAGCTTATTTAAACTTTAAGTAAGTAATGCTGCTTATATTTTACCAAATTTATAATTCGAGACATTAGCCATTCACGAAAATAAAACCCACAGGAATATTGGTCAATTTACAGTACCTAAACAAATAAACATTTACCTTTGAAAACACTTGGTTTAAAATTTAAGCAAGCCAAAGTAATATTACTAATACAAATATTTAATTCAATGTCAAATCGTATAGTTACCTAAACCAAGAAATATGCATTTTACAAAAAAGCCATAATTGAGACAAAATGCAAGGCAAACAATAGAACATTGAACTGAATTTTATGATGGCAAGTGTTCCGAGTTTCAAACAAAAACTTGATTAATAATTCAAGCAAAACAATAGTTATGTACCCTACTTTCCCTACTGAGTCATCTTAATATGGTAAACGAGTAATCCATGTTTCAAAACAATAGTTTTTAATAGATATTTTAAGAAAACAATAGCACCACAAGCAGTACCAACTCTTGTTTGTTAAGGGCAATAAGTGCTGCCATTCCTTTCGTTCATTTAAAGATTTTCTTCAGCTCTAAATCAATTTTGAAGTAAATTTTCAGAAAAAGATAAACAAGAGGGCCAAGATGGCCCTATATCGCTCACATGTCAATCACTGCTCACTCATTAAAACATTGTTTTGAACTGGTGACCTAGTTTTTGACCCCAGATGACCCATGTTAGAACTTGTCTTACATATGAATAAGACAAACATTCTTACAAAATTTGGTGAAGATCCAATCAAAACCATGAAAACTACAGCATAGACAAGGTTTTCCTAAGATTTGACCTTGTGACCTCTTTTTTGACCCCATATGCCCTTTGTTCGAATTCGTCTTGCATATCATTAAGACAAACATTCTGACAAGGTTTGGTGAAGATACAATCAACATTTGACATCTACAGTGTTAATAAGGTTTTCCTAAGATTTGACCTAGTTTTTTACCCTAGGTGACCCATATTTGAACTTGTCTTTAATATCATTAAGGCAAACAATCTGACAAGGTTTGGCCAAGATCCAATTAAAGCCATGACATTTAGAGCTTTTACAAGATTTTTACCTAAGATTTGACCTGATGACCCAGTTTTTGACCCCGGCTGACCCATGTTCAACAATGACCCACAAATCATTGAGGTAAACATTCTGACAAGGTTTGGTGAAGACCCAATCAAAACTGTGACATCTACAGTGTTAACAAAGTTTGCCTAACCTGGTGACCTAGTTATTGACCCGAGATGACCCATATTTGTACTTGACCATTATATCATTAAAACAAACAATTTGACAAAGTTTTGTGAAGATCCAATTATAACTGTGAAAGCTATAGTGTTAACATGTTTTTTCATAAGATTTGACCCAAGATGACCCATGTTCAAACTAGTTTAAGATATTATGAAGACAAACATTCTGACAAGGTTTCATGATGATCCTATCAAAACAGTGACTTCTAGAGTGATCACAAGGTTTTCCAGCAATTTGCCCTAGTGACCTAGTTTTGGACCCCAAATGGCCCAATATCGATCTCATCCGAGATTTTGTCCATATTAACGTTCTGGCCCATTTTTGCTAAAAATGTGACCATTTAGTGTGTTCACAACATAAAGTTTGACGATGCATGACGGCGGACAGAGACTGATCCTAAAAGCTCACCCTGTCACTTTGTGACATGTGAGCTTAAAAATATAATACAATGTCAAAAACTACATGTATTCACATAGACAATATATTCTATATTATCCCTCCTCCAGAAACGAATGACACCGACCTTGACTTCTTTCACTTTTTGTCTTTTTTAAGTGACTATTTTAGTATGTAGTAAGTATATAACAAATTATACACATGTGACAGTATTTAATTATTTTGAACAATCCAAACATTTGTGGCTCACTTCGCCGTTTGAAAAGTTTGTGAAACTCAGTTAAGGATTCCTTTATGTCTTCAATTCCTCCCGGACCTCCAAATCCTCCTGGACTACAGATTCTGTCACACTCTTCTGAAATTATTTTAATATAATTCATTTTAAGTATTTCAATGATACAATGATTCTAGGACTAGCACTAATTGATTATTTTTACAACACTTCAACCATCCTTAATCCTGCAGCAAATCTGAATAGAATCAAATTATGCTGAACTTTTTAGTGCACTACAAAGAACAAAGAGGTAAAGCAAAAGATTATGAAAGCTTAAAGAAAATTGATATTTTTAAATGAACTAGTAACCACAGTCAGTTTGACCTTCAAACAAGAGCTGTTTAATGTTGTAAATTAAGATTTTATTTTTCCAAAAGCAGTAACACTAACCATTTTTCCTGACTTTAGCCCAGAAAAGAAAAGCAAAAGAATAGTAAATATACCTTAAATTTCAATCCACCTTTGTTGAATGTCACATGTTTCAAAAAGCTTCCTTTTGGCTGTCTTGTGAGTTTTCATGAGTGCATCTGCAAAAAAGAATTGATGGTATGTTTGTATTTAAAAAGAAAATTTCAATGTGCAAAAAATTTGTCCCCATGTTAGTTTAAGTTTAGGTATGCTTTGTGCACATGTGTGGATGTTCCCGATTTGTACACTTGTTTCTTCAAAACTTTAAATTCTACTAATGAAACCACAAACAGGATTAAGAACTATCCGAAACAGCTATTTGAAATAGATTCTGAATCTGAATATTAGCTTGATAATGTTTTAGATAAAACTACATATTATGAGACTGAAAAAAATGGATTGAGAATATGTGGCCAATTTGTCTTATCTTCATTTTCTTTAAAAAATACTTAAATCAGTCATGCTCATTTAAATAATCAATATTCATTTTGAAAATGTTTTTTTTTTCAATTACCTACCATTTTTTCTTAACAACAACAAACAAACAAGAAACTTACTTCATACTTAAACAGTATAAAGGACAACTTACTTAATATTGATTTGCATATAGCCAGTTCTTCCAATCTCTTCTTCCCTGAGAATCCCTTTCTTTCCTTGATTGACCAAACCCTGTGAAGCTCATCACTAAACGACATGTGGTGTCAACATCTTTGACATCTAATGTACTACAGTAAAACCCCGATTATCCGAAGTCGTCGGGACCGAAAAATTACTTCGGATAATCCGGGGTTTCGGATAATCCAGGGTAAGGGAAATCTAGACAAGTGCAAGAAATAAAGGGAGATCACTCCCTTATATATGGCGTACATGTATAGGTATAATGACAACAAAGTTAATGCGTTATATTTCATAATTTATTTACGAAAAAATACATTTTACGACAAACATGTGTATGTTTAAGGTAAAACAAATGTATGAGTAGTTTGTGAGTTTGTACCATTATTAATTCGTCAAAGTCATGAGGAATCCAAAGTGAAACTACCAATACAAATGAATACCCAAACGGTAGCACATGTCATGTTAAAAGCACATTAATCCATCGATAAAATGTAGAAAAAGACACTGTTTAAACAAATTATAAACTGTATTAAAATAAAAATCCAACACGGAGTTTCATTTTCGATAAAATGATACCGTGAAATGAAATATACACGGGATGTAGAAAAAGACACTGTTTAAATAAATTATAAACTGAATTAAAATAAAAATCCAACGCGGAGTTTCATTTTATTGCTACAGTCACAAACACTACGAGCGTCACACAAATCGTTGTCGTCCTAAGAATCGTGTTCGTATTCATTTTCCGAAAATGGAATAATTTTGAAATCGAGTGCCGGTAATTTATATTGGTCATGTGTATTGTTTGTCAATATAACAAACATCGAAAAATAAAATGAACATTTTTAATGTTGGTTGCTTTTTCAAGTGAAATTATGATGCAATTCATAAATCAAAGGAAAAATAAAAGGTGAATGATCTAGCTAACCCAGTCCGTATCGTAATAGGCTAATTGTGTTCCCATTACTGCAAACAATGATCCAAACCAACAATCCATTGTTCTCAGTGGTTTGATAATTTGTTGTTTACACCTTTTGACACGTTAAAGAAATCCTACATTGAACTTCTCTGATCGATCAGAGTTAATTGTCGACTTCGGATAATAGGTGCGAAAATACGCGTTCGGATAAATGTGGGGACCTGTTTATCACTTCGGATAAGCCATGGTATTCGGATAAGACGATTCGGATAATCGAGGTTTATTTACATTGAAATATATAGAGGGAAATTCGGGACCGAAATTTCACTTCGGATAAGACCAGGTTTTCGGATAATCCGAGTTCGGATAATCGAGGTTTTACTGTATATTATTCATGCTGTAATTTGTAAAAGTGAAACAAAATGATTGTTAAAACAATGGTAAAAATGTAGGTCTAACATGTTCTAAAGCAATCATATTCCACATGAGTTGGTTTCATTATGACATGAGAGAAGACTTTGCCTATTTTGTCATATTCATTGAAATGAATTACTTTTTATTCAGGAATGCTTTTAATTATTTCTTTTCAGTCATTAAATCATGAGTTATCACTGAATGTGTTTAATAACATCCGTATCATAAGGCGCCTTTTATTTTCTAGAGTAATTGAATGTTTATTTTGAAGGCCAGACAAGGTATCTACAAATATTTGTTCCACCTCTCCTGTCCTACTTAGCATGAGGATCTTACCATTTAAGGTATTTGCCACCTCTCCATGTAAACAGGTCTGAGAATTGACAAATACATGAGATTTCTTTAAGACTTGAATTACAAAATAATTATGCAGGGAGGGGCAGTGGTGTAGGGGTAGAGTATCGGACTGCTACCCCGGAGGTTATGGGTTCGAATCCCGTCAGTGGCAAACTTCTTTCGGAGTAAGTACTGGTCAGAACCCAGGAAGAAGCCATCAAGAACTTCTTGGCAAGAGAATCATACCAGATGAGGTATTTGCCACCCTTACTTGTAAACAGATCTGAAGATTGACAAAAAAGCATGATTCAATAGCTTTCAAACTTGTTAGTTAAATCAGTTAACTATGTTTGACAAACTAAGTTTTGACATGCAAGTCTAGGCATCTATTATCTATATACATTTGTACCACCTCTCCTGTCCTACTTGGTATGAGGATATATTAAGGTATAAGCCACCTCTCAATGGAAATAGGTCGGATGAAGCACCATCACTTACTGTTTACTTGGTATATTTTTCTTTTTGATGTTGGTGACTCTGAAGATGTGCTTGACTGATCAGGACACGAAGAGCGACACAGCAGCATGTTGCTTTTTTCTGCCTTTTTACTTTTCGTCCAAAGTGGATAGTTTCCTTCATTGTTTCCGATATGTCCTTTTTTTCTTGTCTATAATGAAAAATATCCTAGTTTTATCAGCATAGATCCATTACAAAAAGAATATTTTTACTATTCTCTGGGCTTTTTTTCCTTCTGTAGCAGGGGCCATTAAATTCTTTAAAATCAGTGTTCTCTTCCCTTTTGCAAAAAATATGCGTTATTTTCCCCAAATTTAAGGAAAAAGCCCCTTCCCCTACCTGTGAAAAAAAAAGCCGATTCGATTAAAAAATCTGTCATAGAAATGGCAACTTATAATACATAGTTCCCACATCTACAATAATTACCTCCCTTGGTGGCCATCTTGCTTGGCAAATTCAACAAGCACTAATAGAAGATATTTATATTTTTGTTTTGATAATTCTAAATATAGGATATTTATATGTGACAACTACATTTTCTTAAACCTGACGTGATTGTGGCCTTACCAACTTCATGATTAAGTTATCATTTATAAATTAAGTTGTTTAATAACCAATTTTCTGATTTTTTCTACTAAGCGCATAAGAAATTTGCCAAGCAAGATGGCCGCCAAGGGAGGTAAATATTGTAGATGTGGGAACTATGTATAGACTAACTTAAGTCTTTGTGGCAAGGCTTTTTTAACCCGCTAGTCCTACAGTCGGCGCTGTTACAAAGCGCCATTCTCTCACCAACATTTATTTTCATATAAAATACGGTTTTCTTTCAGAACTGACCTTACCCAAGGATTTTGTTTCGGTATTGAATCCCCCCTTGCCCTTGCCAAATTTAACATAAGTTAACAGCTGTCTGATTAAAATTTATTACAATTAATGCATTTTTATTTGTCTAATGGGAACGACTTATTGAAAATTAGTGAAAGCATACCACATATGTTGTACTGTAATAATATAGAGAGAATGATATTATTAGTTAGTTACAACATTTGTTTGTTTCTATGATTATCTTATTTAAACTGTTAAACACTCACTTAGGCCTATTATGATTTTATAAAAAAAATATTTATATTGTTTATTTGTCAGACAATGACAGACATTATATAAAACGCATCTTGATTTGATACATTTTTAATTAGATATTTCATATTTCTATAATACATATGTGGTATGCTTTGCCTATCAAAACTAATGAACTGGTACGCTTAGCCCTGTTACGTTCGGGTAGTGGTACGCTTCGTCCGACATTCTTTAAAACCAAGATTTTGTGGCCAAAACAATAAAAAAATACTTACCTTGTGCGTAATGGCCACGATTTTAATGTAAAACACCAGACACTGGCAGATATGATTCCATTTATCACTCGAAATCCACCAAAAGCTTTAAAACTAATGTTGTTTCCAATGTTTGACCAATTCGGCGCGCGCGCGTACCCGTTAATTTCCAACGGTTAATTTCAAGAATCAGGATCGGTATATTCGAATTAACGTTTCTTTTAAAGTAAAAAGAAGATACATAGTACCTAAACATACTAAAATATTAAATTCTAATGATGGTATAGTACGTTAAACAACTTAATTTGAAATCAACGAAATAATTACGGAAAAATATCATTCGAATCTATCGCAATGAAAATAGCTTTTGAGAGATAACGAACGACAACTCTGCTAGGAGATTGACTACAACAACAAATCTTTAGAAATTATCATCCACTTTTCAGTGATCTTTACATAAATACATGAAGATATTATTGTTTGTAACCACGGTAAGTTCTCTTTAATAATCATATTTATTGATTGGGTGATATAATCTGTTTGTTGAATGATTTCTGAATGGTCAGATTAAATTTAGATGACCAGTGCAGTGGGTGGGGTAAACCGTAAAATAATATTATTTATTAACAGTTACATTGAGCAGTCTTTGAAATTAAGGTTTGAAATGTGGTTGTCCCAAACAGACATTTTAGCTGTTTTTGTTTTGATTTATTAATGAAACCAAAATTTTGGTTTCCGAATAAAAAATTGGTTGTCCTGGACAGGTTAAGATAAGTTTTCTTCATAAAGTATATTGGAGGGCAACCTGTCACAAATTACTAATTCAAAGACCGGTTTCAGTATCTTAAAGATGTTTACTTCATTGTCATGCTGAAATTTAAATATTGTATATCTTGTTTAAGTTTTTAACCTGGCGTAGAAGTTGGCACCAGAGGTCAACAACAAGGAAATTATGAAGAAGCAGAAGAAAACCTTCTTTCAACAAATTGTGACCAATGAAGAGCTTCGAATTTTTCAGAGAAACCGAGCCTGTTTCTGGGTTGATACATCCGATTTAGAACAAACTCTGCCCAGTCCAGTGGTTAACTACAACATGAACATATCAATAAAGTTGCTCTTACGGCAATAACTATATCCCAAATTTTGCCATAGACTGATAGAGAGAGCTTTCGTCCATTAAGGAAAATACAAACTGATCACTGGGTAAATCTGTGTAATGACACCAAAGGAAAATGATGCTAAGATATTATCAAGGATTGAAGGAGTTTGACCGTTTCATGTATCTGCAAAACAATGCAATTTTGAAAGCAGCTTGAAGTGCCAGTAATTAGTAGGACTAGTAAGAATATTCAATGAGTGTTATATATCATAATTAATATTATATAGACACTGTCATGATATCTAAGCATATATGAATTATAATGTGCTGCAGATGACTTGATGCTGCGTTTTTCAATGTGATTGTGAGGATACTTTGAATATAACATGTTATTTGCTGCTAAACAGTATGATGTGCATTGATAAATAAATTCTATTTAACGTACTTCGACTTTATTTTATTTGATATACATCATAGGATGCATTTATTTCATGCATAAAGCGCCATCTCGCACGCAAAAAAAACTTATTTTAACCTAAATCTCACTTAAGAATGACGCTTCTGAAGCAAATCTCAACTTTATTGACAGTCTGAAGATATGGCATACATGTATGAATATCATTATATGTATAACATACATATATGAAAAAACGAATACAACATGTACTTTATGTTCCTGATGTATGTACAGAATACAGGTCTACTTTATCCATTAAATATAGAGCAACAAACAGTTGAATGTGCTGTTTACTGTCTACAATTAGTGAATTACACATGAAAAAATGCAATTGTGATTGAAATTTAGTTTTTGCAGCAATAAAAACGATGCAGAGTAAATTCATAACCATTTTGAATATACATGTACTTTCATTATGTTCTACACTAGTTTGCACTGAAATTGGCAACGTTGTCAAAACGTTGATATAACGTTACTCTAACAACGTTGCGACTAAAACATTAGTACAACGTTGTGATAACGTTGCTTACTAACGTTTTCACAACGTTACAGCACGGTTGTTACACAACGTTGTACCAACGTTGTAAAAATTTCCAGTTTTAGATAACAATGCTGTATGCATTTTTACAGTGTCTGTTCAATACATAAATGCATTGCTTTTATGATACTTTCTCCTACACATTCCAAAACACTGTGTTAAATAGTTGTCAACGTTGCAACAACGTTGTGACAACGTTGTAAAAAAATACAACCAATACACAACTAAAACACAACGTTGTCATAACGTTGTGTGTTTGCTGGGAATAGAGCGAGGTCACGTGTTACTCACACCAACTAGTGTTAGCTTGATGACGCAGTCGCTATTTATAGTCTAAGAATGGAGCGAGCTCGATATCTGCCCATCTGTCAATAAATGCAGCCGAAACTCTTTATATCAAAGGAATTAGGAAAAATTGTTCGATCTTAATGAACAACGATGTATAAATTATTAGAGAAATTCGCTGTGTTTATTATCGGTGTGTTGTAATAACCATAAGATACGGAACACGGTATTTATACGTTTCGATGTATTTATTTTAGCAACATGTCGCAAATAAACAAAACATTATAAACATATTCACACAGACTAATTTTATAATTGCGAGCGTGGACACTGACTTGTTTACGCAATTGTCGTTAATTAAATATCGATTTCGGAGCTCAATACAAAAAATGTCCGATCAGGTGAGAAATGATGACTTACAAATGTAATTGGTTCGACATAGACGGTCACTTTATGGTTCGATAATCTATGTTTGGGACCGTTATACCAGGTTTTTACGACAACGTACCCTCAGACAACGGAGTATATTATTTTTGGAGACTTTATTTAAATATTTTATATGCATTCCAGCAGATATTGCAACGTCTGATACATCGAGGTGATAGTTTCCCCTGATTTTAATTTTAGGGTGGAAACAGGGACTACATATAAAGTACCTCGTGAACTGTAGAACCATATGATGAGATTCATGAAACATCAACGGCTTGTATTTTTGATGGAGTAGATGATCACTTTAGTTTCGGGATCAGGTAAGTCAAAATAACAAATTCGTTTGATCTGAAACTTCGCACATCCTGATAAAAAATGCTACATAGGCCACATTCTAGTATTAAATTGCCGGATGCGATTTTGCGCCGTACAAACATTTAATTTGTAAATATACTGTAAAATGTTTATTTCTAGATATAGTGTGTATCAGTCTATAAAAATGAATAAATTCTGATTTACAGATGCATGTATGCAACACAGAAGCTGACAACTGATGAAAGAATTGGAGTAGAGCTGTTGTAAGAAGAAGTTATCTACACTTGTGGGGAATTTTTACTCCAGATGACCATCACCTTTATGACTCTATCCTAATACAACCAAAAACTGAAAGAAAATCGTCTTCTAAACTTAATTTGTAATTCTCAAGTGTGAGACTAATAGGAACATTGACATTTCTTTCTGTTTTTATCATGAATTTTTAAAATGATTTTCAGTGATTTTTTTCACTACATTTACTTCCTTATATAGGCAGTTTCCCCCTGCAAAAGTTTTCATTTCCCCTATAATAGCCAGAATTTTCCCTGTTTTTAAACAATTTAATAACCACATTTCCATAGAAAATAAAATCAGTGTTATTAAATAGTTCCCATTTTGGAATTTGTCAGCTAAATATCCAGTTGTGATGTGCATGGGTAGTGAGAAAATTTTGGAAAAAGATCACTGGTTTTACTATATCAGTTAGCAGATTTACTGGTAGGCAATACTTCGGGCTTTATATTTAAAGATGCAGTTGGAATTTCTGCTTGTATGGTTTTCAACAAAACAGCAGTGTTTCCTTATCAGTGAAAATGACTTGATGTTATAAATATATTGAACTAAACTCATTATGAATATCAAAATATTAGATCATTACAGTTTGCATGATCAGTAGTATTTATTAATTGAAGGGCAAACTTGATGTTACCCTTTCTAAAATATTAAAGAATATAATTATGTCCATCATTTTATACTTTTTAGTTTTTGTAAAATGTTTTGTTTTTTTCAGTTGATTTCATAGGTTATGAAAGTGGGTTTATGTGAAAGAAGAACTTTTTAGGAGCACATTATTTTGCTCTTATTGAGTAAGATTTGTAATGGTTGAGTCTGAAATTAAATATTGACTATAAAATTTAATATAAGTTCATTTGTAGTTTTTTTTATGCCCAAATATGTTTTCAGTTATTTCAGTAAGTTGTGATTGACAATGCATGAAAGCTATATTTGACAGCCATATTCTGATGAGGATAGAAGTCAGGATGACTTGTTTTTTTCGAGGGCTTCGTTTTTTTTTCTCAGGATAGCTAGATAGGTTTTCGAACTTAGGGTGGACGCTAAACGAAGAAACGATTTGGTATGGCCTAACTGTGTGTCAACCAGATATTTAAAAAAGTGGTTCATCGGGAAATTGTAATCGATTGATTTAATGCTTATAACGTGTAACTTTTTCTTCGAGTGTGTCTTCATGTGTGAGATATTACATTCTGCGAAAGTTGAGTATACAAAGAGGCAGGTAATGTAGAATATATGATATTATGCTATTTGCTTAACTACTTTTTGTGATAAGATGGGAATCATCAATCAAAGTACTGAAAGCACATGGAACGGGAACAGCTTTAACAACTGCATAGCGGGTGTAGAAAAGCGTTAGCAGTACTTAAGTCTGCATCGAAATTCATGTGCGAACTATCGTTCGGATTCAAAAACTCACCCGACAAAGAAATTCAACTTTTGACTGCTTTGTAGTTCCGAACAACAGCAGTGCCTTCAGAGCTTTGATTAATATATTAAGAACTTAAATCATTTTCCCTACCTCTTATGAACAGGCCGTGTTGGACTCAAGGCCGTGACAACAAGGAACATGTTAGTACCGATAGGTAAGCCAGGAGCTATGTGTAAGTGTATTACCAGCTGTTTGCTTCATTCAAAACCTTGTGTATCGGACGGACGCGGACGGACGGAAATAAAACCAAACACAATTCAACAAGATCTCTAGAAGAGCCTATCCATTCTCATTTCGTACTTAATCCTCTCAGTAAAGCTGGGTTATTTACCATTTAAAAACATGATATGAGGATACTAACTGAAATACGTTGAAATAAATTAAATAGATTGTTATAAGTGATAAGGTTTATTGATGATTCCATATTCATTGCTGTATGATTGTCATAGCCTCGGGCAAATTCAGTTTTTCCGCTGTGCTAAAATGACCCGGATTATACCGCCCTTATGTGAACACGTTATAACAGAACCAGCTGTTAAAATCATTATTCAATATGTCTGTTAATTATTTATGACTTATTATAAAAATCAGTTATGACATATAAATAAACATTGGCAAATATGAATACATAATATATTTCATTGGTTACCGCTAGTTAGGAATATTAATAAATTGAAAGGTCATGATCACCATCGGTCGAACTTGTATACAATGTTAAGTGACTTAAGCGCATTAAAATATACGTTTTATGGAACGCCATAGCTACCTGAACATGAGCAGAACCTTAGTGTGCAGTTAATATATCATGATAAATCGATGTAAAAATCTTAACATGATATCTTCATTCATCATTATATGATAACTATTTATCATTATACACTGCTCGTGCGTTATTTCATTATGCTAGTTTTTTTTATTATGTTGTGTCTACTTGCTATTTTATGATGCTAGTTCGTTGTTGGATGATGCTTGTTTTTTTATAATATGGTGTTCAGTTTCCATTATATGATGTCAATTTGACATTGTTACATGCTGTTTAGCTTGGTATTATCCTCTCGTTATTTCTTAATACTATGATACTCTATCATTATTATAACCGGTTTATTATTCATTATGGTTCGTACATGTATACTGTGACTAGTTGCAGTTAAGCGATGATAAGAAAGCTTTGTACCATGCTAATTTGCTATTGCATGATCCTTATTTGCTATAACACCCTACTTTCTTACTAGATAGTAATATGTTTATTTGCTAGAGAATTACGGTTAAAAATAAAACACGTTGTATACCTTTTATATTTACGGTTGGTTTGTTACTATAGTACGAAACTCATTAATTACTACGAGACGGGTTCAACATACGGTTGGACACTATGAAATATGTGATTTTCCGTCCTTTCGCAATGTAAGATGTGTCCCCACGATATCAAGCATAGTGGTTTGGCTAGCAACATTAGAACACACATATGTCTCTTCCTCATCTCACTGTATTTTATTATTTACAACATCAAATTAATTAACAATTTCGTACATTTATACCTCGTTACACTTATTTACACTGATTCGTTAAACAACTTTATCTGGCTGTAAGTTGAGTAAATTTAACAATTATTATGCCTAGTTTCTCATGATTCACGGTAAAGGAATTTTGTATCAATCCGATTATCTAGTACTGACCGTGTTTTATGGCATTGCGAGTTATGGGGGAAAATTTAAAAACCGAAATATAATTTCACCAAGATTTAATTCAAGTTGTAATGTGAGTTTTGGTGCTGAACAATAGCAATTAATAAATTCCAACAATTACCTAGAACTTTCTAGTACCAAACAAGTGCGCAGAGTTATTATAAAACACTAATATTACTATGTTTTTCGTTACTTTGAAATACTTTTATTTCGTATCGTAGATATCGCATATCGCTAGTACCGTATCGCAATACGTATCGTATCAGATGAGATCTGTATCGGGACAGCCCTATTCCCTCCTGAGTCGAATCTGCGCTTAAGCACGGAAAATGAAGAAATGTTCCGTAATTTCCGGAAAAGTAAAATGCTTTATAAATGCTTTATTTTTGTGTTGACCAAAGTTTTCATAATTCCTAATTGAATGAACGACATAATATTTTAATGTTAGTAAAGATGAAGTATGACAGCACCAGAATAAAACAGTGAATTGCGCCTAAAGTTGGTGTATCTTTCAGTTTTCAGTACAACATTGTCAGGGCGACCTTGTGTACGAGGAACTCTTGAATTAAGACAGAACAAGTATCCATGTGATGTTATTTGTTTATACAATATTAATGTGTACTAATAATGTAATCAATATATACATACTCGTATGCGACATTAAATAACCAATATAACAGACACTACTTCAGAAACAAATTAGTACAGCTACATTTGTAAACATATTAATTTCAGACGCAAGTTACGCTGTAATCATTTTTTTTTACATCTTTTGAAACATTCGAGCATCTCATAATGGTACTATTTTTTTATTAAGGCCGGTTGAGTAATCTTTACGTTCATTGCCATTTTTATCTTTTCCGGGAAATTAGAAAATTCATATTTTGATGGTGACAACAGAATGAAATGTTATGCACCAATTTAGACGCGTTTTACTGGTCTAATTCTGTCCCAATTTATCTTACATTTTAGAGCACCACATTACTGTTTTGATAAAGGTCACTTGTATAACCACTAATATATTTTCCGGCTATTAATTAAGCATTTTGACCGCGGTTCCAAGATTTTTCACGTTTTACACTTCGCCACTGAATTGGACCATCGTACATGTATATTAAAATTGCACATCATAAAACTGCGAATCGAGGGCTAACTGTCTAAAATTAAGTACAAACTGCAAATATCCAACAAGCAGCATACATAATGTAATAAACGTGTACATCATTTAGTAAAGTAGAAAACTGACACCTTGATTTGTTGGCTTAGGACAATAATTTATCCACAATCGTATAATCCAACATGAACCAATCATATTTATACTGCACATCAATTCATGATATATTCACAAGATAAACATTTTCAGCATGTGTTCAGGCAGCTATGGCGTTCCATACATTTCCATATTTCATTCTTATTCGAGTGTTGCAGCCAGATACATTATTCAGTTAGTCTCCAGTGTGGTTATATTATACATCAGACATAATTGTTCTGAAATAAAAAAACAACATGGATGCAGTACGATGGATTCTACTATGTGTGTACATGTATTTATCAATCCTTAAGCCAGCTCATGCCGGCAACCTCACTGATGCCCAGCAGTTGTGGTCAGATCTCTTCACAAATTATAATTACAGAATTAGACCGTTAATCAATCAAGCGGATATTGTGAGTACGTACCATTAATAATTTATATTTATTCACCAGTCATATACGTGTTTAATTTTAGATTTTGTCTACATCTTATAAATAATTTTAAAAAATATGATTACGTTACTTTAATACTTTATATTTATTCACAAGGCATATGCTTAACTACGTACGTACAAATAAAAAAACACTTGTTTGATGCTGGCATGACTTCGCTAGTTAAATGGAGAAGAAAATGTGAACATTTGCATAACTTTACAAAAATACTGGTACACATTTGTAAACATTATAGCTTTAAGTTTGATAAGTTTATTCAGAAACAATCATTTAAGCCATATGAACCATGGGATACATGGTGTAATACAATGCTATAACAGAATAAATGCAACATATATAGATACATGTATAAACAAATCAAAATGAGAAGGTTTTACAATGAAGCAGATTATGTACATAAATCAGCATAAGTAATGATGCAATATTATGTACAGTATTTTCATTCAGTGTATAAGAACATGCAAAAATGACACCAGCAGAAAAAAACATCAACCGAAAGAAAAAAAGAAAACAATATATACTCATATGTACATTTTGTACATTCATTTACAACAAAGAAATTCAAAATGTAATAATTCTTGTATTCGGGCCCGTAGAAAGCAATTTTCATATTGAGGAGGTGTAATTTTAGAATTTGCCGGGCAGGGAAAAATACAACCCCTTTAAATTACTATTACAACAAATAGTCCGTACTGTTCTGTGTATTTGAAATATCAAGTTTCAAATAATAAATATGTCTTATACAAAAAATTAAAGACAAATTAAAAATAATAATTTCATTTATATTTAATTTTCATTTCCCTTCAATCTAGTTGTTTTTATTATATTCTGTTTTTTCCTTCATGACTGGCCATGGTATGTTTTAGTTATGTTTATAATTATGAAATTCGAAAAAGGGACTTGACTTAGCTTTAATTCGTGCAATGAAACCTCGCATTAGTCGTTCGAATGAACAAGAGCGTCGCGAGCGGTGCCAGCACTCGTCTGTTCACTGCCTCTGTGAAATGTATGCACCTGTTTTAGTTTCTGAACTTTGAACTACATGATCACAAAAGGTCGACTTTTGCTTTGAAACCAGACGAACTGAAAACGTTCTCAATGTAAAGACATTTCAAAATGATATACATGTATGGAACTAGAATTAGTCAGAAAATTAATGTGTTTTTTTTTCGGAATGATTTAGGATCCTTACATCTAAAATTATGATCTCAAAACTGAGCAGACAGATTTTGGAAATCTTTATAATTCATATACTAGGTTTTCATAATAGAAAGATTAAAGAAACAGGAAGATCTTATTCAATGAAAATTCACGACAGAAAGATGCAAAATCACGATATCAATCTAATATGATAATTTACAGAAAAATGAAATTAATCAACATTCTTCTAAATTTCAGCAAGGGCAACAACTCTTACAAAATTATCTATTATTTAGGGTAACCATCGAACAAATAACGGAACTTGGGCAGTGCTATCTTTTAGTGACGTTTGCTACAGTTTCCAGTATATAGACATACTGTATAGAGAAAATGAAATCTCTTTCATGAATTTTTCTTAAGCTTTGCAGGATCATAGCATATGATAACATAAACATTTCAACCGAAAACAAAATTTGGGTTGACTAAATAGTATTTGAGTTATCTGCCATTGAATTTGAATTTTTGGCTAATTTAAGATCATTTTAAGGGCAGATAACTTATACTCAAATACCATATATTTTAACCTTTGGTTTACGGTTTTCATTTTATTCTTGGTCAAAATGCTAAATTTCATGCAAGTCCATCAAATATTTTATAATCTTTTTTCTTTAAGTAAAGAGACTAAACATTCTTAAAAAATATGTCATTTAAAAAATGGCAGTGGTTAAGGTGAAGAGGAAAAAAATATAAAACTACTCATTACCAATTTGAATTTTAGACAATGACATTTAAAGAAGTAGGCTACATAAAAATGATAATAAATAAAGCCTTGCTTATCTTTATTGTGAATTATCTGCCCTTGAATCGACATAAAATTAGCCAGAAAGTCATACTCAAGGGCAGGTAACTCAAAAACGAGTTCGTCAATCTCCAATGTTTTCGCTTAAAATGTTTCTGTAATCATATGCTATGATCATGCAAAGTTTTCCTATATGTCTATGTGGAAAAAAAAAAGGAAACAGTAACAAATGTCTTTAACATTGAGCAGGTATATCAAAATGGTACAGTCTTATGACTATAATACCTTAATAACGAAGTTTTCGCTAGATGATTACTCAATGTATACCATAACAATAATCATTAACGGCAACATTTAATTTAATTTATTTAATTTAATTTATTCATATTTTACCACTGAACGATGTGATTATTAATTTGACAACTCTAAAGTAATTGATTGCCGGGTCATAATACGGTTTATAATACAGTTCAATGTGTGTATACAAATCAAAGCAGTGAAGGTACTGAATTTGTTTGGGGTTTCAGCTGGTATATAATTTCTCACTGTATATAAAAAAAAATATTTATAGTCAGTTTACATACAACAAAATAACATTAGCTATGTATAGCTATTGACCGACAAAGCTATGTATGTCATGACTTATAGAATGTAGATTTTCCTTGATAATTGTGGTTAATTGGCTAAAAGATGTACATTTTTTCAAGACTACATACTTGACCTACAATTCTAATTCATAATGATGATAACACCCCTGATGAGAATTTCTTCATGAACTGATCATGTTCATGAACGGTTCATAAAGTTTCATGAATTGTTCATCAAAGTACATTAAATGTTCATTAATATAATTAATCAGTAAATCATGAACCTAAATTTCACAAACTGTTGATCAACTGAAGTCCATAAACAATTCATGGAATTTCACAAACTTTCATGAACATCATAAGATCACGAAATGTTCATTAGCTTATTCATGAATTGTTCATCAAAAGTTCATAAAAATGATTCATGAATAGTTGATCATGACCTATATGTACTATATATGTATAGTATAGGTCTTTGATGTGAGGGACAACGAACGACAACTTCGGATTAAGAGTGATTACCACATTCTACATAAAATACATTTAATTCTGCAAATAACACATTTTATCCATGGACTCATTGGCTGGGATTTGACACGTTATTTGGTTCATGCATGATTTATGTTTGTTCAGATAGAGCAACGTATCAAAGAGGAATCCAAAGTTGTGGAATATGTAGTTAAGGACTGTCCTGATCCTGTCATTTGATGTGATCTGTTGGATGAAGTCAACTCTTTAAGCGAGCCAGGCAACATAAACGATTAAATTTAAACAATTACTTTTCCGTTTCCGCTATTTGATATTAGTGTTCCTTTAATATTTTGATTGTTTAGTCAGGTATTTATTAAACTCTTCGAGTACTGCAGCATGGACCGGGAAACACGTTAGTCAGGCATAGCAAAAAATGAAGGATTTTATAGTAGTTTGAGTGGATATACCAGATTATGTACGGTGTTGCTAATCTAAGTTTGGAAAAAATGTGTAATTTTTTGCAATGTTCAACTTATTCTACTTATTCTCCCATAGAACAGTAGCAGAATAAGGTATTTACTACATAATGAATGATGTTAATGAACTTATATAACTAATAAATAAAAAAAATCGGATTGGGAATTTTTATCTGTGAATTGGGAAAAAAGATACAATTTTCCATTGGGAATATGACCGAATTTCGGCTATAAAATAGCCCCAAAAAAATCCCTGCATTGTGTTACACAACTTGCGCAGCTGCTCATTCTGCCAGAGACGTATAATACAAGAGATAGGCAACTACGCGAAATCTCCCAATATCTCGTATGTCAATCGCGACATTTAGCGTGATCGCTCAGTTCGGTATATAGTACGTCTACACGGTACGAGTCCGGATAGTGTTGTCGATTATACAGTATCAAGGACTTATATACATACATGTATATAAGTCCTTGACAGTATATATAAATAATGGCAATTCGGAAAGGGCATGCGAGAGCCATTATCGAAAACAAAAAGACTTATAATAATATTTAATATAATAGAGACGTTGATCCATAGCTGTCAGAATTTAGGGTTTTTAATATTGCTATGCTGTTTTCGACTATACAATATGACCGATTTTTTATTGATGCTTGTGTACAATGTGGATTATTCTGTTTAGCGACATAAAATAATTTCCTTAAAAAAATGAAATTTATAGACCTCATTCATTGTTCATCAGTCAACACCTCTCACTTATTTTTGAAGGTGTGAAGTTGGTATATTGCCCTTATCAGAGACGTATAATACATTGTATTATACGTCTCTGATTCTGCCAAGGACTTATAAGACCTTGATTCTGCTTGCTATCTCATTCCGTCTAACTCGTTCGTTTTCTAATGGCTCTAATTTTGAGCATTGGAAAAAGTAAAGCCAAATCAGGTCAACACATATAAATATTATAACGTTTGATTGCGAAGTTCAGAACGTCCGTGCTTTTAGGCCGGGAAAATTGGGCTTTATCATAGCCGCTTATTCAGGGTCGTTGAAAAGCTCAGAATGTCGGAAGATACGCACTTAAACTGGGACTCTGAGATGGAAGTAAATCTGTTCCATGCACTTCGTGGACATAAACCAGTTGGTAATGACAAACTGTAATACAACACTAATATAATTTGGACAAGAATAAAGTCACAAAATGTTACGCATAATTGTTAGGCACGAAATTGATCAGGGTAGATAAACGCTTATTGTAATTTGTATTTGAAATAATGGATAAATTCAGCACCAACCGGGACGTTTTCTTTTATTTTCACACGGGTCTTCTTTAACATAGAAAAACCCATAAGTCAGCTGCACATGCACATTTTTATTTACATGCATATTTGATTCTTTCAGGGGTGAATAAACATTTTCACATGGTTACCATTCATGAAAAAATGGCGAGTAACTACAAGAAAATCACAGCAAAACAGATTTGGTCATACCTAGGTGAGCTGTATGATCTTAACGCTTTGGTGAGTACAGATAACTGACATGCAATAAATGTATTGGTTGTTGCAGCACATATTCAATTCATTCATGTAGTACATGATGTCAGACTATTTTACCTTTGGCAATGTTACATGTATAAATTTGGCATATATGTATATATTAGTGTTCATCCTGACTGTTCTATGGGAATTAGAAATGTCGACGGAAGCGTAGCGACCGGAGACATTTCTAATTTTCATAGAACAGTTCAGGATGAATACTAATAAACTTAGTGGGCGGGTTTATTTGACCTTTTTACTATGCAATGTTAAAGGTCATTCTAAGCGCGCGGGAAAATATTGATTACATCTTCGTCAGGTCATTCAGTCTGTGAGCGCCACGATGTGAAGACACACACTAACTACAGACATGTTATCCATGTTTTTTATGTACAAGAGAATATGCAATCAAATAGTGTAAAGTTACGGGTATTTGAATGAAATTATTGTATGCAAAATTTCATACATTTCTGCCACATAATTTCTGAGAAATTTCAGTTTCGAATTGGCGGTTTATTAGTTGCTTTGAGTATATTTAGTCTGCGTGTTTTTTTTTAAACTAAATTAAACATCTTTTCTGACGATAGGATATTTTAATTATCGAAAATAACATCTACCACTGGTTTTCTGTTGACAAAATTTTAGCTACTTTGATTACGGATGGAGAGAAGACATTAGGGATGAGTAAACTGGTAAACACAATTTGTCTCCCCTTTTAGCTCTTCATTCGGTTGACTTGTCTGTATAAAGCCTTTTGTTGTACTGCAACATGGAATGGGAACCAATTTATTCATTCTGGACACTTCCATAGTTTGGGGTTATATCTTTATTACTGCGCCTCTTTAAAAAAAGTCAGCTGTTTTGGCCAGTTATTCATAGTTTGCACGTATGAAGTGACGTGGTCTATTTCACTAGTGTCTACGTGATTTAAACTGATTTTAACACGAGAAGAGCGCATGCTCAATTCCTGGTATAAATATTAATTAGATGGTCGTGTCGTAAGCGGTGAATACGCATGCGCAATAAAATGTCTCTTCCCATTTTGAATACATTTATAGAACCATCGATACTATGAGCGTAGTAAAGATTTTTGGCGTTCTACGAAATTAAGATTCGACACTATGAGGCGTAGTAACGTACTATGGATATAGTAGCGATTTTTGGCGTTCTATGAAATTAAGAGCTACGAAAAAGGCAGAAATACGGCGATTTCATTGGATGACAAATAAAGCTGCACACTAATTTAGCGTAGTAGATATATTGTTAAAATTGTATCATTCCGAATCTATTGCACCAAACAGTTCTGATAGGAAAATTTGAAAATTAGATAAAAATATTTACAGTCTTGGTTTACATTTTGTCAACCAGAGGAGATTGTTTCTTGCTTGAAAATGTACAGAATTATTTTGGGAAAACTGTGAACCTTTTTTCAGTTTGAATCTTTCTACAAGTGTAATAGGAGGAGGGAAATAATTTACCTGATGCGGGGCTCGAACCCGCAGGGCCCTCATTTGATGTTTTTTGGGGCCGATTTCCGCTCCTAAAATCATATACAATATTAATTTATTAACCTTTGTTAATAGTATATTAATGTATGTAATATATTTAAATACAGCCATTTTAAGCTTAAAATGCTTATTGCAGGGTTATACGACAGTTGAAAAAGATCCCCTGAAATTCCCCTTTTTCCTAAAAATGACGCGAAATTCCCCTACCTGAGGGCCCCGGGCCCCTTCCCCTAAAGTGCAGCTAGGGCCCTGACCCACGACCTCCTGCTTGCAAGTCAGATGCTGTACCAACTGAGCTAATCTGTCTGGTGAATATCCCAGCCAATTTATAATACAATATACCACACCACTACATTCCTCTTCACTTTTTATTCAAAGTAAATTAATCACGACAACCACAGGCTCTTAAAACTAACCCAGCCATTTGCTTTACCCTAGCTCTAGGATTCCAAAGTTAGTCACACACGGCACCAAATGTAATAGGAGGAAGAAAATAATGTACCCGATTAGGGGCTCGAACCGGTGACCTCCTGCATGCAAGTCAGATGCTATACCAACTGAGCTAATCAGGCTAGTGAATATCTCAGTCAATGTATAGGAGAAGGGATTCGGGAGGTACTGTGCGAACATAAGATAGGTGTCTCATAAGCCAACTTGGCTGGCCCTTTTAATAGGGGTGACACTATAATAAACAAAACCTAATAAGTTTATAATAAGGATAATTGCTGCTACAATCTTATTTTTGGATGCACATTCATGATTCTTATGTACTTTATTATTTTCAGAATGAATCTGAGATCATACCATTTCCAAACAGACAGAATGAATTTCATCTACCAGATGAATTCTCTGAGATACAAAGTAAAAAATTTCCAAAATTGAAGGCTGATGGAGATAAGTCTGATGCTAAGGGGGATAAACTAAATATTTCTGTTAAAGCTGAAAAAGGTGACAAACAGGAGAAGTCAAGTGACTCGGGTAAAATCTATTTTTTAATAAGATTAGATGAAGTTTTTATTGTAATACCTAGTAATATCCATTAAAGATCTCCAGTCCTGATTGCACTCCTATTGAACATAAAAATTGTGTCTTTTAACCTCAATTCTAATAACTCTGATGAAAGCACGATGAATTTAAATGAGATACATACAAGGACGTAAATGAATACTTGTTCTTGTTTGTGTACGTCATTGTATCATTTTAATTTGCTTTGGCTGAAGCTAGTAAAAGAAAACATACTAATGCATTTGAGTATTATATATATCATAACTGATTTGATTATTGACATCAAACAGTGCTCAATCGTTTTGTTCATTTTCATTTATTTGTAAATTTGAAAATGGGATATATACAAATATGCTTGATTGTAGTTGATGCAAAATAAAATTGACTTTCGGATCAATTTGGTTAAACAAAGTTTTAACAGTACATGTACTTTTTAAAAGATTAGAAAAATTAGATATCATTATACAATACGTTGTTATTATTATTTCAATTCTTTTATTAAATATCTGCAAATTTCTTCAAGACACAATAAGCTTTAGGAATGGTGTATTGTCAACCTATGATAATCACAAATCTGTGGTACAGAATTTTAAAATCGTCCATGGATGTAAAATAGAAAGACATATGAAAACACGAGTATACTAAATAATGTTCAATGAAAATTTTACATTTCAAGCTAAAGTGTTTACTAAATGCCTGAACAAATGTATTCCGAATGGCGCTTCTTCAGTGATACTAAGATTGCCATTAATTTTGCGGATGGATAGCACACATAATATATGACATAATACACATAACACTGCAAAATGTCTTTTTCATTAGTATGGAAGTTTATTTT
The DNA here is from genome assembly GCA_964023205.1 of Lutraria lutraria. NCBI lineage: Eukaryota > Metazoa > Mollusca > Bivalvia > Venerida > Mactridae > Lutraria > Lutraria lutraria. Next base: position 36,167,649 of record OZ026838.1, on the reverse strand, counting down.
CAACTCATGTAACATCACTGATATGTGTGCAGTTTTTATAATTTACCAAGTGCTTTTCTGAAACATTTGCTGTCTTACAATGTTTAACTTCAAAATACTAAATGTTGTTTTACTGCTACTTTTCTTATTGACAAAAAGCTAAATGATGTGAGACAGGTGTTCTTTGTGTATCATTTAGGGACCTTTTTTATATCAGTAAGTTTCATTGTTGTTTTTTTTACATATGTACATGGGTGACTTTAAGATACATAGTGGCTTTGATTCGTTCAAATCCATATTTAAAATATACCAATAAACATTTTTGTAAATTTTTAGTATCAAGCAAGTCATCTAAGTCCGACAGTCGACATTCTTTGGGAACAGCTATGTTAAGTACACCAGACAATTCACCAAAACGGAAACGTACCCGTCATACGCCATCATCGAATGTCAGTCCAGCAACACCTGATGCTCCTCCCCCAAAACGTAGGAGATGAAAACTTGTGATACATCTGTTTCTGTTGTGTTCAAAATGAGTGAGATTCTCTAAGACACCTGATGTCCACTAAATTGCATGGAAACTACTGCAAGGAAAATATCAGACGTTACAAGGCATGACTTTGCTGACAAATAATGATGAAGATGTCCATTTTCATGTATAGAATTGGATTTTTATTCATTTAGTTCATTGATTTATTTTACAGGGAATTTTTTACTAAATCATGAATACCATAGTCAATTTCAACATGTACAATGCTCAATTTAACCAACGGGCTCATAACCTATTTGCATGAATTTAAGAATACAAGCCTCTCATGACTTGTATATTATGTTAATTCCTATGATAATAATTGACTGTATTGTTATGAATGTATGTATATTGTTGAAATTAATACATTAAAACAATAAAATATATGCTAAATTCATATTTCTCTCCCTTTTAGTTCAATCATATTTTATGTTGTTTTATATCTTTAATATCCCTCAAATTTGCCTGCCTATGGGGACGTCTGGCATACACAGAACTTAAAAAACAGAAGTCCATTTCTGACAGGCGGGAATTTGATAAACTTAATAAAACACGGGAAATTGGTGATGTTTGTGTCTGTGCTTTGCACCGGGCACAATAAAGAACTAGGAAAGGCTATTCGAAATAGGCGAAGGGATATAAATTACCGGTTCTCGTATCTTCTCTGGGGCGGTCCTCAAATGACCATAGCTGTCGTATAGGCTGTTAAACAACATTAACCCAATACAATTTTAGTTGAAAGAAGGTGCAAACAAGTTGGGTTTGTCAAACATGGATGCCCCTAAGAGTTCTGCATGGAATGAAATTCTTTCAACAACTTTCGTAGAGCTTCATGCAAGGAACATCCCTGTCATCAATTTGTAAATTATCCCAGTGGTTTAGGAGATGTTTGAGTCAATTGTTCCTGATCATAAAAGCTCACCTTGGCACAAGGAGAGCTAAATACATGGCAATAACTGTGCCAAAAATGAAAAAAAAAGCAAAATCCTGAAATATGCGCTTTGGCACTTTGTCGAAGGAGTTTCAATGATAAATATGCAACTACTATATGCCATCCTACCGGGGACATAAAAAAATACAATAAAATGAGCTTTAAAACAGTTTTACTTTACACAATGATAATATGTACAATGTCTCTATAATCAATCAACAAAATAATTACATATTTACAATACAACACACATGTGTATGAATCTGTCAATGTTACAACACAACTACACAAATATTTTTATACAAATAATACCCTAAAATTTATCCGAAAGATAAAATGAACATTTCTGTAATTACAAATATGTTAATATTGTATCATGCTTTTATATTATCTATCTGATTAACAGCGGGTAATTTAAGCAACAAAAAAATAAAATGTCGAACTTAATTGATTTACAAATACATGTTGACATTTTCATGACGGCATATCAGCCTGCTTCATTAGTATACTGCAAGAGTCTTCGAAAATATTTATTCAATTCAGTTGAAAATAATCTTTCAATAGAGTTTTTATATATTGATCTCAGTAAGAGCTGCGTCCATGAAAACAGTGATGCTGCATCTGAAACCACACCAGTCAAATATTTATTCATACTTTATGAACTATTCATGAACTATACAAGAATAGTTCAAGAAAATGTATGTCTTTATGAATTCTGCATGAAGGGACAGTATTTGGCTAGTAATAAACACAAATCTATCAGCTTAATAATAGGACTATGACAATAAGGATGACAATAAACTTGAAATTTCTTAGAAATAAAACAATAGTTGAACCTAAATGTGAGATAAAACAATCTTTATATGTTATAAAACAATACTAGTTTAAACTATATATGTTATAAAGCAATACTAGTTTAAACTAGCTGTGCTATAAAACAATACTAGTTTAAACTATGTATGTTATAAAACAATACTAGTTTAAACTATAAGTGTTATTATAAAACAACAATTTAATCTACATTAATTTTGTTAAAACAATCATAGTTAAACTATAGTATGTTATTATACAATAGTTTAACCTATATGTAGTATAAAACAATAGTTTAACCTATATGTGTTATAAAACAATAGTTTAACCTATATGTGTTATAAAACAATAGTTTAACCTATATGTGTTATAAAACAATATAATAATAGTTTAATCTATTTGCATTATAAAACAATAGTTGAACCAATTTGTGTTAAAACAATAGTAAATCTATTTATGTATTAAAACAATACAAGTTCAAACTTTATTTATTGTCGGAATAGTATATAAACATGTTAAACATTAGCTATGAATAGCTAATACTTTAATCGATATGTATTAGAGCAAAAAACTGAGCTGCTACCATCATGCTTTCAGTGTTTTATGAAATAAATTATGATGGTAATTCCTATAATGCTAAACACTTTACATATATATCAGTGAGTAAAATAGGATATAAGTTTGAATTCACACTTAAAAAGTCAAGTTTGTGAATGATGTTTAAGACACTGGAATCTTCATGTACAGAGACTAAATTCTTTTATGAATATCTTCATTGATCTATCCTGTGTTGTCTTGTGTGTTTATAGAAGACAATGTCACACAAACTATTCAGGCATTCAGGAAACAATGGTGACTGAATACAATTAATACAAGAAAAAGCATAAATTACAAGAAATTAAAAAGAAAAAATTCCATCGAGTGAATACCAAAAATGATTTTGAGGTACTTATGATATAAAATACTCATAATGGTTACATCATTTATCAAACATAAGAGCATTTAACAAGGATAAATAAAAATTACAGCACATATAGATCATCACAACAGTCATCTTTACACAGCTTTAATGTCAACGCAAAAAAAGGAAGCTTAGATATCAATAACCTCCTAGTTCTAATTCAAGAGTAATATTTCATCTCAATTGAAATGAAATTCTTGATGACAATTTCATTTTTACACATCACATTGATGACACATTTATTCAAATTCAATTTTTTGAAAACTCGAATATTTCTTGGTCCAAACAGAAAACTACAATGTATAAAAAAAATACACTGTCCACTACACTTGAATGTGAGGTCAAAATGCCCCCCCCCCCCCCCAATGTCCATGATGGTGGTAAACTAAAAGGGGCAACATTTTTAAACAGTTAATTTAAGGTTTGATCCCGTTTTGAAAATCTTATTTAAATAATCATACTGTTATGTATCACATGTACACAATATAAAGTAATAAATATGAGTCAATGAATAATGTATCTCATAGTGTGCAAGTACAGAAAGTTCAAATAAGGAAATCCCAGCTAAATTGATGAACAAAATGGGTAAGACTAAGACTTGTTTTAATTCATATACAGTAAAACATGTGCTATAGACCATGAGACAACTAGCAAAATGTCAAGCTTACTATATAGAACATTGCCTTTTTCCTAAAATGCACATTCATAGCTTTTTTAAACCATCTATCACTGAGCACTGACTCTGTCAATAAAGACCATTTCTTTAGTCTCCCAGAAGTGATCATGACAAACAATTTTGACTGCACTTCTTATTTATTCCAATAAACAGTAACAGATGGTGTTAAATCAGACAACAATTAAGTACACACATAAACCACAAAGTCAAAAATAGGTGAAAAATAAAACCACAATTTAAGATGAAATAAAACAGTCAATTAAATAAAATTTCACTATTTCTCATTTTCAATACATTCATACAAACCCAACTATATTTTATAAATAAACAATACATAAAACTCAATTTAATAACAGGACTACTGGTTTGTAATGTAAAATCTGCTGAGAAGCCTAACATATCTCCCAATAAAATTTATTACCACTGAACTATTTCTGTACTAGTCTTTGACAATATGTAAATATAAATGAGTATAATTGGATACAGAAATATTTCATATCAACCAACCTCTCAACAAACTGAATAAATAAACAAATAAAATGTACCATAGTTTTTCAGTGATGTTATTCAATCTTTAGAATGTATGAAGCTTTAAAATACTCATCATCAACTAAAATTGACAATGATAATGGTGAAATTTCCAGCTTTTCACAGTTTGGACTACACATATAAATCAAGGCAACACTTAAGGGCAAACTGAACCATCACAGTAAATTATAGGCTCGGTCATCTAGTAGTTTTATACAACAACATGAAAAGTGCAATTTATCCTAAGACAAAGTTCTCACCGTGTACTACACACAATATATCAAAACATAGGGAGATTACCAACATAATATAGATATTTACTATACACAAGATGTACCTTGTGCTCATTTTGTTGAATACATGGCCAAAAACCAAAATATACATAAAAACATCATTTAAATCAAAGCAAAAATCATCATCCTATATTTTTACAGGTACCAAAAAGTATCTACAACTTGCATGTAGATAAATTTCCATTACATTTATATTCACCTGTACCTGGAAGTTAAAAGTTTATCACCATTGGCTTTATAGTTAATGAATACAATAACATGCATACATTCATCATGACATCTCACTAGTACTAGCATTCTTATCATACCAACATAACCCTGAAGATATCTTCTATATTACGTCTAAGGACTTCATTAAAATCCTGTACAATGTCTAATGAACTAGAACCAATGAACATAATTCCTTGGATAAGGTAAATACACATTGCACAGACCCTAGAAAAATTCAAAATTTAGATTAGCAGCAAATAATTCATATAATGATTGCTTAGCCAATGACTATCAAAATGATACCATGTTAAATAAAATAAAATCACCATTAATAAAGAATTTCAATAAAGCAATTAACAAATGTATTAAAATGCTAATAAAATTTTACAAAACACAGTAACTTTAGTAACTATACACTTCTAAATGGTTGTAATCTCTATAATGTAATATGTCATCATGTATGATGGTCGGTTGTTATGACAACATGATAATTATGGTTTGAGACATCCGCAGCTGGAATGTTATTTTCCTAATATTCTAATGTAAGATCTGTTATCACTGCCACAGATTAGTTGAAAGTGTCTGTCCAGATGTCTGTGCACCTGACCATCCCATGCCCATCTGTTGAGGTTGCCCAAGATTCATATTTGTCATTTGTTGCTGCATCTACAAAATAAACATACTTCCTACTCAGGGTTCATATACTATATACTGGCACCTGATTTGCAAGTATATACAACAGCAATCCATGGTTTTACTTAAGCAAAGCTCACAAAACATTTAGGAATTAACTGTTCGAAATGTGATTACATTGATTCAAGGGGAGAAAATACTCCTAAATATGATCATGAAAAAATTCACCATGAAGGACATTCAACTTTAACTACATGATGTATTTGGATCAGCTTTGCTCATAAAAAAACTTGACCTCATAGACTTAAAATCCTGATCACTGTCATGACCAAATGATTATGTGCACCAAGTCTTACAATATTCATCTATGAATGAGAAAATAACAGACTGGACATGAAACTTGAAGGAATGTGAAAGAATGACTGACAAATGGACGAACAGACAGACACTGTAATCTCTATATTATGCTACATCAATGTGAAAACAAAAACAAGATTTTGTCAATACAAACATACTGACCAAGTTTTGTGAATACCAAACTAAAAATGTGGCCTCTATTGTATTCACAAGGCAAAAGTTAACGAAGCACAACGGCAGACAATGAAAGATCACGTAAGTTCAAAATTAGCACTTTGTGCCCACGAGAGCTTAAAAGCCATTTTGAAGCCTAAGTAAGTAATAAGACATCCTGCTAAAAAGCATTATGTCTGTGACCTCACTTTCCATCTTATCACTGTATGATTTTTTAAAATAAGAACAGGGAGTCATAATCTGATACATTATGTATTCTTCCTAATAGATAATGATATCCACACTAAGAACATTTGTAATAAAGCCACAGCTAAATCATCCCTTTTCTCATACTATTTAGTATATATACCTGATTGAACTGCATTTGCTGCATCTGTGGTTGTTGTTGTTGTTGTTGTCCATACATTCCCATTTGTTGCATTCCAATCTGAGCCTGTGGCATACCTGCCATTGATCCCATATTCATTTGACCTTGAGGCATCCCCATCATCCCCATCTGATTATTGTACATACCCTATAACAAGTCCACAGTCATAAAATTTCATTGCTTAAATAACAAGTACTACACCTTTAACTATGGATGGCAACAAATATTCGAATGTTCATTTCCAATTGATCAAATATTCGAATAATTACTGAGTTGATCAAATATTCAAATCTAAAATCATTATTTGAATATTTGAAAAAATCTTTTGGTAGTTTGAAATCTTTGACCTGTAGCAGTCAATAATATGATGATAATATCAAGTGTCCTAACTATCACTGCATGCCGAACCAGCACTTATCACTTGCATTGTTCAGCGATGCATTATCCCGCCTCGCTGTATTTGCCGTTCTTTTCTAGTCTACAAATTCCTGACCTCATAGAGACTGACAGGTAGTTGATTTACATGGCCTAAGTAATCTCATGCATTTTATTTCGATATCAGTATTAAGATGAAAACTTCATATTTTAGATTAAGTAAAAGATACTTTTATATTAGTTTGCAATGAAAAAAAATCCAAGCTGAATTAGGTTCTGTTATTTCTCAACTTTCATATTATGAAAATGATGAACTTTTCTTAGTTCCCAAGCAGGTCGGTTCTCAAAGTATGAGAAACATCTAAAAAGACAGGAAGAGGATATAACTAACCTGGGGCATATTCATTTGTCCCATGTTTTGTTGTGGCTGTTGTTGGGCTTGCTGTTGTGGCATACCATACATTCCAGTATTCATCTGTTGTTGTTGTTGTGGTGGCTGTTGTTGTTGGGGCATATAAACACCACCTGTACACATACATAAATAGTACTATACATAATATTAATTCTCCAGATGTGTTATGTGGATTAGTTATGAAGCTATACATGCTAACAGTCTGGACTTATTCTATACCTTGAACACTGAAATTTAAGTAAAGGCTAAAAATAAAAGTAAGTTTATTTGGAGTGCTCTGACCGACTCACGAAAATCCTAACACTCAAATGTTTTGGGGCTTTTTTTTACTATAGTAAAAAATCCCTCCCAACCTACCCAGTGATAAAATTTTGGGTCGGAGCACTCTTAACAAACTTATTCTTATTTTCAGACTAAGGTCAGATTCTTTTACAACTTAGATAGCCGTAATAACATCCTTGAAACTTATATATATAGTCAAACAACTTAAGTACAAATAGGTTCAATAATGGTTTAAGGAAATTATTATTGTAAAACTGTAATCTAAGGAAATCATTTCTGTGTTTTAATTAATGAAACATATCAACACGAAACAGGAAATAAACTTTTAAACAATGATTTATCAAATTATCATGTAAGTAGCGCTTCACTTTAATTTTCATACATTAACTTATTTACTTAGGTTATTAAGAAAGAAGGAGTAGAGTTTACTAAATAGAATGTAGTATTTCACTGATTATCAGTAGAATCATATGGACTTAAGTAGGACAGAAGTTAGAAGAGTGTACATGTGTATAACAATGAGAACATCACATTACTTTTCATCATTTCTTACTGATCACAGACACAACAAGAAGTCACTGAACACAAAATTATATATATCATAACACAATAAACCAATACCAGTGTAATTTAACCTTACATTTACTATGAAACTGAGCATTTGTAAGTTACAAAAATACATTTTGATTAATGTACCGTACGCCCACATAGAGGTAACATCAGTGCAAGTAAAAACCAAGGGAAATCCAAGGAAAAAGCTTGCCTTCATGTACAAAACATACAAGAATATTAGCAATGTCAACCAGAAATACAGACAAGGTTTGCATTGCTGCATTTAAAGTTAGGTAAGGCATGCATACATGTGATAATTACCAATGACAAGAAACAAGGGTACATTACTATTCATAAAAGTGTAATTTACAGCGATCATACATAAGGGTATTTCAGAAGTTTGCTTCTTCAAATGGCATGTAATAACTTACATTAACTGAATACAAACATAACCCAATACATATATTTAAACCATTTGAAAGCCTTGTAACCAAGGTAACATAAATTCTGTTCTGCTCTTAGGCATTCATAATTCCAGTCATACCATATTGTTATCTGCTCAGTGTTTATCAAATTATTGTGGATAAAATAACAAAACACATACAAACTAACAAACTGTTATCAAGTAATTTGTCATCTACTGACAAGATAGCAACATCGGGGCTTACATTTGACCCTTAAAATGGCATTTAAAATCGACACTCGAAATTAGGCAAATTACAACTTCTGTCTCTTTAGAATTTCTACCAAATTGAAAGGTTCAAATTTACTAAAACAAATTATCTTTTAAATACAATAGAAGGAAATTTTGTTGACTGTGGACCCACAACTTTTGATGCCTAATGAGCACCCTGAACATGCTGGAATTGGATTACTGATAAAATGACATCAAATCCATCATTAAACAAATGTATACAAGATCTATATCACCTAAGATCAGAACTAGATTAACACCAAATTGGAATCCCATGTCAACCCAAATAAGAGGTTAAAGTAAAACAAATCATGTACCTTTACCAGATGGCTTAGCATATCTATCAATATAACCTTGATTATGAAAACAAAAACATTACCATAATATAATATACAAAAACAAACCTGATGCAAAACTGACAAAAATAAAATTTCTACAATGAAGACTAAATGTATGATAAAAGACAATGCCATATGTGAAGAACTATAAAATTATGTTTAGATACAAACGTAACTCTTCTGGGCTTTTTATTATTAAAAAAAAAAAGAGAATATTTTGACCTGACTGTAAAATCTGGACAAGGTGATGACAAGTTAAAGAGTTTCAGTTTGAAAACAAGGAATGTGTCCCAGACACATATGCCCCTAGAAAAAAAAACAATTGTAACAGTCCTATTAGCTTTAAGTTTCATAGAAAGCACAAAGAAATGTAAGAGGAGTTGAGCACAGAAACAATATAAGGTAAAATTAAACAAAGGGCAATAACTTGGTAAAAAATTACAAAGATCAGAGAATAAGAGCTTTTTTTCAGCATTTGATACTGATCAGTCTGTGAATTTTGGTGAAAATTGCATAATAATTGTAGGAGTAGTTGCAATACCAAGAACAGTAGAACAGTAAGACAATCATTGCAACTACTATATGCCACCCTAATGGGGGAGGGGTATGATGAAAATCTGTGAAATCAGTCTCAAGATCTAAATGGTCAGGAGTTGACTCTCCAATAGTATTATGTTACTGACTAAACATATTGATAAAAAATGATTAAATTTCATAAAATTATTTTGCATTTAAAGATGGTTCACTGAAAAGGAGTCGTCCTAAATTCAAATTTGTATCAATTTATTATGGAGATAGTCCAAGCTAACATTGAATGACGAAAACAAGATTGTTTTGAAAAATGACAGAAGACGAAAGAAAAATTTCAGATTAGCATCATAACATGGCATTGTAGCATTTCAGAATCCTTCACAACATGGCATTGCGACATTCCAGAATCTATCACCTGACTGACTACCTTGTCCTGTGTATAATAAAGAAGACTCAAACGGGTTTGTGGAGTAAGTGGACGGCATGTGTCCAGTAAAATCTTCATACACTGGTGTAAAGCTACATGAGTTGTCTAAATAAATGATATATAGATACACAGTGTTGACAGGAGAACTTATATGATTAACATTTTAAATACCATATAATCTACTGTACAAGTATACATGATTAACTGATGACCATAATCTATTATCTAACAAACAAATCTACAAAACATGTGATATTGTGTACTAATGTCCAAGTACTTCATACAGTCAGAAAAATGTTGATTTGGTTAGTAGAATTTTTTAACGATGTTTCAGTTCACTAACCAGTCTTCCAAACAGTATTCTAACCCTTCCACATGACGCCTTATCAAAGTTGTCAAATTTCTCAACACATAGAGAAAAATGGATATTTTTGTCAAATATCAATAGAAGTTTAAGACCTGCAGTGACTTAGCCATCACACATTTATGGTTAAAAACATTGCTATATATGGCAAGGACATTCTTCCAAATAGTAAACAACAGAGACAAACAATGACAATATAATTTAAGCCAAAACAAAGACTGAAGGTAAAATTTAAGTCTATGTAGTTGTTTTTCCAACACTTGAAGTTTGAATTCTTAAAATCAAAATTGGATATGAGCAATCTGTTTACTTAAGAAATTTCACCAAATTTAATGTAAATTTGGGCAAATTTTTTAATGAAGCTAGCGATTCATTATGCTTCAAACATCTTCTTAATTCAAACTACCGGTAAGCAGCCCAGTTGTTACTGAAATAAAAGCTTCTATCCATAAAAGCTAAGCTAAAAACTCACTTCTTATCAGTTCTTGATAATAACATTTTAGTATTCAGTACAGCTAAACTATTACCACACTATTAGTATACAATATCATTCATCTATAAGCAGTACAGGTAATAAGTAATCATAAGTAGAGGTAAGAATTACAGAAATGTAACAATATATTACCTGGAACTCCAAATTGTTGTTGACTTTGTTGTCCACCCCCAAATAAAGCCATTATAGAGTCTTTGGTTGAAACATTTGAAGTTTTTTCTGTACTCGCTGGTTCACCGAATAAACTTGCTTCTAAACTACCATTAGATACCTAAAATAACAAGAAAGCAATTAAATAAACAGTTTTTTTATTCCTTAATAGTTTCATGTTTCCCACAGAACATTGTCATGTCCAAACAATTCCACATAAGGGTAACCTTGACCTTTCACCTACTGTTTACATGTTACTGGCATGCAGTAAAATGTCATAATTACACAATGTGAAAGACATAATCAACAAAAAAAGAAAACCATCAGTAGTATAATTACTAGTATCAAAACTTTGTTCATGTGTTAATGACCTACCGACATGTCACAAACAAAACTAATTATCTCACAAATACAAATAAATTTAATCAACAGGGTATTATTCCACTCTTGTCATGCTTATAATTCAATAAACGTATGTGCCAGGGTGGCAGCTTGACTTAACCTCGTACAAACGGACAAGGCAATCACTATAACCATACATTTTTTGATGCCAGGTCATAAAATACTGGTTCAATGAATTTGTATAAACAGGTTTTTTTTACTAACGAAGTAACACTGACAGTCAGCATCTTCCCCTCAGAAAATAAGCTATATCTTTTCCCGCAAAAAATCTATGTCCCAATTTGCATTATGAATATACTGTGGAATTATCAATTTTTGTTGGTGATTTAATTTCATGGATTTCTTGGGGCGGCTCATCCACAATTTCAAATCCTCACGAATTCAAACGCAGAGATAAGTCCTTTTTTCAAAAATCAAAATCCACAAATTATGTCGAAATAGCAATTTTACTAAAAACCACAAAAATTGAGTCAAACGAAAGTGAATGAAAATACAGTAATCTGAAGTCTTTCATGTAATTCTTTCCCTTAAGTTTTACCAGCGCCCAGCATCTTCCCCTACACCTAAAAAAGCTGACATAAATCATGGAATTGAGTATGATTTACAGACCTGACCAGGATTGGATTGTGGTTGTTGTGGTTGTACAGGTTGACTAGGTGCTGATGAACCACCACCCATGAAGTCTTCTAACAAACTATTAGATGTACTGGTGCTAGATGATGCTGGAACATCTGTAAATACAACAAGCTCAATCAATAATAAACATATTTTTCAAGACCCTGTTCATTAACAACATCTATTGGTCAACTAGTGTAGTAATGTACATCTAATAAAAAATCTTAGTTTTTCTTCAGTTGCATTTTGTAGATTGTGGGTACTGATAAAAAAATCCATCAAAAACAAAAATGACACAAATGAGAGAAATGAATAAACATGAAATCAAGTTATTTTGATCAAATTCACTACAAGTACTTTGCACAATTAATAAGAGCATTTCAAATATAATTATAACAATATAGAATATATATAAAACCAAATGTGTGAATTACAAAGAACTTATGAGAACATGCTGATGTTAGAAACATAAATAGTAACACAGACAGATCACTGTAGAAAGGAGCCTATGTTGTCAAGTGGTTATGGACTAGTTCTAATTCAACACCTTACTGCTGTGAATTTGAAATGACACCCGAGACTAAATTTCATACATAAGTAGAAGCTGTCTAGCTAGCTTTAAGGAAGGTCAGTAGTTTTATCTAGGGGTATGCTTGACTTGGGGTCTTCCTCCACCATCGGGGGTAAAAGTTGGAAATTATTGAAAACCTGAAATTTGCTATGAAATTTGCAGTAACAAAAATTTACAGACGTTGTTAGCATCTGTCAATCTAACCAGATAAGGGATAGTATACTCCCTAAATTCTTACTGGATTTATATGATTTGGAAAAATGACATTTCCAGACCTTAAAAACCTGAATTTTTGGCAATAACCTGAAAACTCCTGCACTATTGAAGTTGGAAAAGTTGACAAATTATCCTGACTGTTGGTGTGATTTCAAACCAGAGGGGGAAAACACATCAAAATGGTACCAATTTGTCATGTATCTAAGCTTTCCATCTTACAAAATGTTAAACTGAGCAGGACAAAACTTATACATTTGTACATGTATAAGCAAAGACTTTAAAATATTCAGATTAAAATTAACAGTGTTTTTTTTCCGGACTGACTTAAATTTGGTCCCATTCAATCAGATTGAAAAGTATGTTATTTTCCCTAAATTCATAAAAAATTCCCCATCAGTAGAATTCAATTTTCTTGAAAACAGTTTTGGTAAAAAAATCATTAGATTAACCTGTAATATTGAAGAGAGCTCTTTGTCTGTGATCATCAAGGCTAAAATCTATTGGTAATAAAATGTAAGGAAAATTTATATATATGCTTTGTCCTGTTATTGTTCCCCTTTTCCCCTCAAGACACTATTTTCCCCTTTCTTAGGGCCCGGCCACCTTTGCCCTAAAGGTGGAAAAATTACTGAATTAAATACAATACTAACAAAATTTGATAACCCAAATAATGAGTCATGTAAGACAGAAAGGTGAATTTTAGTAACTTCAAATATGTGATTATTCATAATAAATGCCAAAATTAATGTCATAGATTAAATGCTGCAACTCTGTGGACAGTATTGATTTATGAATATCAATGGTTGCCCCAAGCTGAAGAGGTGTGAGAGGTTTGCTGCTGTAAGGTACCACAGAAATACGACTAACACATGTATGAACAGTGACTGTATATCCTGACAACTGCTTATATACCAACATTGTTGATAGAGTTAAAAATGGTCTTCAAAAATAGCCATGATTCATCATGAAACTTTGACATGACTTCTCAATACCACTCTAAATGCATGATAATTACAACTAACAACAACACAAAACATCCAATGATACCATATTAACAAATGTTTTCATGCTGCAAGCATTACACACAATATTTCTGCCATGCTTAACAATGAACACAATAAATACAATCTTGGTTACTTCAGTACATACTTTTTGTCAACACATAAAGAACATACAATAACAATGAATGATCAATCTATGGTAAGTTCCTGTTAATTTTCATGCTAAAGTAGATAACATTATCAAATACCTAACACAGTAAGTGACAAACATATTTTAATGCAGCGTGACATTAAAATTATTGAATGTTTCCGAAGCGTTTTGAACAATTCAGATAATCATCTGAATGTCTCATAAATAGGATATACCAATTTACCAAAAACTAATGTAGAATAATAATGATATGGTAGTCATTGAAACAAATAAACTTTAGATATCTTTATTATTCAGTCCATATCAAAAAAGTTCAGACTCATTATATGAACTAAACATAAACATTTCCCATCACATTCAATATACATTAATTTACAATACCGGCACCCTTCATCAAAGATAGTGACCTGGGTCAAACACAAACATCATAGTAACATTTCGAATGAACAACTACAAGAGACAAAGTACTCAACTATTCAAACAAACTTCTGTCAATAACATGTAATGAGTGACAATAGAGCTTTTTTAAAATACAATAAGCACATGAGATTAAGCTGCATCCTTACTTGTAAGTACCGGTATATAGAATAGAGTCATGGTCTAATCTTGTATAATAATTAATAGTTAAAGGACTTAACTACAGTCTACATGTATTCAATACATTGATTAAAATAATGTTAATTACCATTAAATGTTTTAGTTACTAAACAGTTAATCCAACTTATGCAAAAGAAATTACAACAGACTTTTTCATTCTTCGAATAGTTGAGTTTAAAAAAACTGAACATTCCTACATGCCAATTTCCCAATCAAAACCCTCACCAAACTGAACAAACTTTTACATTTATCTAACTTACCATTCACAGGAGCAGGCGTAGGTTGGGAAAACACTTGAAACAGGACAGATTTCATTTAATTATCTTCTCCACATGTATATATGTATAATGTTTTTATTCATTTATTTGGGTTTACAATATTCTTAAAAACATTTTCAGTTATATATGGCAGCCGATTCACCACAAGTTTGCCAATCAAAAATAAAATGAATGCGCATTTCACTATTTTCACACCAATGAAACAATACTTCACAAAAATAAAAACAGAATAAAATTAAATTATCAAGAAAAACAACATCAATTTATCTAAAATAGATCAAGACAACTACATGTATAAAACACTATCTAATTAAAGGTAAAAACAAGTTCTAGTACAACTCTACTAAACAACTACATACTAATTTTCTCATACTAAAATGGAAAGACACTATTACCATGAAAGACAGACTTGCACTTAAAATGACAAATTTTAAACACTGGAAGGAACAGCACACATAATTATGAAATAATGCAGAGTTTGAAGAAACTTGTTCAAGATTCATGAATTCCCAAATAATACAAGTTGTGTATATTATGTGATAGAAATCATGAAAAAAATATATATGACTAGTAAAAATGAATTTAATGTCAAACCTTTAATGTTCGAATGTTAAATAATTACTGAAGATTCTAAGAGTGATAAGATTTACCTAATCCAATTAGATCCCCTGTGTTAGAACTTTTCTGGGGTTGGGCAGCAGGTAGTTGTGGAGATGCTACAGATGTAACCTGTGAACTTTGGACTGGTTTAGGATTAGATGGTTTACTGGCCTGTATTGATGTTTGTTTATCAGTGCTGGAAGCAGTCTGTGACCTAGGTGCCTACAAAATAATACATAATAATAAAGTTTTCTTTTCATTTTATGAGTTCAACTCTACACCATTTTTTAACAAAAATTACTTCAGGTCACCTAGATCAGTAAATGTTTTAAAACAACAATCTTTGCACACTAGCATATCTATGAGACTCAACAAGGAGTTCAGGGGCCTCTGTCAACAAGTGGTTATGGTCACTGACTAGCCTCTCAACGCTGTGAGTTTGAATCCAAATTAGAACAAAAATTTGCATATGAGACAACTGTCCAGCTAGCATATGAAAGGTCCTTGGATGTACCCATGTGTACACGTGGGGTCTTCTTCTACCATTAAAGCTTGAAAGTCATCAAATGAGCCTGGCTGTTAGCGCTACATTAAATCCTTGTTGAAATTACACATATAATTCATAGTTAGATAAATAAAGTTAACCTTGTATGGATGGGTGGACAAGGTAATCCATTTATGCCTCAGCATCATTTGATACTGGGGCATACCAATTGATCATAATTATGGAACTGACCATCAGAGGTCTGTAGAATGTTATACAACAGCGGCTTCACAATATGTTTATCTATATACCATTCACAGAATTGTTGTACCATGTAACAATGATCTGTAACAAGCATGATATGACTAAAACATCACATATTCATAATTTTATTTAGTACTTACAGAACTTAAACTTATATTTCCAGAAGATTTTGGTTTGGATTTTTTCTTGTCTTTTTCATCCTCTAGTAACTGAAAACATACAAAATAAATTATTTTTAACAAAAACACATTAATTTGGGACACTGAACTTGGAGGGAATATTGACTTTAACAGCCTTACAAAGAGATACAACATAAAAACTTATTCACAGGCCTTATTAAAGAAATTTAACTTGAGAAAAAGGGAATTTAAATAACGCAAGACTTTATCTAGGATTTGACTGGCATAGATCAGAGATTGAGAAACTGAATATAACATAATAACATGCTTATAAATAAATCCACTTCCCTAAACATGATCAATTAAGCATTACCAATATGTGTAAGTCCTTAAAATAGGTACCCAGAAAACATGGCATGCTACCAAATAATCCAAAAATATAAACCATTATCAGTCATAATATAAGGTTACGGCAATGAGTCATAATTTATGACTCATAACCAGAACTTAATATTTTGAGGTTTTTTTTGGACAAGTTCATGTCATTATTTTACGACTTTAAGTAATTTGATGATGTCATATTAAGAAAATATACATTATATATATAGAATATCTTTTAAATCAAAATTTGATAAACTTATGAACAAATAAAATGAACTGATAACACACAACATTGCAAATTTATCAGATAACATTTTATAATGACCTAACAATGTATTTAAATATTAAATCATCAGAAAATATTGATTTCTGTTGTAAATACTAAATTAAATGCATTATAATGGGCAGACAAAGAAACATTAAATTCCAAACACAAAATTGCTTGCCTATAAATACACAAAGCTAAATTTTCAACAGAAATACTTCCTATAGACAATAGACATGCAAATAAAATCATACAAATCAAAAATATTGCTGACTCATACAAAGAAGTCTTTGAATAATTTCCCGTACTATCAAATGTATAAAGTTCGAGCTAACAGGAGTTTGTTCAGAATGACTGCCAAACTCAAATCCTTGTGTTTTACACTGAGAGTGTGATGTTTTAGCTATCATAAGACATCAGTCACTAAAGTTCAGTACAGTTTTATTAAAATTCTAAATTTACTTTGCAGAAATCATCATTTAATAATTTGATATGATGATGAATCCATATATGTAAGTAAGCTACATGTGATTCACTGTTCAATATAATAGTCAGTTAAGACCTTTTTAGACCAAAATACACCATCCACACACCGTATGATTAGCTGATTACCCCCATGGTTTACCAGTACTCAGAAAGTATTCACTACTGTATTTCATGAACATATCTAAAGTCCGCAACCAGAGACTACTATTAGAATTGAAAACAAAATTAAGAAATAGGTAATATTGGAAATGTTAGAAAAATTGCCTCATGGGGATAAACAAACATTATATGTACTAACACACTCTTCAATTACTGCCTAGATTACTTAATAAAGAAGTTAGTAAACTTTTATACAAACTAAGTTTTTAGGGTATTGAACATTAATTAATCAATTATCATTTGTATAAGTAAATAATTCAATTTATACAAATTATCATCTTCTAACAATAAATACCAAAATATAACACATCTTATTTGTGTTACATGCATCAAATAAATTTCAGACAAAAATATAAGCATTTTGTTCCACTATCAAAGAAGCAGTCTGACTCTGACAGTGAATTCTTGTTGAACTTTGCTAACAACTTAAGGTAAAATAAATCCTACAGCATCAAGGTGGTAAATTTCAACAAAAAATAATGCTGCTTGCATAGAGATACAACCTTGCATGATATTTATAATAGAAGACACATTTGTTAAGTGTACTGTTTGAAAAATATTCACAAGGCCCAGACACTTATTTTGCATCATTGTTGTATAAAACATTCATTAATGACTGAACTATTCACTAGACAAAACAAAATATAGATGTTAGGGAGAAAGGTAACACAAGCAGAAAACTCACCTGAAATTGTAGCTACAATGATTTAGCATGTTCAATGAGGTATAGTTTATGTGACTAAATTTAATGGTTAGGCATTGGTTAGTAAATGTAAGCATGAACAGTAAACACTAAATGATATCTAGCATTCTGCAAATTTTTATTCGATTTTTTTAAACTGCTGTATAAGATGTGCAGATAAAGTCAGAAACATTATGATTCAGACATTTGTATACTCATGTTTGTTTTGTTTAAGGAGCTAATTTTGAATCATGAAAATTATGATATTAGAGTGATCCTCAGAAGTCACGTTTGATATATAATGAGAATGCAGGAGCTTCTATATAAAAATGGAATGCAACAAACAAAACATCAAGGACTGCATGAGAATTTAAACTTGAGCTATATCACATTTATAAATTACATTGAATATTATAGTACCATACAATAACATCAACCAACTTTTTCGACTTTGAGGCTACTTTTTACAACATTACAGGTATATGATAAAATTCAGTGTTTTGAAACAGACTTGTCAGCAACATGAATTGGAGCAGTAGTAAGTAGAGGCTTCTCAGTCTATGTAAATATGGATCTCAAACAGCATAAAGAAGAGATTAAAGTAAATGAAAACTGAGAACAAAAAAAGTTTGTGAAACGTGGATGCCCCCTAATGGCCAACTGAATAGTAAGACCTTGACCTCTTGAACTTAAAATCATTTGGGGGTCATCTACTGTTGACCAACCTTCCAACTAAATCTGAAGAGCAAAGGCCAAATTGTTCTCTAGTTATTGGTCGGACAAGGTATTTGTAGTGAAGGTCACTATGACCTTTGACATACTGACCTCAAAATCAATAGGGGTCATTTATATATGAAAACAAACCTCCCAACCAAATCTGAAGAGCTTGGGGTAAATCATTCTCTAGTTATTGGCCGGACAAGACTTGGTTAAAGATGGACCGCCCGACATGTGCCAAGTAATATACCTCCTTTTCTTCTAAAGGGGGCATTAAATAATGAAGGATTAAAATTATACAGATGAACAAGGAATACAAAGCATAGAAAATAAGCAAATGTATTGTTGTGAGAAATTAATTAAATACATGTACATCTTTACAGCAATATTTAGTAAATGATCATTAAGACAGAAATAAATGAAACACAAATTTATGTACGTCAAAGGCAATTAGAATTTAAATGTAACATTTACCTCCTTCGGTACTGTCGGTTTAGGCTGGATCCATTCTTTAGCTAGATATTTCTTTTGCTCATATTTCGCACGAATAAAACTTTCCAATGCTCTGCAATTAGAATTAAACAAAGGTTTTTTAGACAAGAAATCAAATTTCAGAATCATATGTTTGTATGCTAAAAGTTCGAAACTTCGATAAAATAGGTAACAGTAAGACTATTCTGAACATTAAATGTCCATAGAAAAATAAAATATAATAATTCTATAAAGTTAAAGTATTAGCAATCACTTGTTTGAGGTAATTTTATTATTCCATACTGAAACAAATCTACAAACAAACAGATTTCACACAAGCAGCACATTTTAAAGTCTAAATCAGGACAGGGGACATCTGTGATTCCCTTAACCACTGTCAGTTTGAATCTAACCCAGGACCAGGCAAATTTCTCACGTGAGAAAGCTGTCCAGATACATTACAGAAGTTCAGTGGTTCTACCAGTTGCAAACCTGGGGTCTCCCTCCATGTTAAGGATGAAATAATTTCCAAATAATCCAGTCAACTCCAGTGAAGAAAATCACAACAAACAACAAGACCTATTTTATGATAATTGACTTCTTACCCTTATTTTGCGCAATTAGTGCCTGATTGTGGTTGATCTGTTCAGTTTAGCACGTTAATGACGGATAAGTGAAAATGTGAATGACATTCAGTGAGAAGAAATTTAGCAAAATAGTGTTTTTCAGATACACAAAATGAAACAGAACTTATAAAGAATAGTAAGTAACTTCATATATATATAAATACCCATTAGCTTGAGGTCGTCTGTAGTTGTCAGGTAAATTTGCCTCATAAGCAGCCCTAGCACGACTGTTTCCAATCTCCATCATCATCTGTTAATAAATAAATGATAACAATGATATTTCAACAACAGCAGTCCTGAAAATAGCTTGTCTTAAAATAGTATCAATTTCTACACATCACAAAAATGCTCTAAGTTCAATGAAAATGCTCTCGGCAATGCATATTATTACTAGAAATAACCGGACATGAATGCCCCAGCTGATAGATAAGTCAAAAAGGGGCCATAATTCCCATGAAAATGTTACTCGAACCTGATAGGACTGTCCCGATATGGCACATTGGAAAGTCCCGTATCGGTCTTATTGCGTTTTTTTTATTTATAATAGAAAAACTCTTAGAATGTTGAACAACTGAACTAGATTTGTGAATTTACTCTCATATCATCGACGACATTACTTACGCAACTAATATCCGGGATTCCATTCATTTACAGGCATTAGCAGCTTCAGTTAAAGCTGGAGAACGAATTCGATACGAATATTCAGATTTTGTTTAGTAGACATTGACTTATTGATCGGAAATGAAAATTTGAACGGACGGGGTTAACACTTTATGCCCTTCCACCATTCTTCTAATGGCGGGGGGCCATTCTTCTAATGGCGGGGGGCATAAAAAGCTTATTTAACACTGCTTGCTGAACGACCAGCTAATTTTGATACTTTGTTACGAGTTTGGGCCAGTTAAGAATTTCTAAGTTTGAAAAATCTATTTACTGAAAAATTGCCTGGACCCCACCTCCCTAGCAGGCCTGTTGGTCACTAAAAAAATATGGAGAACCCTGCTCTCATAAGAATTTCTCGCTATGATCTCGCCATTGACAGTTCTCAACTGGGAAAATGCTTTTATTTAATGATATTATATCATGATATTGATACAAAGAAAATATACCGCAATTTGCTCAGGTGACCATGTATCTAAGTTGACAGATTTGACTTTTGAGATATGTACACCTAGGTTTCTATGGATACCAGCACATCGTATACATAAAAATATACCCAAATTCCATGATGCCCATCTTGGACCTAAAAAATAAATAATATTCCAAGTCAAACTTTCAAATAACATTACATCTCACAAGTGGTACATTAAGGCAGTGGTACATGCTACATATAACATAGATCTGACATTCACATAAATTTATAGTTTATAAATATGTTAAAAAAATAAATATGATATATTTTCTTTTATCTAATAAATTGGCCTTTTTGATTGAGGCTTTTTGGTAGGGACCATACTAGTAACTGACCTTTTTGTATTAAACCAGCACCGTAAGCATACACTCAGCCATATCACTAAAAAGTTAACCTAACAGTAAGCAGTCTGTGAAATAAAGGTTTGAAATGTGGTTGCCCGAAACTGAAAATTTTACTGCTTTTCATTGGATTTGTTAATGAAAAGTTGTCGGAATGAAAAATTGGTTGTCCCGGACAACAACTAATTTCACAGACTGACAGTAAGGCTGTTGAAAGTAGCTAATATTCCTACAAGCAGTGAATCCCTATAAAAGTATAATTAAAATATAATAACCATCACATCCATGTAAAAGAATAAGGAGCGCATTGACTTCAATATATCCTAATTCTTTAGGGAAAATGTGTTTAAAGTTTATCAGAAGATCATCTGATTTAATTCATAACCATGTTTAGTGAAATTAGACTTAAATACTTTTAAATGAAAACAATAATTCTAAATGTATCTGTGTCATCTTCATTATTCAGTGATTACAAGCCATTTTACCATGAAATGTTTATTATCTAAGTACAGAAATTTCTTATAATTATTTATTTAGATTAAAATAGGCCTTCATCAAGTCAAAGGGTTGTTACTAATCTTTGTAAATCGGTGGAAACATAATCAGATTTTAATATCCACCCGAAACTGACTGAAGTCTGAACAAACATGGAATACATACCCTTCGCATCACAGTCTACACAGTATTTATTATCATCATCTTTTAGAAGGCTGGACAAAATGGCTTGAAACTTCTCTTGCTGTGCCTTCTGCTTTTCTTTTTCTGCCCTAGTTGACATTTTATGTTAGTTTTGGTAGTTGTTTCTGTTTTGTCACTCCTCTCTTCCTGTGTGATGACAAGTAACCGAATCACTGCCGGAAGATATAAAAATCATTGCGCGCCGAAATTAGCGAAAAAAATAAGCTTTAAAGTTACAGCAATTATTATTGTTGTTAGTACGAAAAAAATATCTTGTAATACTACAGTTTACACATATACTCTTTAAGATGTAAATTAAAACCAAAGCGTCGAACTCTATAAATAGTTTATCGAACTATTTCTCTTGTGGCTGAGGTGAAACATTTTAAATTATATTTTGTTTTAGGCATCAGGCTACTAAAATTCATTTGTATATCTTACAGACGGTCTGTACTATAATATTCATGACTACATGTACTTTTCGTAGGCGCCGGTCGATTGTTGGAAGTCCGCTCATGCGAAAAAAGTAGACTTTAATATTAATTTATGAAAACGCCATATTAATGTAATACTAACGGACAGAGAATATTATACGTCTCTGGTACGGACTAACTATAACTTCATTGTATAATTTTGTAGTAAATGTAAATATTGAAACTTTTTACCACATTAAAAAAGAGGAATTAACTTGAAGTATACGAATATACATAATATACATGTAGGCGCTTTATAAATTTATGATTTGCAGTATAAATGGAAAAACTAACAAAACCCAAGAACAGATAGTATGTATAATCATTATATAATATACATGTATATACTTACATCAGTGGCGTTCCTAGGGTCAAATTGAGTAAATGCGCAGGCCTAGATTTGGATATTCTAATACATTCATATATTCAGCTAGCCAGTTGTATTTCAAACTGCATACACCATTAAAATAATTCGCCCTGTTTTGTTAGAACTACACAACAAATAAAAACATAATTAAATAGATACACCAGTCTCTACCATTCACCGCCCTCTTTAGCTTGAACAATGTCCATGCCATTTTAAGATATGAATAAGTGCTCATATATAAGGGCATGCGTACGAGCGCACATTAGTATGATGTGGTAGGTTAAATTCGCCCCTGTGTATGTACATGTACACTTAGCGGATAAATAAAACAATCATTGTCCAGTTTTCTTAATTTTTCAATTTCGTTGAAGTAAGGTAATAGAGTAACAAACACAAACATTTCACACTTTTACCAAAATGAAGATACCAGTTAGTTGACCAAAATCAAACTTTATCATTATCATTTACACAAGTACATACATGTAATATCTTTATGTATATAGAACCAGGTATAGTTTGATACTCTATATGAAATTGCAAATTACATTCTCGATTTGTACGAGTCATTGTTTGCTCTGGCTGCCAGTAACCTGAATGCTCATTCAATGTCATGGGCTGGGTAGTGCCATCATGCTGCGAATGTATTTGTATACAGATGCCCTCTCGAGGTATGCTGGCTTCAGTCCCAGGTCCTGTACTTGCCTGTGCCAAACTGCTGTGGTGAAATGGAAAATACATCCTTTGATAGTAACTCTTGGAAATACTTGTTGGACTGCCAACCATGCAGCTGAAAAAAAAATTATTAGATATTAAGCATATTTATTTGTGAATTTATGACATTTTTATCAAGTTTGATTTTCCGTGATTGATCGAAGTTGGCACATTCATTCTAAGTATTAAAGCACTCAAAAATGAAACTGTAGATGATAAAATTTTGAAGTCATAGTTCACGTATGTTTCTGCTGTCAATGAACAGCCAAAAGTATTGTAATACTTTAGTCTACTTGTTCAATCGAATACCTGCTTAACGTATCTGACGACCGTTGAAAATATTTTCAAATATTGACAAATTGTCAGCAATTTCGAAAATAAGTTCGGACAACTCGGAAAGAAAGGACTAATGCCTATAATTTTTTATGAACACATCGTACCTTATTTCGTGTTTTACCTGTATAATGTTTACTTACATGTCTAACGTATCTGATTTTAGAAGCGCGTACACCGACAAAAATATACGTTTTGATCAATGTTAAATTTAACCGTCGTCATCAGCGGCCTATAAGAGTATTAGACCTGATATCAAAAAGTGATGATATATATATTATAAAAGTTACTATGATATATATATTATAAAAGTTACTATGATATATATATTATAAAAGTTACTATGATATATATATTATAAAAGTTACTATGATATATATATTATAAAAGTTACTATGTTCGAAGTCCATTACAGAGTTTTCTACCACAACATGATTAAGTGCATCACGGATGCCTGTCAGAACCTGAAGAAGTAAAAGCATGTTGTAACATTTGGTACATGTAAATTGGATTTACAAGATATGAACCAACAATTAATTACATTTGTAATCTTTCATTTAATGTGCAAACCTAGATTCATAGTCATACAACTTCAGTAGGTTAATGCAGGTACAACGTCTATAACTTGGCAATGTTTTTGGTCATTTGATATTTATACATGTTTCAACATTTGGTACATGTAAATTAAATTGGATATACAAGATAGGAATTAACGGTACAACATGTATTACATATAAATTCAATAATTATTATTTTATCACTTTCGGTACAGAAACGAAGACAAAATAGTCAGATCCAACCTGGAATATTGTTCGTTAGCCTGGAACCCACACTGGAAAGCACATTAATAAAAGTTAGATGATTCCACGAAGATCTGCAAGTTTTACACTCAACTGCAGTTACCATAAAGTTCACAAGTAGCATCAGCATCATGCTGGAAAACATACGTTGAGAAACTGTCTCGAAAGTAGAAGAAGCAAATTACAACTAACAAACTTCTACAAAATCCATCATACCATCGTCGACATCCGAGTTTCAGGCTATTTAGAAAGATCAACCTCAACAAGTTCTAAACACACTTTGAAGTACAGAAGGTTTACTCCTTCAAACGACCAGTTCAAATTCAGCTTCTTCCCAAGAATCGTCCCGACAGGGAATTCACTACCAGCCACAGTTGCTGATGCCCCCTCCTTGCTAGCCTTCAATAGAGAGCTTAATTTTCTTCCCAGCCCTTCTAATTATATTAATGGTAGGAACCACAGCTAATTTTGTAATGAAGATATGTTGCATTTCAAACATATTTGTATTCTGCTTGGTTAAAGAATCGCAGAACATTTTGAATTTTTGAAATATCTGAAACAATAAAAAAAGTTATGAGCATTTTTAAAGCTTGAATTCGCGTCGTTTTCTGAAATTATTTCTCTATATAAATTAATCAAATCATGGCGCGATCGCGGAACCGACCGAAACAAATGTTTTAGAAATTCAGTCATAACTTTTTTTTTCAAGACATATACATAAAACCTGGGCATCTTACTGGATTTTTTCCTGCTGGGTGCATTTTTAGCTGTATTTTTACATAGCATAGATGTGTCTCCTGCATTTCAACAATAACAAGAAAATAATTTTATTTCTTCGATCAAAACCATTGACATTGGAATATGTCAAGTCAATCAGAATCCCCCAAATAATGTTATATAGTATGTTACATTGCTTTTGACTGTTACTTTGCTTTTACACAATACATACAAATTCAAACTATAAAGTAATAAAATATTTATTTCATCACAGGAGTTATGTACATTGTACATGTTTTTAAAATCAATTCTAACATAAAAAACACGTTTGTATTACTCCACATTTAGAACAAATGTACATAATCAGCTTATTATTTAAAGATCTCCAAAAGCTGGGTGATATAGATCAGTTTAATTATACTAGCAGAATGTTCTCTGGATATCCATTGATTGATACATTCATACTGATAATCAAAAGTCACAAGTTAAATAAAATACAACATTATCAGACAACTAAGTCACTGAACTGATACATTATGATTAGGCAAAGTAGTCATTGCTAATTTGCACATACAATTTATTCAATTGCAAATGTTCTTTTATGAACCATTGCCTCCCAAAATTTACACAATCTGGAATAATGTTTTTGGCAAACACATACTTCACATGGACAATTTGTTTATCATCTCTAGCAGGCCATTGAAACATTCCAGGCTTCCGACAGTATCTCATGAATTTAACAAGGGCGGTTGGGGCGTCTGTTAACTTTTCAACGTAGCCAGGATACCAGTCATCATGATATGCAACAGCAATACAATCTCCAATACTTAGTGTTGTAATTCTATCAATGTTATTTTCATCAGTTTTTTGTTTTTTATTTCCTAAAGACTTTGTGTTGTTGGATTTTTTCTTCCGTTTGTTACTTTCAGGCTGGTTGAACATATTGATATGAATTGCTTTCAAAACTTCCTTTTCACTTAGAATATGAGATCTCCGTAATTATCGCCCACCCTTGCGAGCACTCAATAGTAAATCTTTCTTATCATTACTATTTAGTTCATTTACCTAATTCATCAAAGGTTTTCGGTTTCCTTTGAGTAACTGGACAGAGGAGTGGTGGTAAGTGGTGTGGGGTCTTTGACATTGATTATTGTCCAGGTCTCCAAAATGATGTTCGCGGGATAAGTTGGTTACATGGGCAAAGTTGGTTCTTTCAATGTTTTCAATAGATTGACAAGCACTAAATTTTCCACCCGGCAAAAAGTCCACTAATTGTTAATTCACTGTTTTCAACATGACACTCGCCACAACTGGTATAGCTTTGAAGACCAACTCTCTTGTGCTTTCTGTTAGATTAAATGGACAGGCCGAAAGTCTTTCGGTTTTCATATCTATATCAAGGGGATCCTGTTCCGCCCAATGCCTGTCTGATAAGAACATAATGGCAGGAGATTTTATACACTCTTCAAGAAACAAATGTATTTCTTGAACATGATGGAATAATTCAAAATAAGGAACCTTTCCACTGATGACAGTATGGTCCTGTGAGTTTCAGGTAAAATATACCTAAACATTGAACCATAGCACACACGTGCAAAGACATAAGGTCTGCTTTCACCGACAGGAGTTTCAGGTTCGATTTTGGAATTGAGTTCAAAACAATCAGAAAGTCTTGCCTATGAAGATATACTTCTGCACTAGTTTGAAATATCGCATTAAAGCAGTTTGATCGATAGTTTTCCTATCTCAGACTTAATTCCATTTGAACTACAATGATTAAGCTTCCCACTTATCACACACAGCATGGGGGTCACCAGCTGATCTGAACACATCCAGGCCGTGCGTACGGTCCGATCTAAGAAAGTTTCAGACTTGCTCCAATTTCTGAATACAGGTAGAGTGTCTCGACCTATCGGACCACTGAACTCTACTAAAGTTGACCCAAGCACTTTCAGTTCCGGAGTTAGATTAGTATGTAACCCAAGCAAAACATGGGTCATACGATGGAAGTGATGGACTGTCAATTTATCGCCATCAAAGTTTTCAAGAATTTCATTTCGCCACTCATCCAAAGGTTTATCAGCGAGCCTTCGTTACTGGCACGATCGGTCATTGTAATAAATACAGGTTTATTTCTTATTCATTAGGAACTATAAGGCCTATGTGAACAACATATTTACAAAACATATATAAATACATACGATGTTACATGCAAAATACATAGGCATACATGTCAGATGTTATAATTTACGCTATAATATGTTTATTTCATTGAATATTTATAATTAGGGCATTTATAATATACTCATCAAAGAATCATTGAACATATACATTCATGATATGAAATATATTTAATAAATTAGTCATTATAGCAAGCTTATAAGTACACATTCTGAACTATAGAAATAATTCAATGAGAAAAAAAAAAAAGATAATTAAAAAATTATATATATAATTATATAAATATTATATATAATAATTAAATTGTATAGTACTTCACAATGATGTTAACTTAGTCTTATAGATACAGCCAATATTTTAACTACAATAAAAAAAAGGATAATTCTAACAAAGAATAATTCTAACAAAGATACGGTAAATAAAGATCATATATAGTGTGGAGAGAGTAGTTTAATTATAGTTAAAATAATTGTTAATTTGGTTAAGTAGGGGATCGCTAGGTATTGTTCTCTTAATTTAAGGCTTTTAAATACATAAACTGACAATTTTTTAAAGTTATTTTCATTTTCCGATTGTAATAAGCTCTTTAGTTTCAATATATTAGCATGGTTCCTATAATAGGGGGGTAAATATTTATTCCTAAGAATATCGTATAATTTACATTTACATGTATATGGCAATTTGTTCAGGGAGTATACAACACACTCATGTTCTGGTTGCTTCCTACCCAGCTGACCAAGCTCACATATTTGATTTTGTGTAATAAGTTGAATTGTTTCAGTAGTTTCATTTGCTACATATAGGTGAATCCGAGACTCATGATATCTCCTGATTCTAGAGTAACATATATGATTGTATCAACTACTTTCTGCTTTCTTATAGATAGTTTTATTCAGGTAAAACGAGTATACATGTCACAAGAACGATACAAATTCAATTTCGACATATAATAACATGTGAACATTAATGTGCATAAAAGATGACACGTACATAATCAATACCAGCTAGGGGTGACGCAAAAAGAAGGCATTAAAGCCGACTTATTTACATGGTTGTCCTTAGAATTTGATTTCCTTCTTGTGGTCCCGTCTCTACTTAGATCCCAGTTTCCAGTAGTCATCAATTTTTCAGCTATAAATGACTTAGCCAAGAAATGCCCTTCATCGATAAGGCATTTTCTAAACAAATGCTTGCTAACACACATAAGTACAGGACTGAAATTATTGAAAGAACCATCCTCATTTTTTTGTTTCTAAATTTATCTCCTCGTATACTTCACTTTTTCATCAAGTTCTTGTTGCAAAATACTACTTTCTCTTTGGTTTTCTTCACATTCAAGTTTTAATCAAGCAATTTCTCTGGTATGAGCTTCATTTTCAACCCCACTGGATGACATTATTTTTTCTTGAAACTGTGCTACCTTTAAGCGATGCGACATGGCCCTATGGTTACGAACTGGCTAACTGATCGGTTACAAAACAACCAAAATTGTTAACTGGTTCCCAGTTTAACGAAATTGGCGATTACGAAACGGCAAAGTTACGAACTGACCAGATTGCGATTTTCACGATAGGATAGTTAATACGTGACACCGGTATGTAAAAACAAAATAAAAAGTACGGAAATGTTTCAGAAAACTAAAGAGTCTTCGAAGCACGGTCGCGATAAAAAGAAACCAAAACTTCAATTATCGAAAGAAACAGATGACACACACGTAACTTTAATACTTTGCTTATCTTTTGGGGGTTTTACTAATTACCTTCTGCATAACGTATTTTCGGATAAAACATTTTCGGACAAAATCCATTCTGATACAAAAAAATAAATAATCAATGTGTTTCACCTGAGTATTATTTAATCTATCTAAATAAAAACCATGTGAAGTATTCATATCCTAATAATTGTGATTCATGAATTGTCAATGGTTGCTAGTAAGTAGTTACGTTTTAGCGTAAAATTATAGTCAGTATACATAGTTCCCACATCTACAATATTTACCTCCCTTGGTGGCCATCTTGAAAGTCTAATTTGACTAGCATTGATAGGGGATATTTATATTTTTGTTCTGATAATTCTAAATCTAAAATTTTCATATATGTGACAACTATATTTTCTTAAACCTGATATGATTATGTTTTTTCCAACTTCATGATTAAGTTATATTTTGTAAATTGAGTTGTTTATAACCACTTTTTTGTTTTTTTCTATTAAACACATAAGAAATTTGACTTTCAAGATGGCTGCCAATTTAAAACAATGGAGGTAAATATTGTAGTTGTGTGAACTATGATTTGTAGAGATTTGTAAATACCGCATTATTAGCGAGACCGCCAGAGATTACCAGAAACGACTATCCTGACTGCAAGTATTAACGCTAAAACTTACCTAGATTATACATGTAGCAATTATGGTATTTGTATAAATGAATTGACTGGGACATTATCCATCCCGATTAACTTGGTAGAGAATCTGACTTGAAAGCAGGAAGTTGCGGGTTCAAGCCCTGCTTTGGGTACATTATTTTCCTCCTCCTAGTCCTAATACATACATATAATACATTGTAGTATTTATTCAATTGTTTTAGTATTTGTCTATTGGAGAACCCTTGACCAATAAGGATGCTGTTAACAAAGAGGGCGGGGAACGATTCAAACCAATCTATGAAGTGTATTTTCTTGGGATTGTACCTGATATCTTGATGAGCAGCTCATTAACAAGAGACAAAGAGGCCCAACTAGTAGATAGAATTGAAGAATCCCAGGTAGTTTGTTTATATTGTTATGTTAAACTTGTTTCTGTTAATTTTTCTGTTATTATTAAAGCTTAAAAATTTTAATAAGATTTTGTTTAAAATAATAAAAAATGAAATATTCATTCATTGTGAAACAATTTTAGTTTTACCGGTAAGTGGGATTTGGTCATTTCTGTGTTTGCTTTACAATAAAATGTTTGTGATTTGGAAGAGAAGACAACATTACAAAATATAATACTATAGCAAACAAAATACTGACTCACTTAAATGATAAATCTTCATTAAATATCTATGAAATTTTATTTTTTATTGCATGTGAACCTGAAATTCTCTTAATTTGACCCCTGAGAAAGAATTTAAACTTTTGATTGAGGTTTGACTGAATTTTTCATCAACTTGAAACATCTTAAACATTTCATACTTTTAGATTGAAGGAAAGTTACCAATCACTTCACAAGAAGACAGTATAGTTAAAGTTACAATTTCTATACATGGTATTAAAGTGTTAGATATGAAAGCACAGGTAAATTTTATTATTTTGTTGGTCAAAACTACCATACTACAGACAAGTCACTTGACTACTTGAAAATAAATGAAAACATTATGGAAGAATATCTATTGCCAACTCAACTGTTCATTTTTTTTATCAAATCCTTAGCAAAGAAAAGAAAATACATTTGAAAATACTTAAATAGGGACAAGTATGTATCTTTAAAAAAAGAACTGTTCTGTATTGAAATTTGACATAAGATTTCTGTTTTATGATTTCGTAATGTACGCATGATCTCAATTCAACTTTATAAATGTAATTTTAATTGATTTCAGGAAGTATTACAGCGTCATCCATTACACACAATAGCACAAGTGGTACAGTACAGTGATGGGAGCAGCATCAATTACATAGCATTTAAAATAGGGAATATGAACAAACCTGTCTTCAGCGCTTATGTCTTCCAGTGTTTGTCTGGGGTAATGTAACATATTTCAGAAATCAACTTTTTCCCCTGTATAGTCAAACCTGTCTGTGGCCACCATAGAGAGAGAAGAAAAATGACCTTTATATGTAGATGAGCTCATTTAATGGCTTATTTATACCCCCGCAAACGAAGTTTGAGAGGGGGTATATTGGAGTCACTCGGTCGTTGGTCGGTCAGTCCGTCCGCATAAGTTTGTGGAGTGAACTTCTTCCACATTTTTTAAATGATTGCAATGAAACTTTAAATATGTTATCACCATCAAGTGTAAATGTGCAAGACACAATTTTCATCCCAGCAATTCACTCATTGCAGAGTTATGTCCCCTTGAAATTAGCCGTATAGTGTAATATTAGTATAGTGCATTATTAGTGTCAAAGCGGCGGCAGGGGTATTAGTCACTTCTGTGACAGCTCTAGTTTGGGGTTAGATATAATCAATAAAATCATGTTTCCATGTTAGCCTGTATTTTAAGGTGGTCATCAGATTTGCCTGTACAAGAGTAGGTTAATTTTAAAAAAACAAATAAGAAGTTAATTAATATTGATTGCTAACAACATTTCCATTCAAAATTTTGATTAAGTTTTGAAGTTGTATGATTTTAATGGTTAGTTTTAAAAGAAGTTAATCTTACTGTTAGATAAAGATTAAATTTGTGATATTAGATCTTGAAGACTTCTACCATGATAGATGTATTATTGTATATTAGTTATATATTTCAAGACTAACAGGAAAAATATTTGTACGGTTGAATCGTGATAGTCCGAAATGCAATAGTTCGAAAAAATGCAATAGTTCGAAACCGTTTGTCAGTTCCGGCGAATTTCCTTCTATTTTCAATATAGATTTGATGCGATAGTATGAAATGCGATAGTACGAAAAATGCGAAAGTTCGAAATGAAATTGAAGTCTCCAGATACATTTTTACACTACAATAAGATGTGAAAGTTCGAAGTGACTGTACGCTGTTTTTCACACCTTATTCGATTTATTAAATAGTTAAATGATTTTATTTGTCTACCACTTTGACATGTGTCGTTGATAAAAAGAAATCATTTGGCCATAAAACTGTGAAAATCTGATTATAATTAGCGTACAAAATAATAAACGTTTGAAATTTTGACTACAAAAGTTGTGTGCATTTTGTTATTGTTTACTGTATCGTAATCATTTGTGTAAAGGTCACACATGCGTATCAGATGCAGGTCAAACATCTGTGACAGTCTAGGGAAAATATTTTCATGTGTAAGACACATAAACATTTTTAGCTAAGATATATGGCCAAAGAAATGACGAGAAAATGAAAAGTATCTGCGCAATTTTGTTTGTTTTGTGCTAAGTAATCCGGGAAAAGTTCGGAACCGTATTGTTTTTTAGGTAAACTTTACGAAAGATTTATTTCCCTTGTCTACTTAGCTATCATTTGCAAAGCTTGCCTCTGGTAAAGAATTAAATTCAGCTTGTTCCGATTTTGACCGTTTTCCGCGGAAAATTTGGTTTGAACAGAAACATAACAAAAATGTGTAGAAATCACGCTTCAACGGGCGGGGTCATTTAGATATTCCTGACTTTTTCTCATAAACAAAAATAGTTCGAAAAGTGTGATTGTTCGAAATTTTCGGATGTTCCTGTGGCATCTCGATTCAACTGTACTTTAAATAAGTTATCTGTGGTTTGATTTTTAAAGAGTATTTTGAATTTGATAAAATCATAACGTACATATGAAATACAGTACTACTATGTTTGTTTATAGCATGGTCTAATGTTGAACATATCTATTTTTTATCTACAGGAGCAAGCACAAATGATGTGTCAAAATGTGAGAGCAATGTTTGACAAGATAGCTGTAAAAACTGGATGAAGTTACGTCTGCATTCTTGCTCATGTGTTCATAATTCATTTAAAATCTAGCAAGGTTTCTGTGACCCAGCTGAATTCTGAAGTACAAATTATCTCGAAGTCATTGGACATGATAGCCAGGTTTCCTGTGTAAATTTGGTAACCATGTGTTCGTTATGACATTGAAACCTGGAAGATATCTGTCTGATGTACTGTGGAATTAACAAATCAGAACGGTTTCTTATGTGACATTTAGATTTATTTTGGCTTAACGCCATTTTTTCAACAATTTTTCAGTTATATACAGTGGCTGATTGACCTTACCAGTTCTCCTGGACTTACATTCTAACCAGACCTAAACTTACCCTTTCACAAGGAACTGGCATGTTGAGGAAAATTGACATTGTTGTCAAATGTTTGTGGACAGGTATGATCTGCTTCGACCGGGAATTGAACCCAGATCGCCAGGTTTCAATCCAGCACACTAACCGCTAGACCATGGGGAAATTTTGAACATGCTTTTGTTCTATGGATGTATGTGATATGTAAGCCTACAAATCAAGGATCAAAGCCCTCATACACTCCTTGATAACAGAAAGTTATGAAAAATATTTTATTTTTTTTATATATTTCTTCTGACTCATTATTGACTTACTAAGATGTTAAAATATATTATTTATTATTGATATTTGAATTATTACATATTTTTTAAGTAGATTTGTTTTTAGCTCACATGTCACAAAGTGACAAAGTGAGCTATTAGGATCACTCTCCGTCCGGCGTCGTGCGTCGTCAAACTTTTTGTTGTGAACACACTAGGGGCCACATTTTTGGCTCAATTTTAGCAAAACTGGGTCAGAACGTTAATGTCAACAAAATCTCGGACGAGTTCGATATTGGGCCATTTGGGGTCAAAAACTAGGTCACCAGTGCCAAATAAGGGAAAACCTTGTGAACACTTTAGAAATCACTGTTTTGAATTTATCTTCATGAAACTTTGTCAGAATGTTTATTTTAATAATATGTAGGTCAAGTTTGAAAATGGGTAATTTCTGTAGTAAAATTAGGTCACTAGGGCAAATTGCTGAAAAACCTTGTGAACACTCTAGAAGTCACTGTTTTGATTGGATGATCATGAAACCTTGTCAGAATGTTTGTCTTCATAATATCTTGGACGAGTTCGAACATGGGTCATCTTGGGTCAAAAACTAGGTCGCTAGGTCAAATCTTATGAAAAACCATGTTAACACTGTAGATTTCACAGTTATTATTGGATCTTCACCAAACTTTGTCAAATTGTTTGTTTTAATGATATAACAGTCAAATATAAATATGGGTCATCTGGGGTCAATAACTAGGTCACCAGGTCAAATCTTAGGAAAACATTGTTAACACTGTAGATGTCACAGTTTTAATTGGATCTTCACCAAACCTTGTCAAAATGTTTGCCTCAATGATATGTGGGTCAAGGATGAACATGGGTCAGCTGGGTTCATAAACTGGGTCACAAGGTCAAATATTAGGTAAAAATCTTGTAAAAGCTCTAAATGTCATGGTTTTGATTGGATCTTGGCCAAACCTTGTCAGATTGTTTGCCTTAATGATATTAAGGACAAGTTCAAATATGGGTCACCTAGGGTCAAAAACCAGGTCACAAGGTCAAATCTTAGGAAAACCTTATTAACACTGTAGATGTCAAATTTTGATCGTATCTTCACCAAACCTAGTCAGACTGTTTGTCTTAATGATATGTAAGACAAATTCGAACATAGGTCGTCTGGGGTCAAAAGCTAGGTCACCGGTTCAAAACAATGTTTTAATGAGTGAACAGTGATTGTCATGTGAGCGATATAGGGCCATCTTGGCCCTCTTGTTTGTCTTTATTTTATTGCATTTATTTAATGGTTTTGCATGTTGCTGATATTTATGCAATCCAATATTGAACGTCAAGTTTAAGTTGAAAGTTACACAGGTCCGTATTCTGTTATAATTGAATTGAAATTTCTAGGGCTGTCCCGATATGGCAGCGTACCGATACGTACCGGTACAGTGCTGAACGTATCGGCCGTATCACGGTTTTTTATTTTATATTTTAAAACTCTTAAAATGTTGAACAACTGAACTAGATTTGCGAATTTACTCTCATATCATCATTGACAATGCTTAATGCAACTAATATCCGGGATTCCATACTCTATTTACAGACATTAGCGAATTCGATTCGAATGTTCAGATTTTGTCAACTTAAGTAGATATTGACTTATAAATTGTATTACGCCACCATTTAATTTTACATACAATACGGCAGCATTTCGGTTTGCCGATTAATGAAACAAAAAAGCCCGTATATAGTTGTCTGTAAGAAGTGACAACGCGATGTCAAGTATAGTGGTGGGACTAGCAACCTTAGAACATGTAGGTCTCGTCATCATAACATCCAAGTTGAAGGATACAGAAGTTCATTATTAATTTAGTATTGTTGATCAATTTGACTATCATAACCCTGATTCTTTAAACAATTTTATATGGCTAGGTTCTATTCTTGAAATAAGGCAATTTATGGGACAGGGATAAAAACTTGCTAACATTTCTCATAATTATTTAATTTCCACAATATAAACAAACATATAATGTGAATCAATTTGATGACTTTAAGTACAAGACGAATTTAGTTTTACACCTTGCTAACAGTTAATTAGGACTTTCTAGCACCAAACAAATGTGCAGAGTTCCCCAAAACACTAATGTTTTAACGTTTTTCATTACTTTGAAATATTGTAATATCGTATCGTTGATATCGCATATCGCTAGTACCGTATCGCAATACGTATCGTATCGGCTGAGATCTGTATCGGGACAGCCCTAGAAATTTCAGTCCAAAGGCTTGTTCTTAAGTATTATAACCTTTGAGCCTGGTCTCTCCTCATCAGTCGCTAACAACTCTCTGTGGAATATTAAGTTCCAATGACAAACATAGAACATATAGAGTAAAAGTTTTTTATTAATTAGAAAATAAATATTTACATACAATATCAACACAAAAATTCATAACAAATGCAAGAAATATATTATGTATATCATAAACAAGGCACTATCCTGTAATATTCCAATATACTGAACAAACATAGGCAGGTAGTATACGTGAATGTGATGGAATACTAGGCATAAAAATTGTGCAAGGAAATAAAAATTAGTAAATGTCAAGAATTTCTTATTAAGAAGATTTTTTAAGATAAAACAGGGAGTCGTGTGTAAAATTATGACATAAAAACAGTACAGTAATATACAACATGTTGATGCAGAACAAATACATGGAATCTGTAATGTAGTCTTAAACATATCACATGGCATAAATAATTAACAATAACAACTAAAATGCATTTATATTTTTGAACAGTTAATGAAGGCATGTAAATGTGTGAACTATTGTGTATATGGTACATTGAAAGGCAATCAATACAAGAAAATATGCATGTACAAATGTTATTATATAATAAGCAAGTTTTCTGTTTTGAATAGAACACACCAAATAGTCATGAGTCCAATAGGTTCAGATTAACCACGATCAGTTCTGGTTCTACACAGAACTAATTCAAGCATGTTTCCAGATGGTCAGTTTGGCTGTACGGTTACCATTGGTTTCCTCATAGTGAACATCTTGGGCTTCCACACAAACCAATCTGTAAGTGAAATGATAGTGTCATATAAGTGGCATGCAATGATCTGAACACAACATGTCATACACAGGCAACACATCTTCACATGAAATACACAATATTAATATGTATCATAACTGAGAACTACTCAAAAGTGAAGTGTATCAAACACAACTACATTTTGTACTACGAAAACAACAGGGAACACAATTCTACTACAACACAATAATATATATACAAATGCAACAATATTACCGCTGACAGTCTTAGTTGACTCCAAGACAATGTGATTGGTGACAAAACAATGTTTGTACATTACACAGTATGTATATTTGCAAAGTGAAGTGCATGGCTTCACAAAATGTGCATTACCCTTTCTCTGTTAATGTAGGATTAAGTGTCTCTCTGTCCCATTCACCAGACCTGGATGCCACAACAACCAATCCATTCTTTTTAGTTATTTCTGACAATCTTAGAAGCCAAGCTGTAAAATAAACGATGAAGGCTATACATCTTAGCTGGAATTGTTAGGCGTAAAATATATAAGTTTCTGGTTACTAGACCTACCTTAACTTTTTAGATTAGACCCAAAGATCGGTAGATCTTTTTTCTCACTTTTTTACCTTTCTACTTTCCACAAGATCAAAAAAGTCTCGATCAATCTACCCTATTTTAATGAGCATGTAACCCGAAACTAAAAATGTGTTTACATTTTTAAACAAAAATGTACCAGCACACATCATGCTCCCACCACACACCTACCACACACATCATGTACCCACCACACACAGTATGAAGTTATACAGTTTGTTTCGGTGTTACCGAGATTTTATAATAGAACACAATCTCCAAGAATGTTACTTCCAAAAAAAGGTGAGCAAGATTCATGCATCAACGGCATTCATTATCACACGATTGGTGTTATTTAATAGTGCAGTGTAGAAAGTTATGAAACTTTTATTTCCAACACACATAGTAGTAATAGTATCAGTCACTCAAAGACTGTCTGCTTTACAACGAAGTTATTGGATATGCAGGCTGCTTCAGGGTGGTTGTTGTGTGTACATAATTATTCCTGAAATTAGGAAGTTTTAAGAAAAAAATGGTATATTTGTCCCAGAATAATAAATATTAAGAAAGTCAACTTTTCTGAATATGAAATGTTTGCATGTCAAACAGAATTATTCATATTAATCATCTTTATACGTGACATATTACTCACCCTTTGGTTGTTGAGTTCTCTCCAAAAATGTTATCACAGTCAAATCGTATAAATTCACTCCAACTTCGTTTGGAATCCATGTAAATTGTTTGAACATTACCCTCTCAGGTTTTGAGTCTTTCTCAAGCATGGCATGGACAGATTTCCCAGCGTCTGTCTCAATTTTGATTTCATTACCTTGCTGAATACGTATAGCGGTATCAAGAAAACGAGCGACTACATCACAAGCCAATATCTGCAGGTTAGAAAATCCAAGTGTAAAATCAGAGAGATCGAACTATGCAAACGCTTGACTAAAGTCAAAGACAAAGTCATTTTGATGCCAAATTTGAATCGATGGATGTGTAGGAATGTGGACAGAACGGTGAATTTCCATGACGGCACAATAGACTGCCCAATTTTAATTGCACGCACGTACGTCATGGAAATTTTAGTACAGCGCATTGACCTAACACCATGTGTATATAAATGTATTAAAAACTCTTAATGTGTATCAAAAGCTCTTAAAACTAACTTTACTATGGTTTTAAACATACAAATGTATTTCATTTGCCTATTGATGCACAATGATAATATTCAAAGGCTGAAAATACGTCGTTAAACAAGCTAAAGCAAAGTGACTAATTTTGACTGGTTATAATTACCTCGTCAAATAAACCAGACAACAAAAGTGGACCACGCCCACATCCAGCCCCGATCCACAGGGTAGATTGCGTATCAATAGCGTTATTCTTGACCAAGTCTTTACATCGATCAGCGACAATGACAGGGAAAGATTTCCGGAAGCCGAACTCCTGCTCTAGAATTCCCCATAACGCCTCCTTCGTCTCAAAGTGATAATGAACATTGGTGGATGGTACAACAATATGTTTGAACTTTTCGTCAGGTGAACACATGAAGTTTTCTGTGAAAGAAAGGAGGTTGTCTCTTATCGAAGAACCACTATTAAAAAATATTACATATGTACTTTGATACAAATTCTAAATAATTTCACTACCTTTTTTATAAAAATAGTGGTAAAATAATCTTTAGTAAAATTCTCATGTACATGTACCAACAACACCTCTCAGTTTTTTTTTCAGAAAGACATCAATATGATCATTTCACATTATCAAAATGCTAACCACATGTTGTTGGTTTTTTTTTTGCTTTTGAAAGCGTGTAGAAAAAATTGATCAACCGTTCCTCAGACCTATTAAAAAGTTTAGAGTGGCTTGGGAAAATTAGGGTCGAACGGGTAACAATGCAGAGACAAGCAATTTCGTTTTTCCTCCTTATTACATATACAATATCATACCTTCCACACCCGACCCAAGAACGTATATTTCAGTATTTATAATCCTGGTTGGGAGTTCGATCTTATCATCTCGATCATGAAGGGTTCGAGCAAGCCGGAAACCAGCGTGTTGGAGGAAGTGCCTCCGGAAAGCAAACCGGGCAAATTTTGAGGCTTCATCTCCTGTACTGACCCAGGACCCGCCCTGAAAGTTTATATCCAAGATTGGTTCAAATAGAAGTTAACACGTTTTATATTTTGAATCACATTCTTATACCAAAAAATGAAATATACATTTTACATTTATACTATAGATTTAAATAAACAGAAATTGACTCAAAATCTGAGGAGTGCAAATTGAAGTAGAGATATAATGAATTGTGTTAAGATTAGAGTTAGCTAGCTTATAGGGCATTCAAAGTGAAAGCAAGAAAAAGCAGGAGAAATATGCTGAGCTTATCAATTCATACGTAAGTATATCAGAAATATGTATCATCACGTATAAGCACAATATTTTATTTTACATGGCACAGCATGGTTTCTAACCAACTAAAAACAGATCGTGGGAGGAATACTACAAGAGTCATACTCTAAATCTAGGGACATGCGCCAAACGTATTTCGATAACAATTAAGACAATAATGATTTTGTATATTATGCAACAATATTTAAGATTTTCTATATCATTTTTGGAAACTGAACAAAATTTCAGCTTTCTATAGCCGTGACTCAGTTCAGCGTATTTCTCTTGCTTGAAATTCCCTTACTTTGACTTTGCTGCAGTGCAAGTAGATATAAGTTCAGATTCCATGAGTACTTTCAGTACTTTGATTTAACATATTTATCATACAAAACATGTTTTATTACTTACAAGAATGACGTTATGTTTACCATCGTAGCATGGTGAAGAGAAGTCATCATACAGATAATGTGTGTCCATACAAAGTCCATTAAATTGATCCTCTGTCCACTGCCAAACATTCCCGAACACATCGTAGAAACCAAGTTCATTGGCTGGGTACATATTTACAGGCTGTAAAAAAAATTAAAAAATGAGAGTTTTATGATTAACGAATCCATTCAGGATACGCTTTCACATCTGAATAATATTTGACGTAAATGCATTTTGTCAAATTAGGTTTGTTTAAAGATGTTTGTTACAGTTTTCACATAGACTTAAAAAAATGTTCAATAGAATGCTATCAATGAAAATAATCAATAATTAAAGAATGCTATCAATGAAAATAATCAATAATTAAAGAATGCTATCAATGAAAATAATCAATAATTAAAGAATGCTATCAATGAAAATAATCAATAATTAAAGAATGCTATCAATGAAAATAATCAATAATTAAAGAATGCTATCAATGAAAATAATCAATAATTAAAGAATGCTATCAATGAAAATAATCAATAATTAAAGAATGCTATCAATGAAAATAATCAATAATTAAAGAATGCTATCAATGAAAATAATCAATAATTAAAGAATGCTATCAATGAAAATAATCAATAATTAAAGAATGCTATCAATGAAAATAATCAATAATTAAAGAATGCTATCAATGAAAATAATCAATAATTAAAGAATGCTATCAATGAAAATAATCAATAATTAAAGAATGCTATCAATGAAAATAATCAATAATTAAAGAATGCTATCAATGAAAATAATCAATAATTAAAGAATGCTATCAATGAAAATAATCAATAATTAAAGAATGCTATTAATGAAAATAATCAATAATTAAAGATTATAAAAATAACCATGGTTTGAAATGTCTTATAAAGAATCCTATAAATCCTCAAATAGAGAAGCGAGGAAAATGAAAGTGAAGTAAATACTTACTGCAGAAGATCCATGCTGCAGATTATGATTATACGTATTCTTGCCAGAAAATATAGGATCACAAACTTCCGGTACAGAGTCACGTGGTCCCTGGTTTCCTCTGATGACGTTATGTTCTGCTTCGGACAACAGTCTATATCCTTCCCCCTTCCATTGACAATATGCTTTGGCTTCATGATAATTAGCGTCCACAGGCCAAGCCATAGGCATCTCAAGATCATCAAACATAGCACGGTATCTGAAAATAGAAATTAGTATCAATTAAGTTGTTATTAGCTGCTCTAGGTGTTTTGTTTAATTTACATGTAAATCAATTTTAGATAAACCTTATCGAACTTTGCTTAAAAATAAATACAGTTTTCCTTTGTTTCCTTATATTCGGAACACTTATTATGATTAGAAGACATGTATGCTTTCAATTTATTGTTTCCTTTGAACTGATTTCCTCTTGAACACTTAGTATGTCTTTGTTCCGTTTGGAGCAATTTCAGAGTAGGGAGGAATAATTTTGTCTGTTATGTTATTTAAAAGGTGCTATAACTTATTCTCGCCATCGCCGTTTCATAAAAAAAAATCTGAATCTGATATTGCTTCCTACGGGCCTGATTCTGATAGTCATCGCTTACTTGAAACTTTTTGTTTGATCATCGCTCTCGTCTTGTTCCGTTTCAGGGAATCTACAATGACTGTACGTAGACAACGCTGAGCCACACCCTCCTTTACATCCTGTAAGCATACAAATATGAAAAAATATTCAAACATACTCTTAATTCTATCCTCCAAACTTTGAGCAATTTTGCTAAAAAATCTCCTAAAAAATATATTCCCCATACATTATATTGGCGTAATAAATATTCCCAAAGTTTGCCCCTTTCGTGTATCCCCTCCCCTTCTTTTACCAGCACCCTGTATATTCCCCCTTTCCCAAAAAAGTAATGTATCTGCTTTCTCGTTAAAATATTACCATTGTTGCATATCCAAAACATGGGATGGTTAGCATCCCGGAATGATTTCCATTTCCAACCTTCCTCACTCCAGTATTCACGCTTGTTGTAACCGTCTGCTTTGATGAATTCTAGAAATTCTCCATTACTGACCAAAAACTCAGAAGCTTCAAAGCTCGGAACGCTGCAGTAAATGAAGTACGTAGTAGAAATGATTAAAATCTTAATTAAGAAAATTTATCAAGTGTTCTGGCACAAAAGGTACATGTTTGGAAAGACGCCATATTGGTTATTTTTTTCACTCTTTGTTTATTCTTTGTAATGAAACTTAATGTAACGTTTCAAATATTTCTATTCCAAATATAAATGTGTGCATGTTATTATTGTTAAACGAAATATATAACTGTAACTATCGTTTAATGATACGTTTATTACGAATTATATACTGATAAAATAAATACTCACAAACACGTGACATCTCCGTACTCATTATCCCAACCATATGATGGAAACTGTTTCGGCTTGCCAAATGAGACATCAGTGCTGTTCACCCCTATTAATTTGTTTTCACCAGGAATGTTCGCTGAAGGAAGAAAACGGTGTTGAATGAATAGTTTTCATTACTGCGTAAAATGAAATAATTTAAAAGAGTTGAATATCTGATTGGTTCGTGTCGTCTTGATAAAAGTATCACCATGTTTACATGTCAAGACTTAACGTGCTATTCTGTGTATATGTATGATACATATTATTTCAGTTTAGACCGTTTTATTTACAAATTGTAATTCTCTGTGATAAATATCATTCATCAGGTATTTTTGCAATACTATAATTATATTGTCTGTGATAAGTTTTCTGGGTACATAGAAAAGGTCAGAATTAAAAGTACATTTGTATGTATTGTATTCCTATGCATCGTATATGAAATGTTATATTATTTCATGTGACATGTACATGTATACACAAATAAAACTTA
This sequence comes from Lutraria lutraria, assembly GCA_964023205.1. Taxonomy (NCBI): domain Eukaryota; kingdom Metazoa; phylum Mollusca; class Bivalvia; order Venerida; family Mactridae; genus Lutraria; species Lutraria lutraria. The sequence goes on along the minus strand of OZ026838.1, from coordinate 36,124,274 downwards.
CTTACTTATTGTACCACACATAAATCTAAACAGAGAATTTTTCTAATACAGATTAATATAAAATATAAACAAATGTTAAATAAGTCCTTTTTCTAGATGTTTACTGCAAAATAAATGTTAAAAATAATGATGTGCTTTATAGACTGGCTCACCTGCTTGTATCGGAGCATAATTCCAGCCGTCTGGTTTGTTCACCATACCCACAGGTAACTGTCTGATAAGAACGGACGATGTTTCAATGTGAATACGCTCGTGTTCCATCCCCATCAACAAAGCCCACTGAATTACATAGATATTCATTTATTCAGATATTATGCCGGGACTCGGACCGGATCGCCGGGTTACAAGTCAAGTACACTAGTCACTGAACAACGACCCGGCTTACTATGATAGTAAGTCATAACTCATATTTAATTTAATAAATAGTAACATAACATCAGTCATCTTGATACTGGTTGGCATAACCTAAAGATAGTTTCCCTGTACTAGCAAACATTAAAGAACGTAATCTTGTAGCGTCTCTGACAATGCAATAGAAGTATGGTCGTCCAAATCCACGAGCAGCGGAAATGTACGGAGGGTGTTAGGGTGTTTGTCCTCGTTGACTGCAGGCAAGGGGGTATAGACAAAGGATAATGTATTGGTGAAGGTTTTACCAAAATCACGCAGGTTTGACAAAAGTTTAAGAATATTTTTACGTGTTATACCCATTTATTCTCCATCGTGATTGGTAATTGTAGAGGTGTGGAATCAATGATTTGTCTAACTGCTTCCCGGACCTTTAGGCGATATTTTACAACATCTTCAACTGCTGGCCACTGATAAGAGCCACCCATACGGTAGTTCTCCTGAATATATATTAAGACAAGTACAATGTATATATTCAAACTTTCCATCACACAACAAGTCGATTACATAATGCATATCTTATTCAGAAAATATTCATAACGGTGATACAAGACCTTCTTGACCACCATTGCCACATGTTCGCTGTCGCTCTGTTATTTCTGGTACAAAATGTGTGTATTGAGAGTCGTTTAGAGAACACCCAAAGAATACAAATGTTTTCCAATTCTGATGCATACACATGCTGTATAATTACAGTTTTGTCTGTTTAACAACTGTAAAAGTAAATACTAGTATTGGTTTGCAGCATTCCAAGAGTTTGTAAATAGTTTCACTCACTGTATCATCCCATGACATTTCATCAACGCCTGTTTCGAACATTTTTTCGTATTCGAAGTCTATCCTCTCCTATAATGTAAATGTGATTTTTAAAAATGAAAGTGGGTTATTATTGTACACGCCTATTTTGTTATACTTTAGAAATTGAAGATGAATACCATAAAACATTAAGCAACGCGACACGTAAATTGCATTTGTGTATTAACAAAAGTGACAAAAAAGGGAAGTGAGTTGTTATACATGCATAATTAATATAGTATTGATCATGAACAAATGTGTTACTATGGTTACCTGTAAAAGTCCAGCCAATATCAGTTTGTTGACGTAAACAACGGCTGTATGTGTGTAGTAAAATATGAGGGGAAGACGAAGACGGTCTGGACACTTGTAGAAAACTGAATCATCTGCGAAAGAGAAAAGTGAAGTTGTAACCAAGGAGCTAGCTGACTGGCGAGTCGGCTCTGTCGATAGAGCGCTGGGCTAAAATAGTGCGGGTTTGAACCTCTGGCGTTGCGCCCGTTCTTTTGTGACAATTTGACCTCAAATGGGAGAGTTGACAGTTACGAACGATGGTAAGCATGTCCTACGAGAGCTTAAATTTCATACAGCTATAAATGACAAGTATGCCATAGAAATAAATTTCAAAAAGTGAAAAACTATATTGCTTTAATACTCATGTCATCGTTATTCACTTCCTTTTTACCAAAAGCTGTCTCTGTGATTTAGTGGAGGTAACAGTTACACGTCAGAACATTTTATTCGACTTTTACTGATACAAAAATACATGTGTAGTATACTCAAACCAACTTATAAACCGCCAGTTCGTAAACTGAAATTTCTCGAAAGTTATGCGGCAGATATTTCTGAAATTTTGCATACATTAATTTCATTCAATTGCCTGTAATTTTATACTATTTGATTGCATATTCTCTTGCACAGTTACCCATGCGGACCGTATACTTCGTTATCGGGTATACTGCTCGTGAATCCCGTGTATTCAATGAAAATTAGGTCAGCATATTTCAATCGATTCGGTTTTCTATACGCTATCATAAAAACATAAAACATGACCCCCATGTCTGTAGAAGAAAGAGGCAGAGCAGTTGGAATGTTGGGAGTCCGGCGTTCCTTTGAGACAGTTACGTTCCTCCAAGTTTCGATTATGAATTTCGATTATCATTTGTTTGTGAAAAATGTCTAATTAACGTTTACAAGCATTCACTAAACTTTCAATATCATTACAGAAATAAAACTAGTTTTTGCTTTATACATGTACTTTCAACAATCAATTCATATCCAATGATATAAGATGGCGGTTTATAAGTTGGTTTGAGTGTATAGGCCTATAATATACTCGTATATATATGGATGAATTGTGCAGCGTAGATAACTTAATGTATTGATAAATAACACTTCATGAGAAGACTTTAATGTTTATACATGTAGTATCATTACCTTTTAGTGATGTGAACAGACTTTCGTTAAGGCTATAGCTGTTTTCAAAATATGCACGAAGTTCTCTGAAATGAGCGGAAAATACGAATGTATATTGACACTTAAACTCAAGACTGATGATAAAAATTATACTAACTACGGTAATTTAAGGTTGAAGTATGAATTATGAATTTTACTGATATATATTATTATGATATGTATCATGTGGTATGTCAGGCATAGTGCCTTAATTAATAAACTATCTATCTTATGAATAATAGTATGTAAATGAAGTACAGCTAAGATCAATCAATTTTCATCCAATTTTGGGTTTATGTTAAATTTCTCTGCAGCCGGTTTGTTGGCGCATGACTGATCAAGCAAATACTAAATACCTGTATGCAGTTGTAGGCTAGAATAGTTTATATAATCATCGTCATGAAATGAATAGATAATGATTCATATTTATTCGTAGCTGAAACTAGTGATAATGGCAAATACTTTTATTTTATAATGTCAATAAATAAGACTTAAATTGTGGTCGCTACTCCAGGTTTTACTGTACAAACACACAATACTTACGCTTTTGTACATTTTGTAAGATCTGGAGGTGTGAGGGATCTAAATGTTAGATCTCCAGTCAGCACTTTTAACAACATTCTATACTATATCGTTGTCTGTACTGTTGTAGATATACTGAAAATATGGAGAGATTTATGAGTGTTATATAAAACTATAGAGCGTATTCTTTATTGTAAATATATTTTAATTTACTAGTTACCGCTTCATCGCACAAACGCAATCACCAAAAACACATAATCAACAAAAATACCTTATCAACATTGTTTTGCACCATCTCCAAAAACACCCGAAGTTATCAACATTGTTTTACACAATCACAAAAAAAAACTTTTACAATCACCGTTTTCGTGACAACCAAACTAAATTACTACAATCAATTTATTATTCTCATAGGTATTATTGTGTTTTTACCTCGATCTGGGTTACCTTATTGTGAGCAATTATTGTTGGTGCATTGATAACAAACCTCAGAAAACACAATACCATGGAAACAATCGCTGTTTAAACTCTCAAGTACGTTTAGCTCAACCATCTCTCGATGTCCATCGATTAGCCGCTTTGGAATATCACTGATCGATTTTATACTATATATCACAGGGTACTTTTCCATAAAATCATTGATTCGTATTACTGACTCTAAACGAATTGTCAGAGTAAAATTATCGACTTTTATTCAGACTATTGTCCATCTAATGGTCAAGGCTACGGTCAAGACCATGGTCAATAAATAAATGATTCGGTTTATACATACATGCATATTCAATTTCGGTCGAATAATCGGACCACTCGACCTATATTTTAAACAGTCCGTCTTTTTATGGGGTTTTCGTGGAGATTAATTGATATTTTGAGACATATTGGCTGACCGTAAGTTTGTTGATGTATATGGTCTGCACATGCGCGCTATAACAACACTCACACAAACCTGTCGGATAATGCTTCATAATAATTTATTTATCTTCATAACAAAGCGTAAGTTGATCGCTTGTACAGAATAAGAGTAAGCATACTATTGCACATGAGCTACAATATTTATATACGGAATGAAACATAAAACAAAACAACCAGATGACAATCAATTGGAAAATCCATACACACGTTAATCCATACACAGTATTATGTTTGTAACCATGGTAATAATAAGTCTCTTACAACAATATATAGTCTCGGTAATACTAAATAGACTTAAGTTAAATATGTTTTATCAGCCAGCTGTATAAGATCGAAATATTGCAAAGATCGATCGATACCGATGCCGTATAAAACGAAATCATGCTCCAATGCTTTACCAAGTCGAGATGAGTTCATCAATAAATCCATATTTTGAACAAGTTGAAAACGAATTATCTAAAAGAAACCTTCAGGGATCCGTTTTTAAATGTTAAATCATTAATAAGTAATATGAAAAAGGTAAAATACAATGTTGATAAAACGTCCATGTTAATTGTAGGAACACTAGCTGTTGCGATCATTTGTATTGATATAGATTTTCCATGATAAAAACAATCTAAATATGCAATGAATTCTTAACAAAATAGTATGTACCAGATTTTGTAGACTTCCTGAACGGACAAAATTTTGCGACATGTTAACCACTATATAAATGGTTCATTGACAAGGTTCATTTCATTCGTGACACGCCTCCATTATTCGTTATCCGATTGGCTGATAGACTGGAGGTGTGTCCTGACTTTGGTCTTGCGTATAAACACGTGTTTGTAAATTTTTCCATTATAGAATTCCGTTGAAGTTCATGTTCTATTTAAATGAAGAGTATTTGATACTGTTTATTTATACAAGGTCGAACAAACGCGTACTTTTACAGCTTGTCGCGTTAGTATATAAACTCCAAAACATCGAGCCGGTAGTCATTAAAATACCATGCTGTAAATGATTACCTAAATACATACAAACCTGGTTTAACTGATGTATCTGTTGCAATAATAGTTTTGAACTCATATTATCATAATTCTACTCGTGTTTCCCGGAGACGTACGTAAGTAAAAGAGTTATACTACTCAAAATTTGATAAGGATCACTTTTTGTTGTGTATGGCATTATCGTCGATTTGGGATTACGTATATAAGATATGAACTTTGGTTATTTTCAAAGATATCTGATTATCATGAGTGCAGCATGTAATCCATACATTAAATCATACGAGCGTAACGTAAGTTCATATTCGTCCATACGCAGGTGCTATTGGTCCGGAGTTCATTTTCATGGACGATAATGCCCGTGTTCATAGGGCCACTGACACCAATCAGTACCTTGAAAGGGAAACTATTGCTCGATTTGAATGACCCGCTCGATCTCCCGACCTAAATCCCATCGAACACGTCGGCGATATGCTGCAGAGAGCTATATCTGAGCGTCCTATCAAGCCAACAACCACCAGACAGTGATCCTTATCAAATTTTGAGTAGTATACTATAACTCATTTGTCGTAATACGAAAGCCTCGATGCAGTTAAACGTGTTTTTGGCATAATGGGGCTTTCATGGGAAACAGTGGATATTTGTTGTTACATTGAATTGCGTGTTTGAGGCGGTGATCTTCAGAGGGTTTAACAATTATTTTGTTACTTGCGGTGGTCGGTTCACTTAAACAATTTTCCTGGTTCGTATTCTGACCAAGTCAAGTCAACCAGTACTATAATATCCGCAAGAAGCCGACAACATCTCCTCATAAAAGGAAGAAAATAAATAGTTTTGTTAAATTATCATAAAAGGGTATAACCTGCTGCGACAAAGATTCGAACCCGGGTTACAAGTTTACAGGCACTAGTAACCAATGGAGCACGAAGGGTTTAGGTTAATTTTTATCAGATAGGATAAACACGAGGACTGAGATAGGGCTTGCTTTTACATTTTATCTTCGATACGGGGATACTTAATAAACACCATATTTTAATTGCAAAGCGGTATTTAGATGTAGATTTAATATAGTATAAATGACAAAGGTTTATTTATTTTCTTCGCTTTGTTTTGAAATTGTTTTCAACTACAACTAGTGCATACTTAACAGCGTTGCAAATCGGTCAAGGTAACCTTTGTGTATTGAAATGCAGTAAATCGTATACAGGTTACTATTCAGGTACACAATAGGACGCTTTTTGTCCGCAGTAAATCTACTTTAATCCTTGATAGCATTTATTACAGGTAGAAATCGGTCATACATGTATTTCATTTTAATACGAAAGCACTGGTCTGAAAAGCCATTTAATCCGTTATAAAAATCTTTTATTTTCACTCGTCATATTTTTTATTCTTTAATAATGCATAAGAACATCGGACTCATAACCCGGAGGTTGCGGGTTCAAATCCCGTCAGTGGCATAATTTGACTGGAACCTTCAGAATTCCTTCTCTCGGTGCGAGTAATGATTCAGAATCCAGGAAGCAGGTGTCGAGAGTATATATAGTTGATATAAGTTGTAAGAACTTGCTATAAATAAACTAAACTCAAGGATACAGTATGCTTTTAACGAGCCATTCGGACGGAATATCCCCTAGAGCGAGATGTTGCCAAACAAAACAAATGTCTCCCCGCCGCAGTCTGGTTAGTCAGTATACATATTAACCAGTGTATTTCTCATGATGTATTTAGTGTGATGAACTTAGCCATTCGATTATTGTAAAATGCTCCACGTATCACCAAACTGGCATGACGCATTGAGCTCAGACCTAAATGATTCAATGTAAAAGTTAGGCCTAAAAATAAATAAACAAAAAATATAGTTTGCTTATTACATACGCCCATTAACGACCATACACATTATATTTTTCGACCAAACAAAAACCCGGTTATTTAAGATACCGGTTTATTACGATAAACTGTGTCTTGTTCGATGACTCGAGATAACGAAGTTTAACTGTGCGTTAACACCACCATGTTAATTTATTTATAATATTAATATAAACACTCATATGAAAAGATATGTATATATTACACTAAAATGCCTTTGGGTTATGAAAGAACTAAAAATACATGAAGTTGGCGGTTTTCCAATTATTTATAGAAACTTACCGACAACATCATTATTACACTGCAAAATATGTTGATATATTTAGCTTATTATAATTTATTATATTATCAAAATTGAATTAATAGTAAATTTCATTTAATGAAATATCATCGTCTATTTAAGGCCCATTAGAACAACAGATGAAATGATAGTAAAATATAAGAAATATATATTACTTGATATGTAACACTATCTACATAATGCCTTCCATTAGGCATATCTCATAAAATAGTTTTCAGATGCTTTTTCTTATTTTTTGTAACATGATTAAAAAATACTGTGCTGTATTTCTATATGTACTTTGTGATAAAAAATGGAACATTTTTATTGCAAGTAAAAGTCAGTTTCACATCTGTCTAGGTAAAATAAGACCTACTTCAATGTTAACATCCAAAAAGCTAATAGGGAAAACCATTTTTTATTTATATTATATTTTCTATAATATCAACAAATTGGGTTATAAATATCGATTTTGCTTTTTATTCGGAAGTAAAGTTAAATATTTCACAAATTCTAATATTTTCATCCATGTTGTAATATGTTTTAGTCTTCAACCTCCTAAAACCTACGGTGGCATAAAGGGGACATAGAAAATATTTTATTTACCACGTGCGCACGTAGTAGCTACGGCGTGCGCACGTGATAGCTACTGCGTGCGTACGTGATAGCTACTGCGTGCGTACGTGATAGCTACTGCGTGCGTACGTGATAGCTACTGCGTGCGTACGTGATAGCTACTGCGTGCGCACGTGATAGCTACTGCGTGCGTACGTGATAGCTACTGCGTTCGCACTTGATAGCTACTGCGTGCGCACGTGATAGGTACTGCGCGCGCACGTGATAGCTACTACGTGCGCACGCAATAGCTACTACGTGCGCACGCGATAGCTGACCAATAAGAATAAGTGTCAGTTCAGCCATTTTGATAACGGGTAGGGAATCGCTAATTTGTAGTAGCTATTACGTGCGCACACAGTAGCTATCACGTGCGCACGCAGTAGCTATCAAGTGCGAACGCAGTAGCTATCACGTGTGCACGCAGTAGCTATCACGTGCGCACGCAGTAGCTATCACGTGCGCACGCAGTAGCTATCACGTGCTCACGCAGTAGCTATCACGTGCGCACGCAGTAGCTATCACGTGCGCACGCAGTAGCTATGACGTGCGCACGCCGTAGCTACTACGTGCGCACGCGGTAAATAAAATATTTCCTATGTCCCCTTTTTGCCACCGTAAAAACCTGATTCAACGCGTCCGATTTTTATTACCCTGTATAATGCATCATGCTGTGACTGTATATACGTGGATACCTAATCAGCAGATATGATCATCGCCAAATGCACGTTGTTTCCGTAAACGTACGTAAATATCCGAGATTTGCCGAACGATTGACGAATTGAACTTGAAAAAATCTAAGGGGTAGTTTTAAAAAACATCAAAAGGGTCGAAGAAGATATTATTTGATTGTTTTCATATTTTACATGGTGAAAGAAATGAAATTTTTAAAACGAGTGCAATGAGTACAAATTTGATCACATTTCCCCCAAAAGAGTTATGATGCTGAAAACATCAAATTTTCATTGAAAAATCTACCAATTTTACGCTTTTTACAATGAATATAGAGGGAATCGATAGGTGTCTTTTTCAAACGCAAAAGGGTCGAAGAAAGCATTAATTTAAAATAATAAAAATACACCATTAGAAAGATAAAAGATCAAATAAACTTTTGTGATGAGTACAAATTTCGTATTTTAAATAGAATAAAAGTTATGACGATTATAGTGAAAATCCCCTTCTTTGTTTAATGTAAATTTTTTTATCGATTTTCCAAATCAGCATGTCCGCGAAAGTTGGGTATGCAACGCCCGTTTTAACACTATTTCTGTTATATAAGGCAACTGCTTCACCTCACCAGTTTTCCTGGACTGTATTTTAAACAGTATTAACTTACCCTTCCCTGTGGAGCCATAGACATTTTCGTACAATGTTTATTGATGGATATGACCTGCTGCGACCGGGACTCGAACCTGGATCGCCCGGTCACTGCGAAATCTGAGCGAGAAAGCACGTAGGTATTTTTGAAAATTGATAATTAGCAATTTGTTTATGTTCAAATCTAAAACCTACTTATAGTTCGACAGCTAAAATTCATTTTCTCACGGTCAAGGCTTGTAGAGAAACCATCAAGGGATTGTACATGTCTTACAGACTTAGAGATAAGGTATTTCTATTTCTACGAGGGCTGTCCATGAAGTATGTAGACTTTTCTAATAACTCCGGAATCTTTTATGATAAGTGATTAATAATTTGCAGAGACAACTTCTATTCATATTCTACTTAAAAGTAACGTTAGGTGACTTTATGCCGAGCGTCAGCTGGATATAAGTGAGGTTACTTAAATCTGTGTTACCTTTAACTTGTTCTTTTTTTTAATCAAATTTGCACTACTGCTAAAGGAAACTTTCAATTATGTGTCACATAAATTTAGTTTTGAGAGTTAGTTGTGAGAAAAGCTTCCATACATACGAGACAGTCCTCGTGTATATAAATACGTTCGGTTCGTTGAGCACTTTTCGAATGTTCTAATTTATGAGCTAACTTATATCTCAAACATGAATTCAAATGTTCTCATTTATGTTCTATATAAGTTTAGAAGCGCAAGATGATACTGCAACTTTCAAGTATATGCAATGGATTACTCATGAATGTCTTAAACATAAACATGAAATGCTACATGAAACGAAATCAATAATGTAACGCTATAGCTAGTGTCCATAATGTATAAAATTAAACACTCTTAAATTACATGCACGTAGACTATTTTGAAAGCGGACATTTCTTACGATTAAAAGGTAAAATGTAATACAATGTCCATGCAATTATATTTAGATTGTAATGTCGATACTTAAATAAAAAAAAACTCGCATTGGTCATCAGGTTGATATCATGATATAAACCACGTGTCGCGCGAGGTCAACTTTACATCTCACTTATCGACCATTCTTATACCAAGACAACATCACTGTAAAGGACCGCTCAAGTCTGCACCGGTTTTTAACATTTCTGCTGTCAATGTAATTGCAACACGGAAATGAGCTAAAAATACCAAATTACGTCCCAAAATGGATTTAATGTTAATATACAAACTTATATAGGATATCTTCAAATATCGAATTGATATCGGCTGGATGAAGTTAAATTCTACTATGGTTTGCCAATATCGTTGTACTTACACGGATGTCTTCAAATATCGGATTGATATCAGCTGGATATGGATGTGGTTAAAGTTTACGATCGTGATCCGATAACCGTCCGATATGGCGGTGCCGACTTGGTATATTTATTGGTACGAACAATATACTAGTAGTTATTACCGTATTTCAACAATTGCTCAGTTTTCACTTGTTCTGCATACCGAACAGCTTCCATTAACCTATCCTCCGCTTAGGAATATAGTTCCGATATTGCCGACTTCAATGGCTAAATACAAATTAAAATATTACGTGCATTTAAGTCAAAATTATATGGCTATGCAATATCGTAAACGAGCAATACAAATCAGTCGTAAAAAACTAAACAATCCTCTTCCTCGGATTACTACAATAATTACTATCAGTACACACATTTCAAGGAAGGATGACGTCATAATTCTCGTGCTGTATATGCTAATTAAGTCTGGTTCCAATCTTCTATTGTAAACGTACAGAAGTCATCATTTAATTCATGGACGATGCGATGATAACTGTGAGTCAACCAGATATTCAAAAAAGTGATTCATCGGGAAGTTTTAATCGATTAATTTAATGCTTATAACGTTAACTGTTTCTTCGAGCATGTCTTCATGTATGATATATTACATTCTGCATAAGTTGAGTATTCAGAGAGGCAGGTAATGTAGACTATATATAATATTATGCTAATTGCTGAAATACTTTTGGTGATCAGATGGGAAACATAGTACTGAAATCACGTGGAACGGGAACAACTGTAACAACTGCATAGCGGTTGTAGAAAAGCGTTCGTAGTACTTATGTCTGCATCAAAATTCAGGCGCGAACTATCGTTCGTTTTCCAAAGTTCACCCTACATAGAAATCAACTTTTGACTAATTTGTAGTTCCGAAAACAGCAGAACCTTCAGAGCTTTGATTATTTTCAGCAGTAAAATTGTTCTATAGTTTTAGAGATGCTTTAGTATTACTTATATACTGATGGGAAAATGTTTAGCAAGTTCGGAAATGTACGTATTACCCCTGGGGTAAGAGGGTGAAACAAATCTTAAAACCGACTACAAATATTCATTGTGCATTTATACTGCAGCTGATACGTATCAATTTCATTCCATAGAATGGTTGAATAGTGTATTATCTATCCGTAAAGGACATAAGGGTCAAACGTAAAAAATCAGGCGAATTTCAGTACTTGGTGTGTCCACCATTGGCAGCCAAAACTGCATTGCATCGCCGTCTCATGCTACGAATGAGCTTTCTAATGACCCGCAGAGGGATTCATTGACGTCATAATTTGCTCTCACCTTGCGACCTAAATGGTCCTGAATAGGCGAGATATCTGGCGATGGTGCGGGCCACTGTTGTCTGGTTCCCGGACGTGCTCTACAATTACGTCAGGCAAAGCTCAATAATGGCGGCCTTCAGTGGTAATGCACAGGCAACGGAATATTCTTATTTTGACTGAGAATTTGTGATGTTATGCCTAATTTTGATTGTTTATGTACAACTATTGCAACAGCGGTGATATATTTTAATGATCATTTTTATTTGTTGGTATGTATATTTTCATGAAGTAGCTATAATTTTGGACGTGAGTCTTTATAGTTTCAAAAAAACAAATTTTGTGATCATCTAAAAACGGAAATCTATGATATATTATATAAATAGAATAGCATTCATTACCAACCCTCACAAGCATTTGATCACTTATATAAGAAAATACCCATACTTTAGAATGTACAGAGTACGCCGCCATTATTGCGCTTTGCCTGACCTGATAACATTGTGTAAGGGGAAGGAACTCCAGACTAGGGCCACTGTAGCACATTTACATTGTTGAGGCGTTAACTATTCCGAGTGTGCCGAGCAGTGTGTTGGCGGGCAGTGTGTGGGCGGGCATTGTCTTGTTGGAAAATTCCAACGTTACGTTGTTGCATAAATGGTACAGCAACAGGTCGGATGATTTCGTCACAGTACCTCTGTGCAGTCAAATTGCCAGCCACGGTGTGATAAGATCAGTTATTCCATCATGGTATATTACGGCCCAAACCATGACACTGCCACCACCGTAGCGATCTCGTTGGACGACGTTATCCGGGGCCGACCTTTCGCCCCTCCTCCCCCAAACACGTATCCTACCGTCAGCAAATGACACGTTGAACCGTGACTCATCTCTGAACAGAACGTCTCTCCATTGCCTGCGTATCCAGTGGCGATGGGTTCGAACCCATTGGAGTCTGGCCTGGCGGTGTCTCGCCGTCAACGGAATTCCGACGTAAGGTCGACATGCTTTTAGTCGAGCGTCGCGCAGCCTGTTCCTGACAGTTCTGTCACATACTCTGGTCCCAGTAGTGTTCCAAAGGTGACGGCCTAACTTTCGGCTAGACATGAACCGGTTACGTCGAGAAGACGTCGTTATAAGACGGTCTTCTCGGGGCGTTGTTTTACGCGGCCTGCCTGATCTGGGTCGTACAGCAACAGTCCCCATTTGCTGAAGTCTGTTCTTCAGGCGACTAATTGTTGATTCATGTCTATTGAAATGTCGAGCGACGTCCCTTGCAGCCATGAGCATATCTGAGGCTCTTTGACGTTCATCTAACGTCATTCCAGGGCGACGTCCAATTGTTGATTTTATTAAATTTCTTTCCGTTTTTTTCCTTATTCTATAGGAGCAGTGTGATAGTATGGTTATCTATACACTAAATGATGTCGGTGTAGCTGTGCATATGCCGCACGTCATTTTCGCTTATCTTACGTTTCACCAATTTTCCAGGTGTTTTGTGTACAAAAACTAGTCTGTCAGTGAAGTCCATCGCCCAACACAGTAAACGCGTAAAAAACTTGCTAAACTTTTATCAGTACATAAATGTAATTCGGTTAAAAGAGTACGTGAGGACAAAAAACATCTAATTAGTATGCAAATGCGTCATGGGATTAAATAGTCATTCTCAGAGCCAAAAATAACCATTCTACCGAATAAAAAGAACTTTATTCAGAACAAACAGATTACCCTCTAAAATTAAAACATAACATAAATGTGAATCAGCAAAAATTATTTCTAGGCGTAAAATGTTTGTTTCCGGTTTCGTGCTCATTAGGTATAGGTAGTTAGGTAGGACATTTCTTTGTATATAATTTTTATTTTTATTGAAAGCGGACAGAAAGAAAAGAGGAGAAACAGTGGTGGTACCTTGCATTGGGCCTGATAAAAAGCCTTAAGGTAACAAGGAAAAAATAGGGTAGGTTTGGATAACCAGAAACAATCAGTTTTCACTCCCTATGAATTAAACTAAAATTACAACAAACTTGACGTAAATAAAGTAAGCGTTAGATTCAATTGTCGTGGCGACATATTTTGAATCAAATACAAGTCGGACAAAATCCCATATATTCACACGGTATACAAGGACACAATCCCAAATCGGTGAACTAGATAAGATGACAAGAGATCTTATCTTACACTCAACGACCTGAATATGGAACACAGGACTGAACTAATGTTGTGATACCATACTGTTAATAAGTTCATATATAGTATTAGTATGACGCTATATAAAGTATCAGCTATACTTTCATTGAACTTAGAACCATGTCAGTGACATGCTTATAGCTGCACCATTCGACTCGATTTTTTGTACGTAGAAAACCGATAAAACCAAAGTAGCAATAGGTATATGCATACTCCACTTGAGATACATGCAATGAAAGTCCAGGTAAGGGGCAAAAATCGTTCTCCGTACAGATATGGGTCCGATTAGAATAAGGGATCGGACTTCCGGGGTAAATTTCGTACTTCAATGTACCGTGTTTAACGAAGTCAGCAATGATAAACTATAATACATTTTGTACCTAATAAGACATTATTTGGTGTAGGAACAAAACAAGTTAGAATCTAATGATTTTTTAAACTATATATTTAAATAGCAAAAAAAATGCTCTTTTTCGCCCTTGCAAAATACAAAATGTGCATAATCAATAAATGTTTTTAAAAGAATGGCTTTTATTCACAGGGTGGCCATATTCGGAGGTGGCCACTATCACATGTTTGACTGTATATACAAATATCGCAAGAGAAAGAAAATGTTCTGAATAAAATTGCACATTAATTTATGAAATATGCTTCTTGACACTTGCTATGGTAACGACAGTCATGTTCTGAATTATTAACTGCAATTATTTACAAATATACAACAAATCCCTGGGAGAAATTCGTGTCGTTTTCTAGAGCATGATTCATTGTCTGTTAAGCAACAACTTAGTATATTCTAAAAGAAGTCTTGAACTAAGAAGGATAGGTAGAGCTTTTGAACTTTCCGTGGTATAGATTAAATAGTTCAGTAGTTATGGTTTGAACTTTTTGAAGCATAAACACGACACGTATAAAATGTAAGCACGTGGTAATGATGTCGTTACAGGTCATCATGAACAAATGGTCTTAGACAAATGATAGTTTAATATTAGAACATTGCAGTCAATAATCTTTTTTTGTCTGCAGTTTAACAGCCCATTCCACAGCTATGGTCAGTTCACAGCCGCCAAAGAGAGAGAGAGAGAGAGGGAGAGAGTGTGTGAGAGAGAGAGAAAGGGAGAGAGAGAGGGGGGAGACGGGGGGAGAGAAGATAGAGTAGAACCAGGCTTTTAGTTTCCTACTTTTTTTCAAATAGTTTTCGCTGGTTCTTTATCGGTCCCAGTGTAAAGCACAGATACACGCCTCGCTCATCTCCAGTGATTTTCTTAACACAGTATTTGGATCGATAGATGTGATGGGGACACTGAAAAAGCGTCCCTGAGTTATTGAAAGGCGGAGTCTAGATTCGAACCCACAACCTTCCGTTCAGTAGTCTAGAGTGTTACCACACGACCACCAATCATCTTTTAAGTTAACCTTTAAATGATATGTTGATCACTGCCTGCCTAGTTATGTATAAGTTACAGTTTGTCCTAATTTCTGTCACGTAGGCATGTTTTGTCTCGACAAAAACTGTCAATCATCACTATAGATGTAATTTGACACCGCTCACAAAGTACCTCAATTCAGAAGAAAGCGGAGGTATTCAGTGTGCTTTATATGCCAACATTTACCTGTTTCTTACTGTTTTACCATTCTTTCAATTTGGACCGTTAAGGCCTATGCACCGTTATTTAAAGTTTTCGACCGTTCTGTTTCTTGCCAAACATCTTGGTTCTTGCACATGTTTAAGTTCGAGTCCGGCTTAGATTGGAAGGAAAACCTTGCAAGTGTGGTATCTAGTACCGGCCCGGAACTTACAATCGATCTCTGGGCCATTCTCAACGTATTACTGTTGAATATAAGGTGCTGCTTGATTTATAAAATGCATATCCAGGTTGATTATGATGATGTAAGATTCATGTATCTACATGTATTTATGAGTAATTGTCTGATCATAATTAATTTAGAAATATAAAAAGACAAGCTAGACTAAGCGAATTTGATAAAACAATTTTATGGCCATGAAACCTGGTACTACACGTACCAATAAACGATGGTAAGATGCACTGCCCGCTTGTGTTTGACTGAAATTCTGTTGCAAACGGGCATTTAATCCAACAAAAATAACGAAAACCATGGAAAATTCGTATGCTATACGACCTGGTTCAGTATATGAGTAGTTTAAACTCCGCCTACGGCTAATGATGACGTAATAAAACTGATGCAATTTGCACCGCCCTAATCAGCGTTTGGTCACGTAGCGCACAAACTTGACTTATTTTCTCCATATCAGGGTTTCGGAACATTTTATGCGATATATTTTTCAAATTTCAAATGAAATGTGGACCTTTCATTGGCAAGAAATTAGGACAAACTGTAAATGTGGTTCGGTCACGTGAATGACAATGTGGAGTTCGTATCGACGTGACCTTAGTGTCACGTTTACGGTCGGTCAGTCACATTTTTGGCCATATTTATATGGATATAATGTAAGAGTACAGACAAACTCAGTGGTCGTCTATTTGTGTGTAAGTAAATAAACGTTAACGGTTTGTATGGAGTATTGAAGAGAATGTATAGACATTGGGCGAATTCTCAGTCTGGTGGCGCCCAGCGCGATAACAAAATGCATGTGTACAAAAATATCAGTTCACTTGAATACTTTACGTAGGGGAATAATTAATATGTGAATACAGTACAACCATGCTTAATTGACATTTCTGTAATCTGGATAACGTCTTTAGTGTCGTTAAAAAGGTTTTTAATGATTGGTATGATATAAAATAACAATAATTTGCTATCATTGAAAGAATAGTTATTAAAATCACATCGTTTGTCAAATTAGAAGAAACAGACGAGGATTAAATCAGTTACTGTATAATTAATTTATGATTGATAAATGTTGTGTTATAATTGAACCTAGTGTGTGTTAGTTTTATTACATTTGAATCAATATGAAATCTATATCTTAAAAATACTTTCTTTATTATTAAAAAAGTAAAAAGCCATGCTTAAACATAATTATAATAGACAGTCAAACAACTCTCATGGTTTACGACCATAAAGAACGGTTACTTGCTGATTTCTAACCACCTCTACAAAACAGATGAGTCAGCATTATATTATTTTAGGCTCTCTGAGGTTACTTTCGTTAAACTTTCTAGTGAATTTATTATCAATTTATTGGCTCCGACAATTCTTTTAGACAAAATACAAGTTTTTTTTAAAAAATGATCCGATATAAAATTCGGCTGCGACCATTCGGGATCTCAGAGTAAGAATGATTTATAATACAATGAATTAATATACACATATAACACTTAGCTCAGACAACATGCTGAACAGTCTAAAAGCAGAGACATTATCCATGTCTCTGCTTAAACGTACACAGATACACATCACTTATCCCTTTTCCCTGTTGCTAAACCCATAGGGATATGTTATTTTAAGTATTTTAACGGGTATTTCAATAGGGATTTGGTATTTTAACGGGTATACCCATAGGGATTCGGTATTTTAACGGGTATTTCAATAGGGATTTAGTATTTTAACGGGTATTTTAATAGGGATTTAGTATTTTAACGGGTATATCGTTAGGGGTATGGTAATTTAACGGGTATACCCAGGTGAGACTTGTATCGGTGTTACACCGGGAAATACCACGAAATACTATTCGAAATAAGAATAGGAATATAAATGCCCGGTTTTCCTGTATCTTCTCTCCGGTGGCTTTGAAATGATCATATCTGTCGAATGGATCGATATGGGCACTGCTATGTTAAAAACTAAACCCCAATATCGCGCCTACTAAGAATATTCCAAACGTGAATTTACAGCAGACTATTCTGATTGTGTGATTTTAGTGGGAATTTGAATTATAGTTTATTTGCATGAATTACATACATAGTAAATATATAGCCAAAGAAACAAATTTAACAAAGTAAGTGATAAGTGGTAAATATATACATGTACAAAATGTACATGGTTTGTTTCTGGACAATAATACTCTGCCGAGCTTAATCAGCGTAGACCTTCCACCACCATTTCGCAGTACGGGTTCGGTCATTTTCGAAAACTATTGAATTTCATTTAATATATTTTTATTTAGAACGAATTAGCAGTCTGACACAGACATTTTACTTGGCACATTGTTATATTGGTATTGAATATCCAAGTAAGAGTACTGGTCGCAAAAAAAGTGTAGGTCCCGACTTTTCTTCTAAAATGCATGCGCTCTTCGGGAACCTCGCTTTCGTTGTAGCGTGCCAAATTTAACCGTTTTGACAGCTTTTAGAAGGAAAGCCCTGACCTACGATTATTTGCAATCAGTCTATCCCGGGTATCGTCACCCGTCATTCGAAAAGATGGCAAGTGAACTAGTTTATACTGGCGCTCAGTCGCGGAAAACTTATGAAGATTTTTCTTTTGACAGATTTGAGTTGATTGATGAGTTTAATTAAAATAACGTCTACATGGGTATTAATTTTAATCAAGGAATCGAGTGCTTATATCAATGGTCTTTCCTACACAGACAGACCTCGTACTCGGTCGATATTATAACGATACGTATATTAATGTGTAATATATACCAATTGAAGGGATCCATGCAAAACCATACCCAAACTTTTTGAAAAATGTGAGTTTTTCCAAACCATTTCTCACCTGATTAACTCCTCTCTAGCCATGTATTCTCCTGTTTCAGAGTTAAAAATGGTACTTTTGTCAATGCAAGATTGAACCTAACTCAACATTGGACTTTGGTCATTTATTGCACAAACTTGACAGAAAGCCGTTACTTACATGACTTACTAAGTTATGTTTGTTTTCGCAATTTTTAGCGTTAAATTGGTTAGATTTCCAGCTATTATATATTTCTTATGTTTAACTAATATTTATTATGCATAATATTCTTATACAATGCGCGAACAACAGCACAAAAGGATTAAACTGAATGGCAAAACACTTGTTTGTTGTTTTTTGTATGATGGAGATTTGTCTTTTCTTGCAAAAATAGATTTTATGTAACCAGTACTGATGGTATTGTTCCTGTTTGATTGTATAATTCTATAATTGTTTGAACTTGTATTGATGTAGTTATTTAGATGCGAGATCTTTGACATAACTCATCTGGTAGATGTTGCAAACCCAACATATCAGGTTCTCGGCATATATTATGCGATATATTTTTCAAATTTCAAATGAAATGCAGACATTTCATTGGACAAGAAATTAGGACAAACTGTAAAGACCATTTGGGGCCAGGTCAGGTCACCCTAAATGAACAATGAGTACACAGTTCTTTAACTTGAGCATGGATTAGCCCATTTAACAGCTTGTTGTCTCACAAAGAGTAACAATCAATGTAATAGACAGATGGGCTTGTTTACAACGTCTTAAGTAAAATCATCATTGAAAGGTATATGTGTGTCCAACATCTAGGTTTTAAAAGGTCACCAGTCTTGTCTTCATCAACCACACTAACTGAGACAGTTTAATTACAGGTATGAAGTTATCAAAGTTTAACTATACCACGCATCCAAAAAGATAATTAATTAGTAACACAATTAAAAGAAAAAAATACAAGAGCCTGGTTCCACTCGTACTATTATTGTTGGTGTGAAATAAACACACGCACACTGGTTCCACTCGTACGTTACTTCTGGAATATGATTGTTGGAGTGAAATAAACATACACAGCCTGGTTCCACTCGTATGTTACTAATAATAATGAATAAATTATATAATTGCAGGAATGAAGTAAACATAAGAGAAATTTATACTCAGTTCAGGATAAAAGACAAGACATTTCACAACAAATGCTTTTCAATGATTTATTCAGGAGACCAGCTCAGACTATATTAGTATAAAAATAAACTCTTATAAATGCATAAATGTAAATGGTTAACAAATAAATGTAAAATGAAAAAAAAAATGTATCCAAATTACCATCTTATATATATGATAAGAAAGATTGTTTGTTTTAAAACTAAACAAATCCATAGTGTTCATTAAATTGGTCCAGAATTGCATAGGAATAATTTAGTTTTAAATCATCAGAACGTACAATGTTTGCCGTATTTAGATTATTATACTATTATTAATTCAATGACCATAATTATCAATTGTTTATATATACAGTATGCATATTCAAAATGCTGCAATGAAAAGTGTAAACAAAGCGCTATATTTGAAATCACAAATAAAAAATGTTTCTCTTACAAAAAAAAAACTTTCAAAGATCTTAGTCTTCAAAAATGTTTTATTATTATCATCTTAAAAGGTCTAAAAATCTTAATCATCATTTGAAAGGAGGAATATATCAAATAGGTTTGTATTCAACTTTGTACAAGTTAAAATGCAACAGATTTATAGAAACATCAAAAACAAAAATGAAACAACATGATATGTAACTTATACAAGTTTTGATTGTATCAAATATTCAACTTTGTACTACATGTACTAGTTAAAATATGCAACCAATCTATATTAAATTGCATCAGTCAGTGAAACAACAAGATATGGTATACAAGTTTTGGCTGTATCAAATATTCAACTTTGTACTATTAGTAAAAATAAGCAACCAATCTATATTAAATAACATCAGTCAGTAACAAAAAACAAAATAACACATTTTTATCAAACCCAAAATTTAACAATAAAAAATGTGTTATACAAGTTTTGATTCACAAATTTAAAGTCCTACTATTTTTTTTTTGAAGGCCATGCAAACTCAACAGCCTATTACTTTTTGTAAACAAAATAAACATGGATTTAAAACAGGGAGAAAGTAAACAGTTCTAGCATTAACAAGCAAATGTTATGTTTTGAAATGTAGAGGTACTACTCATACTTGAAGAACTGACTAAAATTGATGCCAATAAACAAACTAATTCATGAGAATTCTAATCTAATCACCAAATATTTCAGACATAGTATAATGATTCCCATCTGATAACTGAGATTGTAACACAGTATCATCTTCCTGCCAAATATTCAATGATCCATAAGCGTTAAGTTAACACCAAACATATCTGGAGGCTCGGGGGATGAGGATAAATCTGCGATGATCTTTCCATCACTAAAAAATAAAATTTAAAGAAATTTTAAAGAAGCTGACCTACTTTTTTCTTATTTGCTTGGCCTTACAATAGTGTCCTATTCTGAAACCTGGCCCCGAGTTTACAAAACTTATAATCAGCCTCCCAGCTTAAATCTCAGTTCTCTAAGTATTATGGTTGGAATGATGGAGATGATTAATGTTTAAATGCATAAATTATTCAGATCATGCTGTCAGAATGATGCATCAATGATATCATTTTTGTCTAATCATATCTAACTTAGATACATTAAAAGACAAGTAAGAAGACTGATCTCACTTTTCATAACCTACGGACCAGATATGAATGCTTCAGATCAGCTATCAAACTAAAGATTAATGTATTTCAACATCAAGCATATGGTTTCGAATTCTTTAAGAATCTTAATAAGATCATATGCACAGTATAGGTATATACTTACTACAAAAACGTTACATTGGAGGGCCCTGTAAATGCTCACCAGGAACAAAAGGTCATTTGGAGACGAACATTGTTAAAAGTTTTCTACACAAGTCCAAGTAAAGTCAAGTGACCCTAAGGTCAGGGCCAATTTTTACCCCATTTTAGTTTTTGACAAGAAGATTTTTCCTATATAAGTCTATGTAAAATAAAGTTACTTCACGACGAATGTCACATGACGCACGATGGACGCTGAGCAACAAAAAAAGCTCACCTTGAGCACACTGTGCTCTGGTGAACTAAAAATTAGCATAATTCTAAGCATTTTGTCAAAGGTAACAACAAAAGAATACATTTTTACCCTGATAAATATCAAAAGATACCATTTAAGACAGCTGTTTATGCAATTCACTGTAACATTAATAAAGTTGTACAGCTTAATTAATGTTAGAGTAAATTTCTTACAGCCATCAATGCATAATGGTCACCATGTGAAGCATAACTAAATAAACAAAACCAAATAAAGATCACCAGGTGAATTATAGCCATATAAAGGTCACCAGGTTAACAGCAGTCAAGTAAAGATCACCAGGCACAGGTCATATCAGGTGAATCACAGCCATATAAAGATCACCAGGTGAATTACAGCCATATAAGGTCACTAGGTCAATCACCGCCAAATAAAGGTCTACAGGTCTATCACAGACACATAAAGGTCACCAAGTGAATCAAAGCCATATAAGGTCACCAGGTCAATCACAGCCAAATAAGGTCTACAGGTCTATCACAGACACATAAAGGTCACAAGGTGAACCACAACCATATAAATGTCACCAGATCAATCACAATCACAGCCAAATAAAGGTCACCAAGTGAACCACAACCATATAAAGGTCACCAGGTCAACCACAGCCACATAGAGGTCACCAAGTGAACCACAACAATATAAAGGTCTACAGGTCTATCACAGCCAAATAAAGGTCACCAAGTGAACCACAACCATATAAAGGTCACCAGGCGAATCACAGCTAAATAAAGGTCACCAAGTGAACCACAACCATATAATGATCTACAGGTCTATCACAGCCAAATAAAGGTCACCAAGTGAACCACAAACATATAATGATCTACAGGTCTATCACAGCCAAATAAAGGTCACCAAGTGAACCACAACCATATAATGATCTACAGGTCTATCACAGCCAAATAAAGGTCACCAAGTGAACCACAACCATATAAAGGTCACCAGGTAAATCACAGCCACATAAAGGTCACCAAGTGAACCACAACCATAATTATAAAGGTCACCAGGTCAATCAGAGCCAAATAAAGGTCTACAGGTCTATCACAGCCACATAAATGTCACCAAGTGAACCACAACCATATGAAGGTCACCATGTTAATCACAGCCAAAAAAATGTCTATCACGGCCACATAAAGGTGACCAAGAGAACCACAACCATATAAAGGTCATCAGGTCAATCACAGCCAAATAATGGTCTACAGGTCTATCACAGCCACATAAAGGTCACCAAGTGAACCACAACAGTTACTATGTAAAGGTCACCAGGTCAATCACAGTCAAAAAAAGGTCACCAAGTGAACCACAACCATATAAAGGTCACCAGGTCAATCACAACCAAATAATGGTATACAGGTCTATCACAGCCACATAAAGGTCACCAAGTGAATCTTAAGTATATAAAGGTCACCAGGTCAATCACAGTCAAATAAAGGTCACCAAGCTAACCACAACCATATAAAGGTCACCAGGTCTATCACAGCCAAATAACGGTCACCAAGCTAACCACAACCATAAAAAGGTCTACAGGTCAATCACAGCCACATAAATGTCACCAGGTCAATCACATCCAAAGAAAGGTCTTCAGGTCAATCACAGCCACATTAAGGTCACCAAGTGAACCACAACTATATAAAGGTCACCGCATCAATCACATCCAAATAAAGGTCTACAGGTCAATCACAGCCACATAAAGGGCACCAAGTGAACCACAAACATATAAAGGTCACCAGGTCAATCACAGACACATAAAGGTCATACCAGGTAAATCACAACCAAATAAAGGTCATACAAGGTGAACAAGTACAGGCCTTTAATTGTGACAAATTGCAAGAGCTCCCTCCCCCCCCCCTTGACTGACAAGGTTACAAGCAAACACTGTTGACTTCTGCTCAACACAACATAATATTGTTTGTTTTAATTGGTACTAAATAATAACATATAATTGGATGTTTCTGATTGTAACCAAGATTAAACCATTACATATAGTTCATTATTATTCTTAACAAATAAATTGGACAATTTTGTATTTTAGGAAATGTTGATCAGGCAGAAAGAAGCATTATATAGATTATTGTCCAACAACACTTGAAAGATTGACTCAAATATTACTCTAAAGAGGGATACAGACAAAATCCAAGGAGGACAAAAGTCCCTTCAAGTTTTTCCAAGGGGGGAGCAAAGTCCCCCTTTGTGAATTTGTCAGAAGGACATGATTTTTAAAAGGTGTAAATTAAACAATACATTTTGTAACTGATAGTTGAAAAAGTTTCAATTTGCTTAGAAAAAAGAAATTTCATGTTTTTAAACAACTAAACAAAATTATTTGTTGAACCATAATCCTGGTAAAGCATGTTTAGCATACCATGAGAAAAATGGCATTCAACACTGTAACAAATCATTTCAAATATTTTCATACAACCATAACATAGTGTTAGATATTTAATGTTAGGATGTGTTTACTTATATAGCAATGGAAAAGTACTGTAAACTGTGCCACAAGATATTAATTGCAGTTCCATCTACATAAAGAAATTGCATAGAAAAAAATAATTTTTTAACTCCAACGTGCATGCTTAGGCCTAAAAAAAATTCTTGTTTCCACAAAGGGGCCAGAAAAAAATAGGGTCGGTAGGTAGGCATAACATTTTTTTTAACATGAATAGAAATTTTAGGGAAACGTTTTCAATCTGACCAGTGTATTAAGATAAATTAATTTGGGATGCTTTCCAAATGTTTCCAGTTTCACGAGCCTGATCTAAAATGATTTATTTCTGTGGCTGCGAGACTATTACAAACATTATGTAACAATTAACAAAGCAAACTGTTCCTCTCAATTATTCCTAGTGCTTTCATAGCATAGGAGACTTTTTGCGACAATCTAAGAGAGCTTTTGTGTGTCAGTCTGCACAAAAGCGAAAATTGAACAATAGTCGCAGTACCAACACATCGCCAGATGTGATTTAGTCTAGATGTGGTCAAAATGATTTAGTATAAATACTATAAGACTGTTTTGAATCTATATATAGGCTTGAAAAAAATACGATAGTGGTTTTGGAAACATTTTATCTTGCTATAAAGTACGCACGGGAGGAAAACACACCGGATTCCTCTGTTATAGAACAAACAGCAACTATTACGACCGATCAATTTATATGCTTATGGGACTTTAACTGAATAATGATTTTCACAAAATTTACACTGTGTCACGAAAAAATGGAGAATTCATCCTGAATATATGTTATATGAGTAAGGATCACAGATAAGACACCACAATTAGAAAAGATTTTCATTAAATACACATACTATCATGTAACATGATGTATAGTTTCACTATGTTATTCAAAATTTGTTTTCCAAAAATCGTATACCACATACTATAAATGTTAAGACCATTCTTGAAAATACATGAATCTTTGTTATTCTGTTGGTCATAATGCTAAATGCAATATAATACAGCAGTAAAAATGCAATAAATACTATAAAAAATGTGATTATCCAGGAAAATGTTTAACAATTTTCAGAAATGCGGCGCTAATTTTATTCCACGGATGCTTCAGAAACGAATTACTCACGAAGATGTAACCAAATTGCCATCTGCATTATAAATCATGGCTAAATGGGTCAATTAAAATTGCAGGCCAGGTTAGTTCTCATTAAAATCATTCAGGAAAATCGATCTGTACAGTGTTTACTGAGCGTCCAATTGTACCTATTTCGGACAGAAACTGAATTCGGATACAGAAAAAATGGACGAAAAGGGACCGATTTTAATTATTTTTTTGGCAGGTCAAAAAATATCTAGGGTTGGCAGCAAAAAATAGGGTCGGTCGGGTAAGCGGAAACAAGTAATTTTTTTTTAGGCCTTATTGCTGAATTTAAACTCTTCAAGGTGAAGGTAGTTAATAAATAAAACTAATAAAGGCAACATTTTCTAATTAAACTACATATTTAATGTTCAATGCATCCAACCATCATGCAAAACCTATCAATAAGATGAAAATTAACTTATAATTCAAATTTAATGAAATACATTAATATAGCTGATTTTAATCTTCATGATGAAAGTAACCAATAAACATGGTAATTAAACTTTCTAGAGTCTATTTAATTAAATATTAACTGTGCAGAGCACCAAGTCATTACAAATGACATATTGTCATTAGCATTTGGTTTGTAAAGCTTATGACTGTATAATGGATAGCAGATGACAATCTTAAAACTTCAGTTTTATAAACAACATATAAATCTTGGTGCTGATATAATCTAATAGATAAAATTATGTAAATGGATATAAAAGATGTTGATATAGACCCAGTCTTGCTATAGCAACATAAAATCTTGTTCAGCTCATATCGGACTAAATCACCTTGACTACAGTATCACAGTAGACCTACCATGTGTGAGGAATTAAACAATTTACTTATTAAACCTACTGATATGTTCATACATACAAACTTACGGTGTTCAATAACATCTAGAACATTGACCATTTATAACACAGTACAATGAGTACATGTGCATCTATTGTACATCAATTATGCGAGAAAATGTACTTTTATTTAGACACAAACACATACTTCATTCATGTCTCAAATAGGGACGCTTGAACCTGGAGGGCTGGTAGGGATTAGTACCCAAATAATTTGAAATTTGGCAGTAATGGCTATCAAAAGGGGCTATACCCCCCCACCTCGCTGTCATAAGCGCCACTCTCATTCTGAAATTGCTTTCTACTGGCTAGTTACCAGCAAAACTAGAAGTTGCATCATTAAACCACAGCTAAAAATGAAGCATAAAATATTGCTGTATATGACCTGGTATGACCTTTATTTGGATGAGGTTCACAGTCCTTTGTTTAACTAGCAGAACTAAATGGACAGGCTTATTTCTTTAAAAAGAAAAGAGCAAAACAATTAATTGTGAAGAAAATACACAACATACCTGATCACATTGTACTGATAGCATACAAACACATTAGCTGCAGATTTCACAATGGTTAGTGCAACTTTTCTTTTTAATTCCTCGACCGTGTCAGTACCAGACAATGCAAATCTGAAACAAAACATAAGACAATTATATCAAATCATGATTACTGCCATACTATTTGTTCAAAGTAAGACTGTCTAAGCTGATTGGAGACACAGTTTGAACTCTGATCCGAGAAAGGAGATGAGATATTTAATATTATGTGTTCTCTCAAAGCACTTGGACTCTGTTGTCATCTCATTTACACACTGTGTTTATAACCATCTAAACTTATTACTGACCTCACCTGACCTCTCCTTTCAGCCAATAAAATCACCAACAGATCTTTGATGCACAGTCAAAACTGTGGACAAAGGCCACAAATGGGAAAAGACAAAATGTGGCCTCTATTGAGGAGGTCATTTTGTTCTAAATAATCAATGGCAGTTTTTAATAGAATGGCCTTTATTCACAGACGGTCTTTAGTTTATTCAGAGGTGGATACTAACACAGTTTGTAGACCACCAGTTTGATAACACCTCTTGATTTAATGTCTATGGGATCAGCCCAATGATCCCCTATGATACTAATTAATTGCTCAACAATCACACATTTTAGACCCTTCTCCACTGCAAACAATCACATAAAGTAGGCACATGTCATAAATACAAATGTATTAAAATGCAAAAATTTACAAATAATCACTTGCCAAATTCATTTATTGATTGCTCTAGACTTAAGAACATAATAATTTCCTTTTTACCATTTTGGAAAGATTGAAAATTAAAGGGAGAGAACTGTGATATTAAACCAATTAATTGTTGAACAGTTATCTTATTCATAACTATCAACTGACAAAATCTTTACATAATGTTGCATGTATACTTTGAATGACCTTTCAAACATTATGTCAATAAGAGATAGCTAATGCCCTACAATGGCATAATCATTTCAAGTTTCATGCCTATTTACAACAGTATATTCCAGTTATATACCAGCAGGCAGTGCTGACCTAACCAGTTTTCCTAGGTCATGTACCGATGCTAGCCTTGTTCTTCATAAGTAACTAACTGCCAGAGCTCCTCCAAATCAAAAGTCCCTGGCCAAGGCCTAAATATAAAATCGCTTGTTTCTGGCTACATGCTAATTAAAACTGGGTAGGTAGGACAGGATTTTTTTGTATTTATCTTGAAAAGCATTCGGAAATGTAGAAAAAATGAGAAAGTGAATGTACCATTCCTTGAGCCTAATAAAAAGTCTAGGGTCCCCATAAGTAGATAAATATTAAGTTTCAATCAATAAAAAAACATAAAAAAATGTTCATATACATACTGCATCTGATGTCTGTTTGGTATTCCAGGTATTGGATCATCTGTTGGAACTGTTAATATTAAAATATAAATATGAATGGTTATGTAACGAAACAAAAATGTGTATATAGGCCAGATCTTTGAAAATCTTAATTTCAGTGGCAGGCATACTAAACAGAATCTCAGTATTTTGATTATTGAATGATAACTTGTAGAAGAAAAGCTCAAATTTTGATTGTTTCAAAAAGATATGGAGAGAATAAAGTACTTAACCATGTTTTTAAACAAGATTCACAAGCATTTATTGTAACAGTTTAAATCACAAACTAGAAAACAAATGTTGAAATATTGAGTACATGATCACTATAGTGAATCTGAATTTACATTGTAAATTTGACTTCTAAAACACTCTTCTTAATACTACAAACCACTTTTCCCAAACACATTCACATTTTATTTAGTATTATTAACATCATACTTTTACTGATAAAAGTCAGATTGTAGTAAACATCATTTGGGTTTTGTCTTTGGGGCCATGTAGGGTCCGGCCCCATGGCCCTTGTTGCTGTAGGTCTTGTAAGAATTCCATCGGCTGCATCGAAACCTCGGCCGTATACATAAAACACTTTTTTCTGTTTAGCGCTTGCTGGACCTTTTATGACATACAAAAACTTCTCTGGATCCTCGCGATCTTTGTTTGCCTCTGTAAATGTAAGGAATTGTACCGGTAATACATGTAGTTAAATACCAGTATTGTAAATGTAAAGTTTTATTAAACGATTATAAAAGTTTAGAATTGAATTACAGAGCATTGAGGCTCATCAAACCTAAACATATCATTTATCATATTAAATTTCATGGATATAATATAGTAGCTGATGTTACATAAGACTTTGAATATTGAACCCTAAATACATGTTAGAATGCTATTTTTTATATATAGGGCCTTTTTTGGTGAGTAGGAAGCACTACCGCAAACAAAATATTTTGTAAGGATGGCCTAGTGAAGCTTTGCTTCCTAAAAGTGTTCGAACAAATTTTTTTAAAGCACTAGCCTAAACTATTGGTGGACTATTGAATATAGACAATTTACCACTAGCCCGAATACGCAATTTTGAAAAAGTTCACTACCACAAATAGAAATTTACTAGCCAAGGCTATTGGCTAGTGGGTTAGCGTGAAGACTGTAAAACCAACTTACTTTCACTGAAATCATTCAGTCTAGGATGATAGAAGTAATGTCCCTTGTTGTTTGTGGCGTTTCCTTCGTACGGTATTTCCTTCTTTAACTTTTTGCTTTCCTCAACTTCTCTGTATCTGATTGATCCATGATTTAAATCTATAAGCACAGGAGCTCCAATTGTACATTCCTACAAATATGTTGATAATGAAATAGAATAAAAAGAGCTGTCTCATTAAAGAAACTGACCCATACATATAATTCATTTGGAAAGAAATCGTTTTTTTGTAAGATTATGGCGAACGCATATTTGAGTGACATGAAATTGCCGTGATATGCCATAATCTTAAAAAAATTGTTATCAAGTAACCCATCTAAAGCTTCAACATTGCTGTCCTGAAGACAGTTGAATTTAATTTTGTTTTAGGATTAATGAATTAAATATTAATTGTTCAATGGCTTAAATATATATTTACTCCCTTTCAATTAATGGATTTACTATTGTAACGTGTATCGAGCCATGCGTGTTGATGCTATCACATCACAATCAACTTTATATATAATTTTCCTCCAGCCTACCTAGGCTTTGATTATGTTTAAATAAAATGAAATCAGCATGCGTTTGATATATATTTCAAACGAATTAACACCAATAATCAATGTTTCAAATGATTAACTTTATCTCAGCTACCAATAATCACAAACGTTGGACAATTAATAAAACCTTATGATGGACTTATGTAGATCAGCAATCACTGTTACAGGACAAGATTATGTTTGAACGTCAAACGGAATTTATAGCTAATCAAGTAATTATCATGATGCAATCATACTTTTTACTATTTTTTTTAAACCTCTATCTGAGATACAGACCTGCGTCCTGCAATTATAGTATATCCGACTCCATAGACAGCCTAGCAGTCTCATAGAGTACTGAAGGATACACTGATGTTGCAAGATGTGAACGCAAAGTCCCAGACTGATCTCTATATATCCTATAAGTTATTTATGTGTCCATAACCATCTAGGCGGCAGAGCTTCCTCTGACGGTTAATTTATGATCAATCCCTGATCAGCACTTCTTGCATGCCAAGTCACATCTCTCCCGAAAATATCAATGTAGTCTCTTTTTAAACCCTAATTGATTAGCAAACTCATTCTGATTGGTCATAAATGCGTGCAAACGATTGGTCAATAATGGTGAAAGATAATTGGTCAAAATGTAATTGTACTAATAAGATCATTGGTTCCAAAATCTAAGCGTTTGATTGGTTCAATACCTATCCGAAAATTGTTCTATTTGTAAGCAAGCGTTTACAGATATCTAAAGTTGACTTATTGCATAAATCACATTTATCATTAAATAAAAAATACTATTTAGATTTAAAATACACAAATCAATGCTGAAAGCAGACATTAAACAAAGTTACATATGTTCAGATAATAATGTTCAGATACTTATTCATAGTATCAACAAGATATTTCGTCATTAATTTATCAAAGGACTAGAACAAAGGGAGGTAATTTCGTTACACTATCATCACTTTCTGGTTTGAGCCTGTGACCTAATATTTAAAGATCCAATTGGACCTCTTGGCAAACAAAGTAGTCTATGATGAGACAATATAATTATATTCAGATAAAAGGGATCTTTAAAAACAAAGAATACTATTTATGTTATAAAACAAGATCGCGAACTGCGAATAATTTTTCCTGTTTTTTTAATCCTGCCCAGTGTAATAAAAATCCGAATTAGTAGGGCTATGTGTAACAGTTTGGAAGTTGGGACGGGGACACCGATATTAAAGCATCCCTAAGAAATTCAAAGACAGAGTAGAGAATCGAACCAATAACCTTTTAGTCCAGCGTGTTACCACTCAACCACAAATCAATTATTAACTAACTTTGACTGAAATAATAGGATACAAGAATGGTTGACGAGACACATAGTAGATAAACAATTTCACCTTATTATTCTTTTTACTTTGCTCCTTGGCAAATTGTAATCTTGGGTTTGGTAAGACCCCAACTTTAGGCTGGACACTCGATCCAGTGCCCATACTTAGCACATTGACAACATGTAAATCTTACGAATGAAATATACGCTAGGTGTCAAATTAAAACGACTTCAATTTTATATCATAAAGCGTCGTAATTGTTAAGCAACCAAAACAGGAAGTGACATCAGGGTACTCTTCTTTTTGTAATGGATAAAAGCGAAGTATTCCGGACCCTATATTTTTATTTCAAAGTTCCGATTAAACTGTTTCCCGTTCCATGTTGCAATGTACCAAAGGCTTTGTACACACAAGTCAACGGGAACCAGTTGAAGTTCCGATACGAATGAGCTTTATCAGTAACCTGATTTCACGTGCACCAGTCTGTTAAAACCGGAAGTAAACATTTATAGATGGCTGCTCCACCTAAACCTTGGGAAAGACCCGGGGTAGTCAGACAAAGCGATGACGGCCCTCAATCTTCTTTTATGTCAGGGTAAGCAGTAAATCTTTAAGGTTCTTGACTGGGGCGCCAGCCTTAGCGAACATTTATGTACAAAGTTAAAATTTGAAGATAGGCTGTTTCAGGCTATATTTGAGTCTGAAGTAATGTTTACTGCATAATTTATTTATATTACTTATTTTGATGTACATTAGACGTCTAATTTCAATTTCTGTCGTTTAATGTCAATCTTTATTGTTGTGTCTAACAGTCATAACAGCTTGTTATGGTGTATTATTCAGGTTAAATTGTAGGATTGTTTACCATTTTATGACAATCTAGATATTGAACTTGTTAAATTGTTGATGATTCTTTGTTGCTTATTTTGATATCTCTGTGACCCCCCCCCCCCAATTCAATTTCTTTTTTATCTTAATTGTGAATTGCTACAAAAGACATTTGAACTTTGTGATAGCTTCATTTATTGCTTTAAGCTATATCCTCGAGTGCCCAAACTGCGCCAATCTAAGCTTTAGCTGTGAAATGCTACATCAATACACTACATATAATAGAAACTATTTACTAACCACTTAAATAAAACCAATTTACTTCAATACCAAGAAAAATCCCTCATCATAAATACGTTTCTACTACAAAGTAACATAAAACACATTGTGAATCAAATATAATACCACCATTTTTTTGGTCCTAACTGCGCCATGTGTGAGTGACGTCTTGACATTTACAATAATTTAGGCAAGGTCATTCATGTTAATAGGTTTTTGAACAAATTTACTCAAAACAATGCATTTTTCAACTTATAAAACTATTTTATCGGTTATGAGTAGATTTAAACATAGTTTATTCCTCCTGTTTACAGTGAGGACTGAAAAACTGTGTCACCTCTCCATACTTCTCCAATTTGAGCACTGTAATTTAATTAACCCATATTTTTAAGTTGTATTTCTCTACTTTCATATTTCTATCTATGTCCACGCCTTCCTCCTATAACAATCCTTGAATGAGTGCGTCATTGAAATATATTTTCTTGATCTTTGCATGTTCTGGGAGACAATTGAGAATAAAAATACGGATTCTAATCACTTACCAAGCTTAACATCTACAAGGGATAAAAAAGTAATAATAAGAATAGGCACAGCCTTAAAATACGACTATGGTCACGTGACTATTATTGATGCAACAGGAAATATTGCAAGCGGTGCGTTCCAGACATTTTTACTCCAATAATTTGTGCATAAAAGGGACATTCTTCGTGGAAACCATTTTGCATTAAGAAAAAACACATAAAAACAGTTGAGTGAAATGAAATGGAATTATTTATATATCTGAATCGTATTTTCACACAAATATTCATCCTCGTTCATCTATTACGTCATAAAAAACAAATTCACACGGTCACTGGCACGTGCAGTAAAATCTCACGAGACTACGATAAAAACAAGAAAGATGGCGCAGTTAGGACATTGGCGCAGTTAGGACCTCTGACGATATATTTATATTATTTGTTAATTTAATTCATGCAAATAGATATAAATTTATTAGTGATTTTGTTTCTACTCACATCATCAGCATATCAAGTCCTTTAAATTATTAGAGGATAATGTAGGTAGTCAGTTTTGAAAAAAAATGTGGGAATTAAAAATCCTGTTCCCAATCAACTGAATACTAAAACGAGATTTGTTTTACATATTTCACAACCATATCATTATAACTAAACAGTAATATAATAAAATTATATGAAGAAACACTGCTAATAATCATAATTAAAATTTTTTGTGTGAATTTCACTTCAGATCATCTTCCAGTCTTGGCCCGTCAATAACTGGTGCATCTACAAGTATTGGTGGTGGAGATGCCCCACCAGTTCCTAGTCGACCATCGCAGGGTGGTTATTCTTCATACAGTCCCGGTTATGGTGGTATGTATGGATCTAGCATGTACAACAACAGTCCATACAGTACTGGAATGTATGGGGGAGGTTACGGGTCTGGAATGTATGGTGGAGGTTATTCAGGAGGATATGGTATGGGTTACAACAGATATGGATATGGACAACAGTCAAATGAGTACAACTCATTCTCACGCATGGCTGAAGAAAGTTCAAGGCCAGCATTCCAATCAATTGAAAGCATTGTTGGAGCTTTCTCATCCGTCAGTATGATGTTAGATTCAACATTTCAAGCTGTATACAATTCATTTAGGGCTGTGGTAGGTGTGGCAGACAATTTCAGTCGAATGAGGATACAGTTTGCTCAAGTATTTTCTGCTTTTGCTGTACTAAGAACATTGAGGTATCTGTACAGAAAGTTGCTGGTGATGTTGAGACTTAGACCTCCTGGTTATGCTGAAGAAGCTTGGTTGGAAGCAGGTGATAGCTTCATGCAAAATGCAGCAGCTAAACAACCTGGTGGAGGAAAGAGTAGCTGGCCTGTTCTAATGTTTTTCGCCATCATCCTTGGTGGACCTTGGTTAATTTGGAAATTTTTGAAGTCAGCTTTCACAAATCCAGGTAAACATTTTTTGTTTTAAAACTGCTGTTAAAGGGGCATACCCTACAACTGACAAACATTCTGTGAAAATGTAAAAATGTGCTAGATGTATATGTAAAACAATATATAATGGATAATTGCAAGAAGAACTTGTGTCATAAAATGACTAGTTTAGGTACTAGCCGCAAAAATCATAGCTATGAATAATAAATCACTTCCACCCAAAAATTGTACAACAAATTCCAAAGAGTTTTCGATCTTTTATGGAAACTAATACTTTTATGATTTTATTTTTAATTGGATGAATTTTAGGCTGAAACTTTCTTCGTTGGCTTTTTTCTTCACAAGCTTCTAATTTTATTTATCATCATTTTGCCTTGATGCTAGATGCACCAAGTTGTAGGGTATGCCCCTTTAAATTGTATATGTGTCTGTCTGCATTGACATTTTTCACTCAAAACAGAGGGATAAAAAAGATCATAGTGACATACTAAGGTGTTGTATTTGTATCTTGAAAATCAAAGTTTTTTATTGGAGTACTATAAAATTAATAACACTATATCAAAGAGGCAAGCATTTATACAGTAGACACTGGGCAGAGCTTATCTTATTTGTCAGAGCCACAGTTCAGTATGTATAATACATTACATTTAAGGTAACTGTTCAATGGAATACAACAGCTTTATAGACTTCAGTATAAATGCTTCTTCTATGTCGGTGTATTTGTTGGTTTAAAAAAATCTAGTGCAAGGCCATACTTAAAAAATGTTTGTCAGAATGCTATTTTTGATTGAAATTTGTTTATCCAAGAGGTCAAACAAGTTGTGTTTGCCCTTTTTTGGTGAGTAGGAAGCATTATCACAAGCAAAATTTCTTTTAAGGATAGCCTTGTTTACTAAAATATTTAACACTAGCAATTTTATATTAAGTTTTTCTTTATTCATCAATATATAATATATAACTATTGTGCATGCATTAATTTTACCATTATCAATAAATAATTTGATATCGTTATTATTTTTCAGCTATTCAAGGCTGGGCAAGTGGAGCCGAAGATCATTTTGTAGCTCAAGCTTTGTTTGATTTTCAAGGACAGGGCACTGAAGAACTCGCATTTAAAGCTGGTTGTAATATAAACATTGCTCCAAAAGGTAATATTATGTTTTTTGTTTGTTATTTTAAAATTGTGGTTAGAACATTAATTTTAATGACTACTGTGATATAAGTGGAAAAATGATGATCATCGGATGAAGCAATTTGTTGCTGTTCTAAATTTGTATGTCTTATTTATTTGTAAGCTTTAACTTTTTTTAAAGATTTTGTTTGATCCCATTTAAATGTAAATATTTAGTTGTTTTGTTTTTTGGTACTCAATTTCAAACCAGTGTACTGTAGAAATATTGATTAATGATAGGTCATGAGTCTTTGTAAAAGGACAGTTTTAGCTTAGAAATTGGTATGTTTGTGATTTGATACTGGATTTCTATCAAGAAAACCATGCCTGATTTTTGTTTTACAATTGTATTTATACTTGCAGAACTTCAACCTCGTGTAAAGGGCTGGTTGTTAGGCAGTGTTGATGGTAAAAATGTTGGTCTAGTCCCTGCTAATTATGTGAAAGTTCTTGGCAAACGAAGAGGAACAAAAACATCGGAATACCCTGTACCAAATCAATTAAATGACTCCGAAAGAAATGGTGATATTCAAACTGGACTAACAAATCAGACTGGTTTTAATGACGCTGGTAATGTTGAAACTTTATCAAACACTAATACTGATACCAGTCTTGTACAGTCACAAAGTGCTGTGAACTTTGAAAGCCAGGCGCAGAGAGGATTTAGTGATAGTGTGCCAAACATGGACTCTGTGTTTCAAAATGAACTTAATCCATTAGACACTGTACCAGAATTAAATAATCAGAGAACTGAAAATTCATAGATTGTTATTACGCCATGTTTCGTACATATATATGCTGTTAACGATTTGATTAAATTTAAGTTTGTTACCTGTATCTAATAAACTGTTGATATAGCATTACATGTGCATTGGTGATAATGATTATTATCAAGTTTGTTGCATGTGTATTTATGTACTGTCAAACCTTCAAATAAAGTTCACCCTTTTAATAAAGGTCATTGTTTTTTAAACCATTATTAATATTTAGATCAAAATGAATTCAGAATAAAGGCCACTTTGTATTTTCCAATGATGGCCTTTGTTCAAAGGTTTGACTGTGTATATTATGCAGGTTGATCAACTTAATACATCCTAAAGTTCTTTTATTAATTCTTATCATGTTTTTGTAGACATTGATTGCATTATGAGTGTCAATTCCATTTTATCATTATTTTTGTGAAAGACTTAATTTAGGTTGTTTTTACATTATCACTTTATGAGGTGGTGTTACAGGATTTGTCTACCATAGATTATTTCTAAATACTCGTACAAAATTATAGATAAATACAACTTTGCATTGTGGTCAAGGAAGCAAGATGAGGCTATTGTAATCAGTTTGTGTAGTTTATTACATATAGATTTTTATCTAACTCCCAATGAACTGCTAGTGTAATTCTTGTTTTGTTTATTTCATAATCCATTTTAAAAGAACAGCTTTGTAGAAGAAATATCATTTCACATTAATTACATGATAATCCCCTTACTTCAATCAAATTTTGAATTTGGTTTAAGGAGTAATTTGCTAAAATTTCATTGTATTATTTTTCTATTTATTGAAGTTATTGTTCAATTGTGAATATTTGTTGATTTATGAAAAAGGAAATTTCCTGCTTAAGTTTAATTTCCTGTGTATTTGTTCAGATAGAATTATGCTTCTTCTTTGTATTATTTAATTTGCATGTAATTAATAGTTACTATTATACCACTGTGATATACAGAAATCATGTCAACAAATAGATGTACAAAGTTTTATATGTGAAATACTGAGTAATTTTGTGGAATAAAAGAAATTGAATTATATCTTTAATGTTGGGTATTATAGTTGTTTGTTTACATATAGGCTATAGCGTTGCTGCAAGTTAATTTAAGTTAAACAAGAAGTGTTTCTGAAACACGAATGCCCCCTAACGGCCAAATGGATAGTAACACCTCAACTGTTGACCTATTGAACTTCAAATCAATAGGGGTCATCTACATGCAATGACCAACCTCCCAACCTAAGGCCAAATCACTCTCTAGTTCTTTGTCAGACAAAGTTTTTGTACTGAAGGCACCAAGTTCTTGACCTTTGACATACAGGCCTCAAAATCAATATTGGTCATCAACATATGTTTGTCCCAACCAAATCTGAAGAGCCTATGTCAAATCATACTCAATTAATTGGTCGGACAAGGTTTTTGTGCTGAGGGTCACTGTGGGCTTTGAATCGTTCTCTAGTTATTGGTCGGACAAGGTTTGTAACTGACCTCCTACTCACTGACATGAGCAAAGCAATATATAGTCCAACAACGACCTGTGAATGATCAAAGATCAGCCAAGTCCATTCTGTAGGGTGAGTGGCATTTCGGTGATTTCCATAGTAAATAAATATCAATGTCCGTTTTAGTTGAGTGTAAAAGCGTAGCTCAAATGGTAAAGGCGCCATCTTTTTTGCTTTTGCAGCCTTTTAGTCAAGATGT
Source organism: Lutraria lutraria (assembly GCA_964023205.1). Lineage (NCBI taxonomy): Eukaryota > Metazoa > Mollusca > Bivalvia > Venerida > Mactridae > Lutraria > Lutraria lutraria. The sequence continues at coordinate 36,086,528 of OZ026838.1, read as the reverse complement.
TACGAGTTCAAACCCCATTTAAACGCTTTTTCCTTTCCTAATTTAATTATCTTTTTTTGTTTTGGCATTCTGTTATTGCACATTTTTATTTCAATATTTGGAATGAATTTCATTTCATGTAATTTCAATTACTCCTTTTCGTTAGCAGTATCTGTACTGGAGCAACTGTCAGAATCTTATGATTTGCTTCATTATAATATGACATCGTCTTCATACTTGGAGTGCCATATGAACAGAATTTGATTTTGATTGTAAATATATCCTTCTTAACATAAATGCACCGAAATTACGAGCAATGCATTATTTGAAAAAAATAGTGGCACGGTTAAGTATACAAACCAATACAGTTCAGTTAAATAATGTTCCTAGTGCGGTGCACTGATTTCAGAACTAAGAATGCCTCTTACAATGGCCTACACAATTTTAATGTAAGGTCATGTTTAGTAATGTACTTGGTCATTGTATAACTTATCCCTACTTTAAAGAATGGAACAATCCTCGACTTCGTCAAAACTCACTGCTCGATTTCTATCTATACCCGCTTTTCTTTGAAAGGGTGTATTATATACTGTATAATGAATGTTCCAGAATAAGCCTCAGATTTATCGTAAAAAAGTTCAACTAAGACTTGAAAGACTTAAGTACCAGGATAACCAGAACCCTTATTACAGCTCCAGGAATATCAATTTTCATGCATAGGTGTAACCATGGCCTATATTTTGATGATTGATACCACCCACAGGGTCTAGGAAAATGGTGGCACCATTAAGTTTAAAAGAAGTCGTATTTTTCGTTAAAAATTAAAATGTTTGTGGAGTTTTTCGTGTAGCCCATGTTCCAGCGAGCAATTTTCCGAATCCATCGGTACCATAATTAGCATTGCTACTGTCAATAGTTTGACCATAGACCCTGCAGAGAAATTTGAAAAAAAATTAAGTCCGTCCACTTCAAATTTCTCTGCAGGGTCTTTCAGACTTTGGACAAACTACGACAGTGACAATGCTAATTTTGGTACCGATGGATTTGGAAAATTGTTAGCTGGAACATGGGCTACACAAAAAACTTAACGCACTTCTGTCAGATAAGGAAAATTCTTCCTAGTTTTATACACGTATATTAACTTTTAATCCTCGAAATTAAAGAGCGGTAACTAAACAAATTAATAGATACTATCACTTATTCTGTGTTTTTTTTATCCCAATGTTTCACTCGACAAGTTAAGAAATCTTACATGAGCATAAACGTAATCAACATGTCGACATACACTTCAGATAACAGGCCATAGGATGAGACAATTTTATTATATATATTGATCTTATGCACTTTTTCCAAGCGCCACTTCAGTAACTACTGCTTTAATGCAGCAGGTAGGTAGAAACGCAGCCCTATGTAAAGAAATTTTTAGTTGGTGCATGTCTGCTTTTGTGTACAAAGCTATATATATATATCCACTATTATTTGTACTCTGCATCCAGATAAAACACAAACAGGATTTTCTTCGCCACTTAATTTATTTAGTTTACAACATACAGAGCATTTATTCGGGAAATTCAAAATTAACGTCCTTCCCTGTAAGTTTCTTGTACACAGCGGTGAATGTATCCAACTGAAAAACAAAAAAAACAAATTTATAGAAATCCGTAACTAGACACTTCAAGAGCAAGTTATGTTTTGCAGATCAAATATATAATCAGAATAAATAATCAGCAATATAGTTCAGTTATATGCTTGTCATGTATTATTCATCATATCATACAGTCCACCTATTAACTGTCAAGTTCTCAGTCCTGACTGAAATTGAAGATTCTGATTTCTTCAACATTTCTACAGTGAGACTGTCACATTCTCAAACTATTCTACAGAGACAGGTAACACATCGATAAACAAATTTGTGTTGGCTTGATACACATTTAACCAAAGAATTAACACCTTGTCAAGTGTTTCCATGTTTCCTATCATGGTAAAAGTGTATAAAAAGGTAAAGTAATTATTTTCATGTTAAGTATCATACTAAAGCACCTTAACAGTTAACTACATACTGAACTTTGGATGGATTCTTTGCATTTTTATTTGATCACTGAAACTTTGAAAATCCTTATAATTTCATCCATAAACAAACAAATTGGAAATCCACAGAAATTTTTACAGATGCTCCCAAAGTTTGCCCGAGTCAATCATCTTTAATCAAAGACACCAAACGTAAAAACCAACTAGGATTTGCGAAATCATCGACAAACTCTGCTAAATTTGTATCGGAAAACGGTCAAATAACATGTCTTGAAGTTTGTAAAAATGAGTATGTAATTTAACATATTTTTACACTTTTTTAAATTTATTTGGTATATCTGGTCATTTATAGCTGTATACACTTTAAGCTATGTAAGTAACTGAACACATCAACTTATGTGGGGATGAAGGGAAATGAGCTTGGATCTGTGGTCACATATAAAAGTAGATCAAGGCATTCAGTCTTATGGATAAATAAAGAGAAACAACTATTTCAACAGAATTATGATCAGAATAATTTATCAACAATATGTTTCAGTCATATGCTTGTCAATATAGATTCATCATATCAAGTAAAAGATATCCTTACACAAGAATACTGTCAGAAGTTTCATTGTACATATTTAACGAAATTAAGTAAATTAGTTCAAAATGAAATTCTGATCAGAAAAATTAATCAGCAATATATTTCAGTTATATGCTTGTCAATTTCTATTCATCATGTCAATACAAATAAAATTACCAATAACTATATGGTAAATAGGTAATTGTTTCAGTATCAAATAATAATACAAAAACAATGATCAGAACAAATTATCAGCAATATTGTTCAGTCATATGCTTGTCTTGTTTTGTTCATCATTTCATATATCTGGCACAAGTTCTCAATATAAAATTCCATAAAAAGCATGTACTTCCTACAAGCCTAACACTCAGTTAACAAAGTAGTGTAAATATCCAATTAATGACTTCAACATTACAACCCTTCGAACCTTTCATCATCTTTATGATATCCGAGTACAAATTTCAAAGTTTCTTTAATCAATTTTAACAATTTCCTGAAATGCACCATATTGTACAACAATTTATCATAATGATATGGAAGAGACCTGTTCAGTAATAATGTAATTGAGAGTTATACCTTAACTTTGTTATGAAGTGAAGCAAGAATCTACAAACCTTGTGCTCTATATTAGTTTGTTGTGTTTTCTCCAAGTGTACTTTGATGAGTCTGGAGCCATCCAACTTAATTCTGATTCTCTTTCCAACAATTTCTGATGGGAAGCAAAGATCATCCAAGATTGATTCATGTACAGATGTCAATGTACGACTGAAAGCATGTAGATACCAATTTATACATTGTATGAAGAGTGAATAGGTACATGACTGTAACAAAAGCAAATCTATTCCACATCCTCAGAACAATAAAGTTACCACAAGTAAATACAACCATTAACTACCTTCGAACACCCATATATTTAAATGCTCAGGACTGAAGTACAACATGTCCTAAAATAGCTGGCTACCATAGAAATCATATCCCCCATGGCCAATATCAACAAAATTAGCAGAATAGCATTTTACTAAACCATTTAGCAAATACGATTACTTAAAAAAAATACTGCAAAAAGAAAGATATTTATTTTGTACTCTGAACAAAACAATGATCAGCTTAAAAGACCAAGGTGACAAGTATCACTAGTGTACCTTCTTGGTCTCTTTTGTTTCTGCTTCCTCTTGGTTTTTCTTGTTGGTTTTGGCAAAATACGTCTCTAAAATAAACATCATTTATGCTAAAATTCATTCACTGAAATTCTCACAAAATTTTTTGAACTTGCGATGGAATCAATGTAAATACTTGGTCACAACAGACTGGTAGTTTGGTACATATATAAAGTTTAAATCTGTATATAGCAAAAATACTTGAGCTCTATATCATAGACTGTTTGCCCAACTGTTGCTCTAGGATTATGGAACAAAACCAAGTTGTTCCCAATATTCTGATTCAGTAAAAAACTGACCAATTTGCTTCACTGTGTGAACCTAATTCAAGTCTCCGATCAAAAATTTCACTCAGATTGAGCTAACAAGACGGACAATAATGATAAGTGTACAAAATAATTGCTAACAATTTTGACACTACAATAATGGTTTGTGTACATGACACCAAAATGAGACATGTAATGGGTACAGGAATTATAATAATAACAAAACGGCTAGAAAAGACTAGATCTGATCATTAATATCCAGTGCATTGAGGTATCACCACAATGTTTCTATCTTTATCCTAGATAACGAAAGAACAAAATCAGTCCTTCGTATAATATGAACAAGCCATGGCATAAGAAACCTACCTGTGCAATGAATACAACATGTTTGCCACTGAATTTCTTCTCCAATTCACGTACAAGACGTGTTTGGATTTTCTGGTAACTTCTCAGTTGTGGTACAGGAACAAAGACGATAATGGCCTTCTTACCAGCAACATCGATCTCCTGTAATCAGAATGAAGTATCAGTAACTGGACTTAAACAGGTAGACAATGATAAAATATGTTTTATAATATAAATAATTACTATACAGTCATCATTACCTTGGAGACGTGGATCCTAGATTATAAATAATTAATCAACAATAAAATTATTTTAAGACAAATTCATGCAACAGTGTCCATGTTAAAAGAATATTTACCCTTACATTGTTTCATTATTACCATTTTACTCAGATAGTTAAGTTTTCATAGTTAACTAGTAAATCATAATTTAAGAAAAATTCTGTACTGATCATACCTTGGCAGCAGTGATGTACAATTCTCTAAGTTGAGCCTTCAGATCACTGTTCATCTCCAGCTCAAGAAGAGCCTGAAAAAATTATATATTTATAACAAATTATTTACAGACTTTGACAATTTCAATGACTTGTTGTATTGCATGCATTTCAAGGCATCTTGTCAAATATGTATGAATTTTAAATTGACTTGTCAGGGCTTTCTTTCCTTCTATAAGAGGCCGAAATTCGGTGACTTCTCATTTGCAAAAAGGCTGTTTTTTCCCAATTTGAGGCCAGAAATTCCCAAAAATATAATGCTATTTTAACTTGGTTGTCTCACCTTCTCAAAATTTGGCCAAAGATCACACTTGTATTTTCCAAAATGAAAGGCCAAGGCCTATTCCCAATTTTTGGAAAAAAGGCCCTGCTTGTAAACCATCATTAAATGAATGTTTCAACATGCCCATGTCAATCATAACATATTATGAAGGTAGAAGCAGAGTACGAATTTGGAAAAATGCATTGCTTAAGCACTAATTTGGGAATTCATTACACTTGGCAGTTTTGTGTGATCCTTCATTCAATCATGGCATTTAGGATTCATTCACAAACATGTTACTGAAGAACATTGTTATTCGTTTACAATTACATAAATTATGTGAAAATTGTGATATTGAAATATCTTGGTCAATAAATTAACTTTTGTTTTGGACCTTTCTCAAAATTGTGTGTTTAGGCTAGCGGTAGATTGCTTATGTAATAGCCCGCTTACAGTTTGGACTTGTGCTTAAACAAACCATCAAGTCGGGTCAACTTTAAGAAGACATAACATAGAATTACCTGAGAAATTGATGACTCGAACTCATCTGGCTTCTCACCTGGAGGCTTCACTATCTTAGCTCTCGCCGAGTACATCTGAAAGGACATAAATACATACATTAAGCTTTGGACTAAATATCTTGCTAAGTGAGAACCGAGATCTAGGCAAGTTGAAGATCAAATTTGACAGTAGTATTTTGAATTTATAACTTTTGAGTGCAATATCTACAGCCCGATAAGCTAAGTTGAACAGTTGGTAGAGCATCTGACATGCAAGCATTCGAGCCCCGCATCGGGTACTTTCTTTTCCTTCTATTACATTACAAATACAATTTACTACACAACAAATTGTGAAAAAAAACTTTCAACTAGTATCATTGGATATCACACCAAGGAAACTTCAAAAACAATGCACAAGCACAATATATTTCACGGTTAAATAACGATATAAGAATGCAGCGGATGACAGTGTCTTCATAACAGAAAATCATAAAAAATGTTTAGTTATCCTCTCAGTTCTATGTGCAACTGATCTTTCTGGGCCGAAAACCAAATGCTTACAGTCAAAATAAACCTAAATATTGCAACCTATCGGCAAATTCAACACACAGATTCATATGAAAATATTTCAGCTTCAATTACAGCCATCCATTTACATGGATTATTGCGAAAAGCCACCGGTAAAAGCGGATTTCATAAAGCAATAACAAAATTATGCACCTTCTATGTATGGCGATTACGGAAAAGGAAGTTCACTGGTTCCTGTTCCAAGTTTCCGCGCGCCGAACTCTTTGTACAGTGATAATCAACGGGAACCAGTGAAAAGGAAGTTGTGTAGCAGGGTAAAGTACGAAATGGAGATTTTATGGCAAAATGGGCGAAATGGGCAAAATGGAGATTTTCGGTAGCAAAATGGAGATTTCCATAGGCAAAATGGAGATTTATTTAGCAATTCGGTAGAACATGATTGAGTTTTTCTCCTTATCATCTGCTGACTAATTAATATTTATTGAACAGTAGTATTGGCATTATCCCTCAGAAAAGTAGTCACAGTATGTTGGTAAAATGGAGATTTGCGATCGCGAAATCGGTGTGCCTAAAGTACGTAAAGTAGCGTAAATAGATATATGATAAATATCTGTTCATAAGACAAAATTTACAAATTAACCCGTTTTATAGCCACCTTACGCCACTTTAAGAATACTTTACGGGTTTCATAATGTATATTAAGCATTTGCGATGCGTCATTTTAGATATAGATATATGATAAATATCTGTTCATAAGACAAAATTTAACAATTAACACGTTTTATAGCCACCTTACGCCACTTTAAGAATACTTTACGGGTTTCATAATGTATATTAAGCATTTGCGATGCGTCTTTTTATATAGATATATGATAAATACCTGTTTTATAGCCACCTTACGCCATCCTACACAATAATGTGAAAATGTATTGCTCATAGCACACACATTATTACGTTATGTCACACCTTTAAGTTGAAATGCATTGATTTCAGATTACATCGTGATACTTGTGAAGCTTCATGTTATACAATTATACGATACACATTGATTCAATGGAAAAATGTATCAATAAAAACTATTTAAAATCCACTATACGCCACTTAATTAGTTTGCAAACACACTTCTATAAATTTAAAGGTCCCTTCCATACGCCGTAAGATTCTATTGGTTAAAACTACATTGTATATACATAAAACCTAACAAGTTATTTTGAACAATATTTGTTATTTAAGTTTGATTTACAGTATATCAAAATATAAATTAGCTTATTCAACAGCTTTATAAAAAGTGATATTTAGCTCGTCAGACGTGCGTGATCAATTTATACAACACATTAATTAATACTTGTACATGCTTCGTAATATATATAAGCATTTGTGATGCTTCATTTTACATAGATATACGATAAATATTGGTTCTTAATACAAATTTAACAATTGAACCCGTTTTATACCCACCTCACGCCACTTTAAGCCACCTTACGCCACTTTACGCCACCTTACGCCACTTTACGTACTTTAGGCAGACCCTCTCGAAATGGAGATTTAGATGGCAAAATGGAGATTTCCACAGAGAAAACGGAGAATTATTCAGCATTTCAGGAGAATATAAAGGAGTTTTACTCTCTAAAATGTGCTGGCGTAAAGAATGCATATCAATTAACATTATTATTAACACAATCATACAGTTAAGGCCACACCAATTTAATAACTTGTTCATCGGATTTTTTTTCTGAAAAGAGCAAGCGAGCGAGCGAAATATTTTTATTAATATTATTTTTTACTTTTCCAATTTGACCGAGCAAGCGAGCGAAAAAATAATTTTAATATTTTTTTTTTATTTTCCTTCTTTCAAAACAAGCGAAACAAATCTAAAAAGCTTTTCTATTTCAAACAAGCATGTGATCAAGCAAATATAGAATCTGTATTTTTATTAGTTTCAATAACCCTTAGGTTTACCAGTGAAAACACTTTTAATGTCTTTATTCTATTCTTTTTTTTATATGAAAATTGATAAATCACCCATAAAGAAACATGTCCGTGAAATTGGCAGCCCAGCAGCCTAGCAGCCTAGCAGCCCAGCAGCGTGAAGTTGGCAGCCCAGCAGCCTAGCAGCCCAGCAGCGTGAAGTTAGCAGCCCAGCAGCCTAGCAGCCCAGCAGCGTGAAGTTGGCAGCGTAGCAGCGTAGCAGCCCAGCAGCGTGAAGTTAGCAACCTAGCAGCCCAGCAGCGTGAAGTTAGCAGCCTAGCAGCCCAGCAGCGTGAAGTTAGAAGCCCAGCAGCGTGAAGTTAGCAGCGTAGCAGCCCAGCAGCGTGAAGTTAGCAGCCTAGCAGCCCAGCAGCGTGAAGTTAGCAGCCCAGCAGCTTAGCAGCCTAATATATTTCTACAGTTAAACTGCACAACAAATAATGCAAAAACTTGAAAACGCATGAAGTGATAACATTATGTTGCTGTCATGTTTATTAGAAGAAAAAAATACGATTTTTATCGATTTTGTGAATCTGGCAGTGTAGCGGCCGCATAGCGGACTATTACAGTCAAACATATAAAATACACACGAAATCCGGCTAAACACTTACGAATCGATGATATAATTCGATTTCATTCCTTCAACGTTCATTAGATGAGAACTTACTCATTTTTCATTTTTTGTTTCTTTTTGTGAAGTTGGCAGCCCAGCAGCGTAACAGCGGAATATCTATTTCTACAGATAAACTTAACAACAAATCGAGCTAAATACTTAAGAATGCATAGAATAATGTCAGTCTGTTGTTTAAACATTAATTAACTGAAAAAATATGATTTTCATTTTTTTTTCAATGTGAAATTAGCCGCTGCTAGCAGCGTGAAGTTGGCAGCCCAGCAGCGTAACAGCGTAATCTATATTTCTACAGATAAACTTCCAAACAAATCAAGATAAATACTTAAGAATGCATAAAATAATGTCAGTCTGTTGTTTGCACGTTAATTAAATGAAAATATATGATTTTTAAAAAAAAATTGTGCGTGAAATTAGACGCTGCTAGCAGCGTGAAGTTAGCAGCCCAGCAGCGTAACAGCGTAATATTTATTTCTACAGATAAACTTCACAACAAATCGGGCTAAATACTTGAGAATGCATGCAATGATGTCAGTCTGTTGTTCAAACATTAATTAACTGAAAATATTTGATTTTCATTTTTTTTTCAATGTGAAATTTGCCGCAGCAGCGACAAGTTAGCAGCTCAGCAGCGTAATATATATTTCTACAGATAAACTTTACAACAAATCAAGAAAAATACTTAAGAATGCATGAAATAATGTCAGTCTGTTGTTTAAACATTAATTAACTGAAAATATTTGATTTTCATTTTTTTTTCAATGTGAAATTAGCCACTGCTAGCAGCGTGAAGTTGGCAGCCCATCAGCGTAACAGCGTAATCTATATTTCTACAGATAAACTTCACAACAAATCAAGAAAAATACTTCAGAATGCATAAAATAATGTCAGTCTGTTGTTTGAACGTTAATTAAATGAAAATATATGAATTTTCAAAAAAAATTGTGCGTGAAATTAGACGCTGCTAGCAGCGTGAAGTTAGCAGCCCAGCAGCGTAACAGCGTAATATTTATTTCTACAGATAAACTTCACAACAAATCGGGCTAAATACTTGAGAATGCATGCAATGATGTCAGTCTGTTGTTCAAACATTAATTAACTGAAAATATTTGATTTTCATTTTTTTTCAATGTGAAATTAGCCACTGCTAGCAGCGTGAAGTTGGCAGCCCATCAGCGTAACAGCGTAATATATATTTCTACAGATAAACTTCACAACAAATCAAGAAAAATACTTCAGAATGCATAAAATAATGTCAGTCTGTTGTTTGGACATTAATTAACTAAGTATTTTTCTTAATTTGTTGTGAAGTAGAAATTTATATTACGCTGTTACGCTGCTGGGCTGCCAACTTCACAAAAAGAAACCAAAAAAAAGAAAAATGTGTAAGTTCACATCTAATGAACGTTGAATGAATAAAATCCAATTATATCATCGATTCGCATTTTAGAATATTTTAGAAACGTTTACGTACTGATGATTAAACCATTAAAACGGTGATCATTTTACTATTTTAGTTTCATTTCATATTACTTAAAATTGTGGGTGCAGACATGTGTATTGATATTGTGTAATCACATCCTTTTTGTATGAGTTTTTATTGAAATGGATGTTCTTTTGCTTTTAATACTCCCATAGACTTCGATGCTAATATAAGGGAAATAACTCTTTGTCGTAAGAATAGCACGTCGTTTTATTTACAAACGTCGTTGTATCTTCTAACGGTGTCGTTTTATTTACTAACGGTGTCGTCGTAAGAATAACACTTCGTTTTATTTACTAACGGTGTCGGCGTAAGAATAACACTTCGTTTTATTGACTAACGGTGTCGGCGTGAGAATAACACGTCGTTTTATTTACTAACGGTGTCGTCGTGAGAATAACACGTCGTTTTATTTACTAACGGTGTCGTCGTAAGAATAACACTTCGTTTTATTTACTAACGGTGTCGGCGTAAGAATAACACTTCGTTTTATTTACTAACGGTGTCGGCGTGAGAATAACACGTCGTTTTATTTACTAACGGTGTCGGCGTGAGAATAACACGTCATTTTATTTACTAACGGTGTCGTCGTGAGAATAACACGTCGTTTTATTTACTGACGGTGTCGTCGTAAGAATAACACTTCGTTTTATTTACTAACGGTGTCGGCGTAAGAATAACACGTCGTTTTATTTACTAACGGTGTCGGCGTAAGAATAACACGTCGTTTTATTTACTAACGGTGTCGTCGTGAGAATAACACGTCGTTTTATTTACTAACGGTGTCGTCGTAAGAATAACACTTCGTTTTATTTACAAACGGTGTTGTCGTAAGAATAGCACGTCGTTTTATTTACTAACGGTGTCGGCGTAAGAATAACACGTCGTTTTATTTACTAACGGTGTCATCGTAAGAATAACACGTCGTTTTATTTACTAACGGTGTCGTCGTAAGAATAACACGTCGTTTTATTTACTAACGGTGTCGTCGTAAGAATAACACGTCGTTTTATTTACTAACGGTGTCGGCGTAAGAATAACACGTCGTTTTATTTACTAACGGTGTCGGCGTAAGAATAACACGTCGTTTTATTTACTAACGGTGTCGTCGTAAGAATAACACTTCGTTTTATTCACTAACGGTGTCGGCGTAAGAATAACACGTCGTTTTATTTACTAACGGTGTCGTCGTAAGAATAACACTTCGTTTTATTTACTAACAGTGTCGGCGTAAGAAAAGCACGTCGTTTTATTTACTAACGGTGTCGTCGTAAGAATAACACTTCGTTTTATTTACTAACGGTGTTGTCGTAAGAATAGCACGTCGTTTTATTTACTAACGGTGTTGTCGTAAGAATAGCACGTCGTTTTATTTACTAACGGTGTCGTCGTAAGAATAACACGTCGTTTTATTTACTAACGGTGTCGGCGTAAGAATAGCACGTCGTTTTATTTACTAACGGTGTCGGCGTAAGAATAACACGTCGTTTTATTTACTAACGGTGTCGGCGTAAGAATAACACTTCGTTTTATTTACTAACGGTGTCGGCGTAAGAATAACACTTCGTTTTATTTACTAACGGTGTCGGCGTAAGAATAACACGTCGTTTTATTTACTAACGGTGTCGTCGTAAGAATAACACTTCGTTTTATTCACTAACGGTGTCGTCGTAAGAACATTACTTCGTATTATTTGCATAACGGCGTCGTAATAAAAGCACGTCGTTTGAATTACAAACGGTGTCGTAAGAATAGCACGACACAAACTAAAAAACAAAGGCGTATGTGCAACCCTAACAAGAGAATCGCTATACACCTGATCATGAATTGATAACAATGTCGTAATTTTAACACCTTATATACCACTGTGCTAATGCTTAAAACATGGTTAGAATATGTAAATTTATACTAAATGTATGTCTAATAAATCTATTTTGGTGTTTATTGTAATGTATTTTCATGGGCTGGTTGATGTTAAATAATACTTAGTACCTTTTTTATTTGAGTAACAAAATGCGGAACAATTTAGTAGATATACACTAAAAACTAAAAACATGCTTTAATTTACGTCCACATTGTAATATTTGTGCCCCGGGGGTTAACGCAATCTGTACAATACCATATAACCGTATACCGTATAACTGTGTCACACCTTCATACAACTAACATAACAAAAAACGCTCTTAAAGACATTGAACAGCTACTATATAAGTGACCCCCCCCAAAATCCACATGTGGTCTAATCTCTTAATTGTTTTATTGCCCCTAATCAGATAAAACCAGTCTGGTCACGGTCTGTAGACTGGACACCTAGTCAAAAAGTGGGGTTATAAATTTTATTGATTTACAGTGATAATAAGTTTATGACTAAATTGCTTTTGTTTTTATAAGCATAGAGTAACAGATTATGTAAACAGGTGCTAGTCTATCAATGACCCTGTCTGTTTTATTACCCCCTACTGTGGAATTAGGGGACTTTCTGGTCCATAAGTCACATGCCTCGCATTCCTGGTTCAATGTCTTTAAACTAAAAACTTTATTTTATGTTAATACAATTTGGACTTAATGATAATAATCATGTGTCTAAATGTTTCATGTTACACATTTTTTCTGTTTAAGTCACAATTAGTTTTTGTTGCATTGACTGTCTATCATTTTCATTGTTAAAGTGTCCTTCAGTCAGAGTAATTGTTTTTGCTTTCTGTAGTTTTTTGGACAAAACAAGCATTAGTTTGTACAGAAGAACCAATATCTTCTCACTCCTGTACGTTATACACCATATCTATAAAACAACACATCGCTTGAATTCTGTACGTTATGTACCACATCTATAAAACAACACATCGCTTGAATCCTGTACGTTATGTACCATATCTATAAAACAACACATCGCTTGAATCCTGTACGTTATATACCACATCTATAAAACAACACATCGCTCGTATTATTTAAGAAGTATTTAGCTCGATTTGTTGTGAAGTTTATCTGTAGAAATATAGATTACGCTGTTACGCTGCTAGGCTGCCAACTTCACGCTGCTAGCAGCGGCTAATTTCACATTGAAAAAAAAAATGAAAATTATATATTTTTCTGTTAATGAATGTTTAAACAACAGACTGACATTATTTTATGTATTCTGTAGTATTTAGCTCGATTTGTTGTGAAGTTTATCTGTATAAATATATATTACGCTGTTACGCTGCTGGGCTGCCAACTTCACAAAAAGAAACAAAAAATTAAAAAATGTGTAAGTTCTCATCTAATGAACGTTAATGGAATAAAATAGAATTATATCATCGATTCGTAAGTGTTTAGCCGGATTTCTTGTGCATTTTATATGTTTGACTATAAAAGTCCGCTATATGCGGCCGCTACACTGCCAGATTCACAAAATCGATAAAAATCGTATTTTTTTCTTCTAATAAACATGACAGCAACATAATGTTATTACTTCATGCGTTTTTAAGTTTTTGCATGATTTGTGGTGCAGTTTAACTGTAGAAATATATTAAGCTGCTGGGCTGCTAGGCTGCTGGGCTGCTAACTTCACGCTGCTGGGCTGCTAGGCTGCTTGGCTGCTAACTTCACGCTGCTAGGCTGCTGGGCTGCTAACTTCACGCTGCTGGGCTGCTAGGCTGCTGGGCTGCCAACTTCACGCTGCTGGGCTGCCAGGCTGCTGGGCTGCAAACTTCACGGACATTAAAGAAACACACAAAAATTAGATTAAACTTACAGAACAATACCATGTATAACATATTCTTGTTACAATTACTAAAATAAAACGACATAATATTGTATACTGGATCTATCACTGGAATGACACTGTACACAACTTGGACACAAGATATAACTGTTTAATTTTGGAGACATGTTTTAAAAGAATTTACCCTTAATTCCTATATAAACTAGAACCATGAGTGAAGGATAGACCCACACCAAATATTCTAAGATATCTTCAGTATACTTAAATCGATAGAAATAACAATAATCTGTGTGAATGTGCCATAAAATTCTGTGTCAAAAGTCAAATTTTTAATATTGAACTTAAAAATTTTCTTTGCATGCTAATTTGACTACTGATAACCGATGTCAACGAACTTTAGCCACTCCGTCTGAACAGTACTATTCTAAATCGTTCTTTACAATGGGTACCGTGGGCTAACGAAAGTTGGTTTAAGTTTTACTTGTCAACGTTTCGGTGACGTGTCATGTAAACTCAGATTATTTGAAAAGCAATTATACGTCTCTGGTTTTAATTACGATATTATAAAAATCCTGTAGAAGTGACATCAAACGAACCGTCTTAATTGCAGTTTTATAATAACTAAGTGTGCCGTTATGACATTTGTTTCTCAACACCAAAGGCGATAATATGATCTGCCCACTTTAATGGCCCTGTGTCACAATGCATGTGATTAAGAAAGGTGTCAATTAGCGTTAAATAGCAAGTGATAATTGGATTATAACTTTTATACTACTTGTTCATTTCGCATCATGACTTTTCATTTTGCCAAAACGTAGCGTCTATGATTTGTCAATCATTCCGTATTATTATCACTTTAGATAGTATTAAATTTAATGAGACATAAAATCAATCCATACACAAAATATTTCTTTCGTTACCGTTAGGGTTGAAATTTGGAAATTTCCATTTCACCAAGGTCGTGTGGTTATGTGAAGAATATTGTTTACTAATTGTTTATTATATAACAATTCATATATACATTGTACAGCAGTCTAAAATCTCTATTTTTATCAAAAATATCTATTTTGCCGCCTGAAATGGAGATTTTAGATAAAAAAAACGGAGATTTTAGACTGCAAATTGGAGATTTGTGATGGCAAAGTGGAGATTTCCATTTTTATCTAAAATCTCCGTTTTGCTGTCTAAAATCTCCATCTCCATTTCGCCATCACGAATTTCCATTTTGTCATCTATTTAATCTCCATTTTGCCGTCTTAAATCTCCATTTTGCCATCGCAAATTTCCATTTTACCATTGGAAATCTAAAAAATATTGTTTAATAATAACATAATTATTATATTATGTATTAATTTAGCAGTCTAAAATCTCCATTTATTTAATCTAAAATATTCATTTTGTATCTAAAATATCCATTTCGCCATCACAAATCTCTAATTAGCAGTCTAAAATCTCCATTTTGCCATCACGAATCTCCATTTTGCCATCGCAAATTTCCATTTTACCATTGGAAATCTAACAAAATATTGTTTAATAATAATATATATTATGTATTAATTTAGCAGTCTAAAATCTCTATTTTTTAATCTAAAATATTCATCTTATATTTAAAATCTCCATTTTGCCGTCTGAAATCTCCATTTTGCAGTCTAAAATCTCCATTTCGCCATCACGAATCTCCATTTTGCCATCTATTAAATCTCCATTTTGCCATCTATTTAATCTCCATTTTGCCGTCTTAATTCTCCATTTTACCATTGGAAATCTAAAAAATATTGTTTAATTGAAATCAAAGTTATAATTATATATTAGGTATTAACAATACATATACAGTAGCATCCCTGAATCTTCTTTTAATTTTCATTTTGCCATAGCAAATTTCCATTTTACAATTGGAAATCTCCATTGTGTTTGGTTATGTAAATAATATTGTTTAAATATATGCATTTTGTATACCAGCATGTTTAAAATATGCAATAAATCATTTAATTCTTCAGTACATCTCCATTTTGCCATATTAAAATCTCCATTTTCCCGTCTGAAATCTCCATTTTGCCATATCGAATTTCCATTTTACCATTGGAAGTCTCCATATATGTGAGTAATATTGTTTAAAAAATTTGTATACCAGATGTAATACTTCATAAAAAAATCTCCATTTTGCCTATGGAAATCTCCATTTTGCCCATTTCGCCCATTTTGCCATAAAATCTCCATTTCGTACTTAAGTCATACCGTGTGTAGCAGACTGGTATCGGACGGGAATGCATAAATTCCGGTATCCAGACTATTCAAGTTCAGAATTTGTGAAATATCATAATTTCATAAACTCAGACAATATTTAACACCTAACGCATCCTTATAATACCCAGAGTTGTGAACTAGAAAATATGGACTTTTATAATTATTGGTCATCGATATAATATTATGTTGGCGGTTTGAAATACAATTTTTTTTGGTCTTACACATTTTATAACTTGTTTAGCGTGTTTATCCAGTTAACGAGTACGGAAACTTAATTGTAAAATGGTTCCCAAAGAAACTCCGCTACGTAGTTACGTATATATGTACCTGGTCTGGTATATTCATATTTTAATTATTTCTAAAACATGGTACATAGGAAATATATGACACAAAATGGGCATATAAAGTTTGTTCAAACAAAAATAAATTACTGAATATACAAATTGAGATTGTAAAATTAATAAAGGTAAATCATATCAGTAAAAAATTGAAACCATGTCATAAACGTTAAAATACAAGGATAATACAAAAAGGAAGTAAATCCTTATTTCCATTGTGGTCCTTTATAAAATGTATGTAAATAACCAAGGAAAGAACAACAAAATTAATTATATTAATATGAAAAAAATAAATAAAAGAAAATAATTATTATCACAGAATAAAGTTACTATCACAGAATTTACATCATTATCTAAGAATTATTGATATTCAAAATGTGTATAAAAACAACCTCAAACACTAGCAAGCAGATGGGCTTTGACGGTGGACTTAAACTGAGGGAGGCTCTTAACTTCTTTTATATGCTGTGGCATTTCATTCCAGAGGGAGCAACCTTGATAAGCAAATGATCGTTTAGCAAAACTCGTAACCTTGGGTAGAAAGAATCTTCCAGTGTCTGTAAATGAATCACTGGAAGCATCAACTGACACTCTGAACCTAGTGGAATAGTTATGAACTGAACTAAGTGGAATTAAATGTTTATTTAGGTAACCTGGTGCTCTACCACTGTAAATTTTGAACACATGACATGACATGTAGCAAGAAAATCGTCAGGGCATTTTCAAAGTACATGTATATATATATAGTAGACATATTCCATTTGTGAAAGCTGAACATCGTTAAATTGTACTGCCAAAATGTTTCTCATCCGTGACAGGAAGTCTCGGAAATTAAGAATTTAATCATGATATCGTGTGCAAATAGTCATCCTTCATGTAATCACCAATTTATCCGAATACAAAATAATAAACGTATATTAATACAAGAGAGCCATATATATGGCCCTATAACCGCTCACCTGAAAAAAGATCTTCAGAGAAGAACATCATTTTTCACTTTTTTCCTATGTGAGCTATTATAAAATCAAGTGAACCCTGGGGCAGGGCCAATTTTTACCCCCGGGGCCATAATTTGAACAAACGTGGTAGAGGTCTGCCAGATAATACTACATACAAAATATCTAAGCTCTAGGCCTTGTGGTTTTGAACAAGATATTTTTAATTTTCCTATATAAGCCTATATAAATCAAGTGACCCCCCCCCCCCCCCTACGGGACGGGGTGGGCGGGGCAGATTTTGACACTGGGGCAAAAACTTGAACAAACTTGGTGACGTCCACTAGACAATGCTACATACCAAATATGTAAACTCTACGCCTTGTGGTTCCGGACAAGAAGATTTTTTTACTTTTCCATTATAAAATACAGTAAACCCCAGACGGGACAAACAAACTTGGTAGAGGTCTGCTAAACAATACTACATACAAAACATCTAAGCTCTAGCTAGGCCTTGTGGTTTCGGAAAAGAAGATTTTTTAAACTTTTCCTGTATAAGCCTATGTAAATCAAGTGACTCCTGGGGCTGGGACAAATTTGACCCTAGGGCAATAATTTGAACACTTGGTAGAAGTCCCCACTTTAAATTTCCTATATAAGTCTATGTAAAATCAAGTTACCCCCGGGGCGGAGTCAATTTTGACCCCTGGGAAATAATGTAAACAAACTTTGTAGAGTTCCATTAGACAATGCTACATACCAAATATCTCAGCTCTAGGCCAAAGTTTTTTTTTCTATTTGTTGCCATAGCAACCAGAGTTTTCAATCATCGGAAAATTAATTTTTTGAACAACTTTGAAAGGGACCATTCAAGGATCATTCCAGCAAAGTTTGGTTGCTATCGACAAAGCGGTGTAGGAGGAGATGTTGTTTTAAGTAAATATGGACACCACTTCACGACGAACGACGGACGCTGAGTGATCACAAAAGCCCACCTTGCTCTGGCTAAAAATTGTAGATCGTGTTGCAAAATGAAT
The DNA here is from genome assembly GCA_964023205.1 of Lutraria lutraria. NCBI lineage: Eukaryota > Metazoa > Mollusca > Bivalvia > Venerida > Mactridae > Lutraria > Lutraria lutraria. The sequence goes on along the minus strand of OZ026838.1, from coordinate 36,068,066 downwards.
TTTCCATGAACTTAAGCAACTCGTTTATTTGAGTGAAATTGATTGCTTGTTCAATCCACGCTTGGAGTTCAGAAATGAAGTTACATTTCTATACAATACAGTATATGTATAAAAGGGTAGTCAATTTTAAACTTAGTATCGGTATTCACGATTGTCAGTCTTACTGTATCACTACTCTCCTAGCTATCATTGCGATCTTTGTAAGCGATTCATATACGATTTACTTTATTGTATTGTAAAAAATCACACTATAATACCATAACAAAAAAATAAAACAAACAAAAACGCACAAGCATTCAAAAAAAAAAGAATAAAATCAAATGTATTTGGTAATAACTTTATGGCCACTTGGCAATCAAAAACTGAAAAAGAAAAATCAGTTCTTCAGATTTATTCAAATTACGCCAGCATTCAAAATCTAATCAGACAATGATTTCAACTCACTGACTGAAAAAAGTTATTCCAAAACTGAAAACAATTGCAATCGGAAGGAAAACCGGGCCAAAAAGAATAATAAAAGACATGTATTTTATCACAGAAAGCAACATTTTTGGAAGTTGAATTTATAAATGTATATGTAAAGTTAGAAATACAGATTTCGTAAATGGTAAGGTTTACGCTTGTTCGCAACAGTATTTATGTTAAATACGTTTATACATGCAGTTAGTCAAATTCATTTTCCCTGATTAAACGCCGATATTATGATTTGTGTGAGTAACAGTAACCGTTGTCACCTTTCCAGTTAAATTCCAGCTCGGATTATGGGAGGAGGACGAAATGTCTAAGATCAAATCGTCACACAAGTCAAGCCATTGACAAAATATGGACGGACTTGCCAACTATTTCAGCCTAGCTCCAGACACTTTAAAATAATGTAATACTGAAAACTGATTAAGAATTCTAGTGAAGTTCACTGCATGAGGTCCGTTACAATTGATGTACACTTTTTTTAATGATCTGAATGTGTTATAATTATTTACTGAATGATAATGCTTAGGAAATGCATATTCAATTAATACTCAAATAAAAGTTTTGTGTAATGGCCCACAGCAGATCTTTACATTTTTTAATGTGAGCATTTATACCGAGTGTTGTTTTGGACATTTTATGATTTGTGATATTATTTAATATCGTAAGGCAATCCAGCAGAGTGTATTAGATCATGTGCTGATCGGGTGACTTGATTAATGAGCCGCCGCCCTGATCATTAATTGTTGTATTTTTGTTAACATCAGAACAAACAAAAAATCTGTAATTTCTATTTTCCCCTTTTTCCAGTCAATTGTACCAAAATAAGGGATGTAACTCTCATAATAATATTGAATTAGTGTAACCTAATTATCTCTATTTGTTTTATTTCTTCTTTCATATGAAACACTGGAAACGATATCATGATTATCCTTCACAGGTCCTGATCTTATTCGATAGAAAAGGTTAATATTTCAAAAGATTTACATTTGCGATACATTTCATTTCGCGCTGAAATGCCATCGGCCTTCACAACGATTTCATCCGATGGTGAAGTCGGTATTTTACGTGTGGACTAGAATGTATGACTCACGGAGTATAACGAGTGATTGCGGAAATATACGAAGCTGCCTGATGAAGGGGGTCACAGAGGTCATTGTATCCGTTTATGGTAAGTGAAATAGTATACAGATGCTGCACAAAATGGCCGAATAAAACCTAAGTTTTCAAAGTATTGAAAGTTCTCTAGAGTGGAATATTGGCGGAATTTCTGACATTGAAGGTGAGTCTTTACAAATTTAATATCGTCTGCTAATAACATTTGATGCCGAATGCTTTTCGATGTAACTTAGATAAGCATTAGATTCTACACAGTATGAATATTGTACCAGGGCGTAGGCGAAAATATGAATGGAATCTTTTATTACTCCATGCAGGTACGCATACGTACCTGTTCCGTGTAAAAACGACTAGTGTTCGTATTTATAATGGTGGATTTATGGTTTACTAGAGATATGAAATGATTTATTTTTATAAACTTAAAACAAATTTATTACCGAATGATCTTAAACTCCCGTCGAATTTCGATACTTTTGTGGAAACATTTCGTTCTTGAAAGTAAATCTATAATCTGCCTAATATTAATTTTTAGGATTGTATTTTTTTCTGATGCTACACAAAATGGCCGAATAAAAGAATGCAATACATGTAGTCCCTACTTACAACTTCATTATATGAATTTTTATTCTAATTTCTATTTGTTCTAGCCAGTTGGGTGTAATAATGTTTGTTTATTTTTGTTACCACACCTACACTGTTTCCCTTATTTACCCAGTAGGACCCTATACTTTTTATTAGGCTTGAGGAACTGAACACCCTTTTTCTCACTTTTTTACACATGACAATTCAATTGACTTGATAATTAAATTAATATGTACCTGCATGGGTGGTATGATATATCATTGGTCAGTCACCATCAGATGAATGTATAAATATATAGAGTAAATCATATAACATTAAGTGCATTCCATGCAGCCGTCATGATCATTCTTAAACAATGTTCATCATTCATTATATCAGAATGAAGTTTGTCAGTACAGCTCATACTGCTTTATGATTAGAATCTACCGGTATTTGATTATTTACTGGAAATTTGTCAGCAGATTGTATGTACTTGTCTTACTGGTGCCAATAAATCATTATTATAGAAAACCTTAACCTGGTATATAATGTCCATGGAGTATTATACTCGGTGGTTCTGTTTGCCTTGTCAGTAAAATTAATAGAAAATTCTGCTGATTTGTGAAGCATTAAAATGATATTGCTTGAAAAAAATCATGTTGCAAGAGTCACTTGATCATGATACAAATTAAAATTGGTTTTCAAACCCTTGCGAAATGAAGTGGACATTTCTAGTCATTCAAGAACAGTTCATGAACTGTCAATAAAAAGTTCTTAATTTGAATTCATGAACTTTTAAACATGAACTGTTCTGAAGGGGTATTCATGAGCAGTTCATGAACCATTGAAGAATTTCAGACTTCATGAAATATTCGTGATCCAAACAATTATATTTTCATGAACTGTTCAAGAATAATTCAGAGCCAGATTTTTAATAAATTCAATTGGTATTAGTAACGGGATCGCTATACATAAACACTGAATGCTTTTTTTGCTGTATCAGCATTTTTTTGCTGATCAAATTATTTAAGTTTAGAAGGAATTTATACATGCATGAATTTTATCAAAAAAGACTCTAAAACTGACATTTACTATACATGCTCAGAACCAGCTAAATAAACTCTCATGAACTAGCTGAGACTATTAATTGTATTAGATAGTTAATTGCATGCTGAAGTACTTATGTAACAAATTATTTCCAGGCAAACAGGCATATGATATATTCCTCGGACTCTGTTGCTGTGTTGTTTTACAGCTAGTATACATGTTGTTTATACTGTCAGGCAGATAAAAGTTTCATTGGCATCCTGTTATCATAATATCTTCACTGGTGCATACTGGTACAATTTTCATCCTTGGTTATAATCATTAAATCATTTATATGATGTGATAGAAAATATACCATTTAAACTTCTCTATATTATAGAGAATTTTAAATCATCAGTTTTATGTGGTGTTATCAGGATAAACATATTGCTGTAACCTATAGACTATAGACCACAATATAGAATCATAAACAAGGAAAAATATTGAAAATATGTGTTTTGTTAAATAGTTGATATTTATCTAAGGATCACTTATGATATTGCTAGTGCAGGGCCATAGGCTTTTGGCCTCCTCCCAATACATGTAATTTCAGATGTAATGATAATTAAAAAAGGATATAACTTTATTATTACCTAATTTATTACATGCCTTAAATTCTAGATTTACTATAACTGACCAATTGAAGCCCCATTCTCTGCTCATATTATAATTTATATGTACTTTCGTTAATTCTTTATCTTACAATTCAGATTGCCTGGACACAAGAACTTTAGACTATTCATTAATATCTACTGTTTAGTGTATTTACATGTACGCTGAAATATATAAGTGGAATTTTCTTTCTTCTGTAATACTAATTGGAGGAGGAAAACAATATACCCGATGCAATTGGCTTGCACTCATGACCTAATGCTTGCAAGTCTAATGCTCTACCAACCGAGCTAATAATATCACAGAAAATTTATTTATACCAATACTATTGTTACATTCCTCAATTTCCTGCTTCCTTTTCATTCAAAGTAATTTATTGCGACTTAACTCAGCTTTTGCTTCATTCTACTTACCTGTCAACACACACACACATTAGGTGTGTGTCACACGCAATGAAGCCCTAGATCATGCTCACACTCCAAGTATTCCAAGTCACATACATTTTTAAAAAATAAAACAATAAAAAGAAATCGTAGAAAATCATTGCTAGATCGGCAATGAACATGAAACGGTTTCATTCCATGTAGGTACGTCTTTTACATTCATAGAATTACTTATTAAACCTCCATTAAACAAAAGTTATATATATTTTACAGGAATCACTTTGTCCTACACCATTCTATATATAGGAGTCAGTAACGGCTTGTCCGTCCAAGGTCAGTATTTACTTACCCTGCAACCCAGATTACACCCTTTCCAGACCCTTGACTGCTATGATCCTAGAGGCTACAATCTCACACTCATGGCACCTAATTTTATAGGAGGAGGAAAACAATGTACATGATGCAAGGCTCAAACCCATGACCTTCTGCTTGCAAGTCAGATGCTCTACCAACAGCTTTTCATTCAAACACTAGATCTATATGTAATATATTGTTACACTTCAGAAGCTTGAAGTCCATTATAAGTTCAATCTAACTAATGGTGATAGGATATTCTGCGCTTTCTTCATGACCGTGCGTTTAGTGTGTACTGATGAGTTTAATAAATCAATACAGATCAAAATTGAAACTGCTAGTAAATGTATTGTAATTAAGTAATATTTAGGCAGTCATACAACGGTTACTTGAGAGCCTTGTGAAATTTGAATAATCTCAGTAAACCCATTTTGTTCATTATACAGTACTAACCATCTGTCAAGTTATTTAATTGTGACTGTTTTATCCTCTGGTTGAATGACAACGAAGCAACTTAAAGATATATGACTCAAGTCAAAACAAGGTAGATAATTCATTCAGCTTGTCTCACAAATAACAATGTTTAGCCTCCCCCTGGGGCCATCGTTCAAGTCTATTTGTGACAAGTGACGCGTTTGAAATATTTGGTACAAGTTTGTCATTGAGGTAAATGTTATGTTATGTAGATTAAGTTACCATTTATGGTATGATAAACATTGATGTAATGATATATTGTATGATAAAGAAAGTATAAATTCAACATGATAGAAATAGGATAGTTATTGTATCATTGAAAAGTCAACCAACAAATTATGATGAATAATCATATTTTAAACCCAAATTGTTAAGCCTCAATTAAACCAGTGTTGAAAGGCCAGCTGTGAATTAAAGCCTTGATATTTGAATATTTCATCTATATTGATGTAGAACAACTGGCTAGTTACATAAAAAACGCTGAAACTTGCAATTGTACAATTAGAAATATCAGCAATGTCAGCTGTGTACCTGCATATTACCTGATACAAATTACAATATACATGTATGTACAGTCAAACTTGAGTTTATAATGACCATTTGTGATGTTGGTTCACATGTAAACATTGGCTACTCTTTTAACATGCATTTGTGGTAAAAACAGACAAATTAATGTTTTTGTAAATCTCTAAACAGATGATATTAAACCTGCTTGGCAGGTCAGACTGTCTCCACAGTCACTGGTAGCCTCTGTTTACAGTTTTGTATATACAGTGCAACCTCTCCAAGGCTACGCCCTTTGGTAGTAGGAAAATCATGTTGTTGTTGCTCTAGAGAGGTTAAATTAATAGTTAAATCATGCATTAGGAAAAAATCATGCTGTTGTTGAAGAGAGGTTGCTGCTTAAGAGAGGACCACACTGGAGAAGTTGAACTGTATATGTATTTGATTTACACAATTAACCATGTATTATTATGGTCAGATTGTTAACAAAGAATTGCTGAGAATGAACATTTGTAATTGTCGGTTTTAAACATTCCCTTGTCAGATTCTGACATCTACTGTAATATTTTGCTAGGTGTGACCAATACTTTCTCAGATGAGGGCTCAGTATTCAGATGGTATATTATGTGAAATTTGAGCATTCATTAAGGTGCAATGTAATGCGCATTTTGTATATACCTCATGAATCATTTGATTGACAATCCTATTTCTAGTTTAGTTCAACGTATATAATTGATCAGATCATTGTGTGGTTTCTTTGTGTGTTTTACAAGCATTTATTTAAGTAGTATGTCTGTGTTAACTGAAGACCTTTTATTTTTGCTGTATTTTTACAGTGCACATACGTGGTACTTATCAAGTGTTCAATGACGGAAATTGATGCATTTCAATGAAACAGATCTTATCAAAATGTTTTGGTTTAAAATTGAATGTATTCATATATGTAATTGTTTAAGTGATTATGCTTTTTATCCTTATGCATTCATTGTTCATTTGTACTAGTTACTAAAGGGTCTTGGCTGACATCCAAAAGCCCAGACAAGCTCAATTATAATCGCCATTTTTTCTTTTAGTTTATAATCAAATGATGGAATTAAAAAAATAAAATAGAAATGTGTCCAGAGGACACGAATGCCTGCGCTGAAAGCTAAGTAAAAAAGGGGCCATTACTCATGTAACGGACCAACAGGGTTGACACTTAATGCCCTTCCACCATTTCAAATAGCAGAGGCATAAAAAGATACTGGCAAAAAATTATGATACCTTGATAATACAGCCAGCAGTAAAGATCGAGTACTTATGGTGTTTACATGATCATTCCTTTCTATGCAAAAGATTTCATTAAGATTATTATTATTCATTCCGTTACTAATGACACAAAATAGATGCCATAAATCATCTACTCTGAATTAAAGGAATTGTCTATGATGATAATAAAACACTGAGTGGGGAAGATAGTGAAGAGACTGACAGATGAGACTGTGTGTATTCATTCTTCCATTACAAGTACACAGTCTTAGACCAATTACTGACATGTCTACAGTAAGGTCATTCACAAATCCTTCTTTGTTTGGGATATTTATGGACTTGCTTAAGAATGATAAGGATGTGACTTGATCTAAAGATCTTTTAGTATCTGTTAGGGAGGAGATGGTGTACAACTTGGGGTCATTTTGGGAGCTGATATTTGATGAACATATTATTTATTTGATGTGTGTTTTCCTTCAGCTTGTATTCAGAATATGCAAGAACAATATTATTGTAGAAGTATAATATAATAATGAACATATATTGGGTCTATAATGCTGGGTGATGAACAGTCCATGCATTCCGGACCTTTCTCCTCTGTTATTTTGGAAATGCTGGCAAACTGGTCGTCATTGATTCTTATACTAACAGTATCTTGAAACATCCGGGTACCTGTCTATTCTAACAATGGCTGATAACACAAAGAGAATGGATAATAATGAATGTGTCATGTGCTATCAGCTAAGTGCTGGGTATAGGTACATCACATACAGGTAAGGTATGACTCACTTACCTGAATGTCTCAGTGAGTTATCCCCCCCCCTCCCCCAGTATTTGTGCCAGGAAATGTAAGATCAGTTACCTGGAATTTATACCAACTGTTAGATGTTTGTCTGAAGTTTTTAATTCAGGAAAAAATGTATCCTGAATATAATTTGGAAACTCTCTGTGAGATTATTTATGCATATTGTTGGAAGAATTTGTCTGTATCTCTGTGTATGTAATCATCATGCCTGTATATTTCTTTGGTGTATTTATTTAGCCTCCACCCACTCTATTACAAGCTGTTTGAAGTCTTCAAATAAACATTTAACTAATGGACCATTTAATCAATTAGCTTGTGTTAATTGTTCATGGAAAACTATTCTTGTAGGATGTGAAATAATTATTTTGTACACGACCAGTATATTTTTAAAAGACAGAATTAAAGTAATGGTAATGATCGATTGGTTTAGCACAAACAAGTCAAAAATAATTAAATAATAGTTGCTCTCTGTATACATTTTATGTCTAGTGAATCAAGTCTCCACTACCAATCAAAGGAATTTTTATAGACATATAAAGGGTCAGTAATTATTTTTACTAATACACTTAAGTTTTACCAGACCACATCATAGTTTTAGCCGGAGCCGACTAAGTTTTGACTTGAGGGTCTTGTGTAGACAGATTTAATTGTTTATTAGTTAAAACATTATTATGTTACACACAACAACTTATTGTGTCTCCCTGTTAGCATATAAAATTTGGGACTTTGAACATGAGAACCCTTGCAGGGTAGATTTAAGTCTGTTTTAGTTCAGATTCTTGGAATGATGAAACATTTTGCATTTATTTGATAATCTGATTAGGGATCATCGATGGTTTAGTGGTAATGCGCTGGACTACCAAAAGAAAGGTCTTAGGTTTGATTCTTGGCTCCGCCTTTCAAATTTCTCAGGGATGTTTTTACAGTGATCCCATACCAAATACCGAGCCAAGTACTGTGTCTAGAAAATTACCAGAAAAAAGGTTGAAGCTTGTATCGCCTATCAGTGCTTTACACCATGCAGGATAAAGAACTGGGAAATAACATTTGAAAAGCGCTCTGTTCTCCTGTATCTTATCTCCCTCTCTGGGGCAGCTCTGAAATGACCATAGCTGTTGAATGGGCCTTTAAACAACATATAAATAAATAAATGATAATCTGATTGTCTATGTTCAAGTACCTTAAAGTATCTCATCAAGTAGTTTAATGTCTTATTGAAATAAAGGGAACAATGTATTGTTAGAACTCAGTCACCTGTGTCGGACAGTAAGTCCAAAGCCTGTTCTCTGTCATAATGTTTGTTTAGTTTTTAATTTATACAGGGATTAAATTGCAGAATTTAAATTGGGATTCAATAGAATTGCAACAATAGTTTAAGATGGTATTGTGGCCACTTTTATGATCATCATAACATTAGCTAGGATATTTCCGATCATTTGTAATCGACAGGCACTCAACAGTTAGTTCATTTCACTTTTTAATTTGCATTTTGTTTCTTTTATTGATTAAGTTTAAAACTTCCCAGCGAGGCTAGACATCGATATGGTCGACTGGTTGTATTTCTTTTTATTGTGACTCGGTATGTAAGTGTTTATAAAGCTTGAAGTACAATTTAAACTGTAATCTCACAGGGACATGTAACCGCAGGTGTGCCAGTAAATGAGAGAAAATTTGAACAGGAATGCCCTCTGGTTAATGTATGTGTTTTCTTCTTGATTAATAACTTAGTGCAAATCTACACCGTTTGTGTGCAAATAATAGCTACTGTGTGTGCCAGTGGTAGGTAAATCAAGACTTTGCAGGACATTTCGTGGTTGGATATTATCAAATTTAGGAATAGTTTGAAGGTAAATAAGTTGGAATATGTTTTAAACCACTTCACTAAGATTATTATGTGTTTAACTGTTTTGTGAGGTTAGTAAACTCAAGAGGTAGATGAATTAATACTGAAGAACGTTATTGAGTGGGTGGGTTAACTGTGTACATGTATCAAGGTGTGTTTTACCTATAGTCAATGTGTTAGGTAATTCTTGTTTTTCATGTGTTGATTTCCATCAGTGTGTATATGTTTATGTGTAAACCATACTGGATTGGATTTGTACCTATGTAAGTTTTATATACCGGGTATATAATTATCTTGTTCATCTGAATTTGAACCAGATTTTAATTTTAAATCTTCGAGCTTATAAAAGCTGTATCTACTTAGTATTTCAAGTATTTGTTACAGTTTATTTCATGATATTTACATTAATGGTTATATTAGAATGTTACTTGATCAAAACAGGATATAAATGCTTTCTGGATGGGTGACATTTTTATCAAGTTTCTATAATGTTTACAGACGTTATTTTTCAATTTCACTCATCAAACAACGCAAATCTGTCGAAAGAAAAATCTTCAATTTTTTCCTTTATTGAGTGTATAAAAACACCATGGTAGTGCAGTCGCCATTATTTCGATTGACAGAAGTGACGAAAATAAGCGTGGGTCCCGGCTTTCCTCCTAATCTGCATGTGCTTTCTGGGATCTTGCTTTCGTTGTAGTGTGCCCCAACTTTAAACGTTTTGATAGCTTTTAGAAGGAAAGCCGGGACCCATGCTTATTTTGTCACTTCTGTCAAACGAAAAAATGGCGAGTTCACTACCTTGGTGTTTTTGATACACTCAATAAGGGAAAAAATTTAAGATTTTTCTTTCGACAGATTTGCGTTGTTTGATGGAAGAAATTGAAAAAATAACGTCTGTATAAAACGTATAAAAATCACGAAATCGAGTGCCTATGGCTCTACCCTGGGTGATATTGCCTGACAGTTGTCAATATCTATACCTGCTTCATGAACACTTATATAGTTGTGTTGTATGATCTATAGTTTTTGTACAAAAATGTTGACTGCTTTGAACTATGAGCCAGCTAGCCTTGTTATATGTTACATATCATTGTGGTAGCGTTTGCTTGCTTCTTGGAACTTTGTTAGTCTAACCAATTGGACTGTTTGTGAGTCACATCTTACTTGACAGGCTGAGAGGATGGCTCTTCCAGATTCATTTATGAAATATGCCAACAGGAAAGCCGGATAAGTAAAGCTAGAACCTTAATGTAGTCCTTATTATGTTTGTATTAATTTTGCCAGCTGCATTTGAATTATTTCACTCTTTGCAATGTTTTATTTGTGGTATAGACATTATAATGCTTGAGTCATCAAACACTTACTGGCTTTATTTCTACCGCAACACTTCCATGTTTGATTTTATAAGTCATTTATACTGCTGGTGTCTGGCAAAATAGTTGCTTAAGACTACCATTAGATTTTGGCTGTGAAGAAAGTTTATATTCAGTATGTAAAGTGAGCAAGAATGTTATAAATTCTCCTGGCCTGTCACCATAACCACATGTCAAAAGATTTATATAAGTATATAATAATAAGTAGGCTTGTGAGTATATGCATGATGAGTTTGGTTGCCTCATGTTTTGTGTACTTTAAAGTTTGTATATGCGCATAATCATAAAATAATATATAGAAGACATTCACTCGTGTTTTACTGTACCACACTGGTATGTCATATCAAACATCTTATAATAAACACCCCCTAATATCCTCTCATGGCCACTTCCCCTAATAAAAAACCCCTAATATCCTCTAATGACCACTTCCCTAATAAACATCCCCTAATATCCTGTCATGACAACTTCCCCTAATAAACACCCCCCTAATATCCTCTAATGACCACTTCCCCTAATATCCTCTAATGACCACTTCCCTAATAAACACCCCCTAATATCCTGTCATGACAGCTTCCCCTAATAAACACCCCCTAATATCCTCTCATGACAACTTCCCCTAATAAACACCTCACCTATAAACACCTCCCTCTATAAACTCCCCTTGAAAACTCACCACTTACAAAAACGCCTTTATGATCACCCTCCTTTAATGAGCATCTCCCTACATAGTATTTCTTATAAACATCCCCTGTAAACTGTGACCACCTGTAAACACCTTTCCTTATAAACACACTGGGCCCCTTTAATAAACCTCTCCTTCAAATACCACACAGGTATAATAATCCTTTTGGTTATCCAGTAAACACCTTTCCCTTTAAAAAAAGTTTTGACCACTTTATAATAAGCACCTTTATTATAAACACTTGCTAATTTAAGACCTCTCTCTCTTAAAAACTGTCCCTAACACAATCCTGTCCCTTTAAATTCTTTCCCTTATACCTCTCCTCAGTAAACACATCTTGCAAGTAAAAAATATTACCTTCTGTAAATCATACACTTTTAAGAATCCTAAAAAGTATGTTATGTTACTCCAATTAATTGTTTTATTACAAACTGCTCAAATTGTAAAACAATATAAAATCAAATATATGGAACCTTGGGTCATTTATTAACATGTATTTGGTACATGCAGTTAGAATTACATATTTGACACTTTTGACCACTCCTTTTTTTGGCTGGTTTTAATTTATTGTTAATATTAATCTGTTACATTAAGTAGTGACAGCATGAACCCAAGGGCAATATAACCACTTGTGTCACTGTAAAGTGTCATTAATTCATTTGTGAAATCTAGGATGACTTCATCTTTTAATCAAGCATTGAGCTATAATATGGTACACATGCCTTACATGTGTAACAAGCAAACAAAATGGGTCTCAGTTTATTTATCTGTCTGTTGTTTAAAGGCCCATTCAACAGCTATGGTCATGTCAGAGCTGCCCTCGGCTGACTCAGTAGTTGGGATGAAGATGCTGACAAGGCATCCCTGAGAAGTATTAAATTGAACCCACAACCTTTCGTTCAGTAGTCCAGCATGTTACCTCTAGACTACTGAGCATCCCAACATGTTTCTCAAGCGGAGTTCCAACAAATGGGAGTAGCAATTTTTGCCATATGATTCGGTTGTGTTTCATGAATTTCAGGTTTTATCCTTACAATATAACTTTTTACCATCCAAATAAGGCTGCATGTCATTCACTAACACTTTTCAGACTGTATATACATTTGTATGATTAAGAACTTCTTTGCTCAGAATTCATTTATATTTCCATAATCATATCATCTCTGTAAAGACTATTTTCATTCATGATTAAAAAGATCATGGACAGTTTCACTGTTGTTAAAAATAATGTTTTGCTCTTTGATGAGAAAACAATTTATAGGTCACCTTTAACTTTAAGTATATACTTGGTACCTTTGAGGCACTAAATATCTCTGCAGATGTTAAATTGTGTGTTCTGAGTTCTGAGGCCTGTGTATTTGTAAGAATAACTGAAATTGTGCTATTAATTGGTCTATTAATCAATTTGATGAGTTTATTTGGCTAGGATGTTATAGAATCAATTTGTTTCAACTTAATTTACACCAATCTTGCCAAAATTCAACCCAGATGTATCTAAAACTATTTCAGTTATATCCTAGGATGAAATGTCATCAAAATGAAGCAAAGACTTAAATGATTGTTTATGCTACATGACTCACCCCTTAAACCTAATGCTATATTAATGTTGCCCTCTGTCCCAGTCTGTGGTCCTCATAATCCTCATTAAAGTACAAGTTGAAAGTAGGCACAAGGATTATGTAGATATTATTATGTAGCCATATAATGTAGGCATATTTAGTTATTATATGAGAAATCTAGATATCAAACATGTGCTTCATTTATAATAACCATAATACTCTACCTGACTAATGGGTTGACATAATCAGATTTTCTGATTTTAGCTGTGTGTCATATGATTATAGTGCTGGTATTACAGTCTGTTACATGAGTTACTTCATGTCTGACATGTTCAGGACTAGTAAAGAGTGTTTATTAATTCTTACGCACATTTAGCATTAAAATCTTTGTATGATTTTTTTACCCCCTTTGTGAGTCTCGATCAATAAAGATACAGATTGGTCTCATTTTCAGGTTGGAGATGGTCATTATATTGCAGTGGTCACTAAAAGAAGTGTTACTATTAAATGATTATACAAACTTTGTTTGCAGGGGGGGTATATTGGAGTCACTCTGTCGGTCAGTCGTTGGTTTTGTGTTTTGGAACAAATTCCAATTTTAAATGAATTTCATGATTTCTTTCTGAGAAGAGCCTGCCATAATCTGTAAGGCTGATTTTATATTAATAGAAATTCTTTAAAAAGTTTTCAAAATAAGCATGTTTGTAAGTTTTCTTGAAATTCTATCATAGTTAAAACAGTAGCTTGCTATAAAGTTAGTGTAGTCATTAAGATTAATTATGGTGATTAATGTCAGTGTGTGTGATTTATGATTTTTTGTGAACAACATTGTTATATTAAATGGTATCAAATTTCTGGATTGTTTTTGTTACATGTGAGATCATTATTCAATGCTTATGCATGTTAAACATCTCAGGTAACCTTATTGCTGTATGTACTGGTGTGTATACACTTGATTGCTAGTTTCTTAGGTAGTAAAATAGTTCAAGTTGGCAAGGATTTCAGCTCTGATCATCTTGAAGCACTATAGATTGCATTATATGTCTGTTTGATTTATTCAGCAACTAAAAATACCTTCTTTGTAGTGAAGTACTAAGTCATAGTTTTATAACTACATTTAGGTTGCTCTAAATATCAGCAAAGTTTTCATTACAAGACTTAAAATTACTTGATCCATAAAAAATTTAGTACCCATCATCCATTGTGAAATGCAGTTCATGAAGTCATGCACTTTCCAATAAGTTTTAAGGTGTAGTTCATGAACTGGTCTTCTTTTGTTCTTGATTCATGTTCATAAAGCTTAATTTGTACATGTATAGTCTGCATTTTGTTCAAGAAAAGTTAAACAAATAAATAATATGTGTAGTCCTTGAAATGTTCATAATTGATTAATACATGAACATTTGCAATATAAACAGTAAATTGGTGGTGTTTATGTACAAAACAATATATGTTTTATAAACAGACAATGTTGTAAAGAGACAGCAAACAGGACAGCATATCCAAGTATCATCTGGCTGTGCAATTTAATACATCATAGAGCACACTGACTCAACCTAGTTATCTGTTTGTTAGATCATCCTGCATACTAGATGATTACACTGACTGAATCATGAATATCAGTTGTGAGGTATATTCCACTTGGTGATGTGTAGTCAGATAGTCTCACCTTTTAATTAGTCACAGATTTTATACAGAGACTTGATAAAGCCTGCAGGGGCTGTGTTAATCCCTACAGGTCTGTAACAGAAACTAGGTACCCAGGGTTCTCAATAAGTTTGTGGCCAACAGGTCCAAAAGCTAGACTAACAGGCCTGTTAGGGGAAGGGGGTCCAGGCATTTTTCCAGCAATTTTTGAAAACTTTTGAGATTTCTAAGCAGCTAAATTGGTGGGCGGCCGGTTGTTATTGAGAACCCTGGGTACCATGCATTTTAATGGTATGTCAGTATTTTGTTGATCCTAAATGGTTCTTCGATTGAATTGGCACGAGTATGTAAGCTTGTGTAGTGTCCAGAACTGATCATGAATATAAATGAATTGTTCTGTACAAAAATTATGCTCATTGTAGACTGAAGCTCGGCTTATCACAGTTTGTCTACCTTTTCAGTGGCAAGAGCTTTTGTGCTTATTTAATATCAATGTGAGTCTGTTTTTTTATGACATCTGCTTCTAATTACTAACCAGTCTGCTTGAATTTGTTATTACTTGACTGACTGGTCAGGTCTTAAAAGTTTTGACTGCTGGACAAAGGTCACTGAGCTAATTAGCTTGTGATGATTGGCAAATGTCAAAATATTGCTTGTTCTTCTGTATGAAACCTCAGTAAAACTTGGGTTCTGTGGAAATAGTTCCAGACCACTTTTATCAAGTTTTCATATTGTTCATGTTTGCTATTATTTATTGTAAAAATGAAGAATATTGTGGTCAAAACATAGAAGGAAACCTAAGTTGGCACATCATAGACATAACTCCATTAATTGTAGTGAACCTTGCCAAGATTGAGAAATCTTATAATTACAGATATGTTTTGTTTCTACTTTTTTTGTCTGCATATAATCTTGATTCTTATCATTGACTGACATAAGATATATAGGATAATGACGATGCTACTGGCATTATTTACAATATGAGTCATCATCGGTTGAAATCAGTAGGTTTTTTTCGAAATTTTTATGTATTTTTTACACCAAGGAGCTGATACTTCACACTGATTCTTTTCTGTTCATTTCACTGCCATCCTAGGTGTTTCAGTTATAATACTCAATCTAATTATTTAATATTTTTAAATCATTCAGGTGCATATAACAAAGAGCCTTTCTTTGGCATAATCATATGACCTTTTGAAGAAAATTCATTTTGAGAAGAAATTTTTGGGCTGGCTCATATTTAATTTGATGGAGACATTTGATCCTTTTTGTTCACTGGGGTCTAACAACACATTAAATGCAGCCTAGATCATGTTGTGACTTTCCAGCTTTAAATTGTTCCAACCACCAACCTACCATAAGCTAGCTGGACATTGAATTTGTGGTTTGTCTCTAATACTCTAGTAACCTGAATTGATAGTTTGGAATCTGTCATGCTGGTCTTTAACATTACTTTTCATTGTTTTCCTTGATTCATAATGATGGAACCAGGTTCTACTTAATTCAGGTTCTACTTGGAAATCCACTTACAGGAACTATCAGAGAAATTTAATTTATTGTATGTTTCTAATTTTTTTTGTAATTGTCTATTAAATATTTTCAGAATTTCTGTATGTGTTAATATAAATGCATTTATGATTTGTTGGCACAGTACATGATACTACCAAACAAACAACACACACAGCAGAATGATGTTAACGATTATTCAGTCATTTTTACATCTTTTGTTGACATTTTTGGGTGTAGAAATAGCAGGTATTTTTTCGAAGAAATTAAAATATAATTATATAAATTTTATAAAATGCAACTCTGGATACGAAAAATTGGTCAGACACCCCTTCTATTAAGGAACTTATGAAATCATGAATTTTTCTTGAACTTTTCTTGCACATGAATTGTTCATTAAGTACAAATAATTGACTGGGGCATTTTTTGCATATAACAATTTTCAAACATACATGTATAATTAAGTAAAAATTAACACTCTAAATATAACAGTAGATTTATTGTTGGGGAGATCTATAAATAGATTTTTAGTTTGTAAGTAGAAAAGGAAGGAAATACCAATGGCAGATCTCCAAGTTATCTCTGAATATACTGATGGTTATCATAACACAGGAATGTTACAGGAGTTGCTTGTTGATGTAGTATGAACATTGTGTAGTACAGATCCACATACACTGTGACACAAACTGTTGGATTAATGTTGGAATTTGTTACAATCTTGTAAATAAATTTAAAGTTTTATTAACAGTTTAAAGTAAGTGATTATAATATGTGTGTGTTATGATTGATTAATATTTGATGAATTGACCATTTGGAATTCATAATCAAACTGTTTGATTTAAATTCCGACATTTTGTTATTAGAATTTCGTGATTTTTTATTCTTTCAGTATATTAGAAGTGATTTTTTTAATTTACTGATTGTTTTACATGTGTTAATTAATTGTGTTATGAATTTGAAGTGCAATATATAGACTGTGTTTGTGGATGATAATTGTCCTTACATATTACATTTGTTTTACATTGTATGCATGTTTCACATAAAGGTTGACGAAACTATTATAATATATTAATAGTGAAATGTGGTGTGATGTACAAACTGATGTTTTGTATGTACAGTGTATGCTTATATGTTGGGTTGATCAAAATGAGCCATGGATACCCGCAGAATAACTACTGGTTAGAATGCAGTCCAGGAAACTCAGGCTGCCATAATTTTTTATAGTATTACTAATTCGTTTTTCGGTTGGCTGATTTCATAAACAAATTTTGGCCCTTCGGACTGTGCAGGATGGGGCCTAATCAAAAAGTGTCTTTCCATCACAAATAGTCTAATAATTTGGACTTGCTGCCGTGTATTTAAATGAATTACAAATGTATACTAAGAAATGGTTATTTTTCATCTTTCTGTAATAAAACATCTGCATCTTTCTTTCTTTAATTTCTCTGCTTTGTCTTCATACTGCCTTTGAAATGCACATTCTTTGTGGATCTGTATGCACATAAATCTGGCATGGTTGATGTAAAGTTTATGGGTATAGTAATTTAAGCACCTGTAGAAAATTCAGTTTTCCTGAAGTTAAGATGTTTATATACTCATATTTGAATGATGAGTCAGCAGTTCTGACTGTGAAGTGGTTGTTAATTCTTACCTTGATGCTGCTGTCTGCTCAACCACTTCATTACCTGATGGAATAGTTTGTCAAACCTACAACTTGTAACACTTGTATTCTGGAGATATTGGCACTGGTAAAACACATTAATGGCTTATAGAAAGTGTAAGAGAAATAATTATTTGCAAGTTTTCTCTTAATACAGTAATCTTTTCAGACTTTAAATATCTCTTAATATTGTATATTTTATGAAAAATTATTCTATTTCTCTGCTTTATGGATTGTTGTAAGATTTGGAATATTTCTACCACATTCAAAGACTAAAAAATCTGCTAGATTCTGTTGAATTTAATTTCAAGTACCAGTCCACAAGTGTCTACAAGTGTCTACAAGCGTCTTCTATTACATATAACTTGAATGTAAATTGTAAAACCAGCAGGGAGGTTTTTAATCTAGAATACAGTTAAATGACACTAATATTCTTTTTACTTCATATTGTTACATTCATCATAAATTTGCTTTTGTTGCCGGCCTGTGTTCAATAGTTTTATGAGAAGGCTGGAAAGAAATACTCATGTTTGTACTGTTACACCACTGATACTATCTTTTGGTGCTGATCCTATTGTTTCTAGCAGCAAAATCCAATATATAAAAATGTTTCAGAACAAGTCATACCCCCCACCCCCAAGTGAAAAACAAAATTAACGAGAATAGAAGTTTTGCACTGTTGTTTTGTTGACATGACTATTTGTTTAGCCTGAGAGAAACCGAGGGTTAATTACAAGCATTTAATTGAAGATGTATGAAATTTTATTGTATTATTAGTCACTCTGACTTCAAAGATATACCATGTATTGTGAGGATAAAATAGTTGCCAAGGTTAATACCCTTCTTAATGTGGAATGTTTCCTAGGGTGAGAAAATACACTGAACAAATCATTCATGGATGAGATAATGATAGAGTCTGATCACTGATATGATTCCTGTGTTTAATTAAGTTTCCATGGTTACTGATTACAAAAATGAACAGGTGGTGTGCAATGTTTATCTAGAATTGCTAGAAAATCTGACAGGAGCACATACCAAAAATATTATATTTCAATCAAAAACACATACTATGTTAGGAGAATGCACTTCAAGCTAAATACATATATCAGCTTATCAAAATCAGAAAATTTTGGAATTCAATCATTTTTGATAGTCATATAACTACCTGGGCTGTTGTATCTTCTGATTAGAACAGACTCATGAATGGAAGATATCGTATGTTGGTTTCTGTTTAGCTAAACGGGTATTTTTCCTCATGATGAACTTCTAATCTTTGCACATGTGATGCTGATTGTTTTGTTTCCAGGAATAACATTTTGTTTATTTACACAGACAAAGGAATGGACCGTAAATGTGTCCTCTATTCTGCCAAATATGTTGTCAATGGAGATATATTTACTTTGTGATTACCTTTTTCATTTGCATGAAATCTTGATGTGTACATACAATTTCATTCTTGGAACATTTAATTCCTGGGTTTGGACAGACTGACAATATTTATATTAGTATCAAATATTATTTCCTGTCTTTTGGCATGTTTACAACAGGCCATTGTTCCTGTGTTCACTATATTTACAATCTTATCTTTTGTTTATTTGCAGATAACTCTTTATTACTGTAATTGGATTTAAAAAAGAAAATGTGGCAGCGAACAGTTTTAGTGTCCATTAGTGTGCTGGTAGCAGTGACAAGTTTTGTGCAATCTTTTAATCCAAATAATATTCAATGTTGTACATGTGGTTCAATGTACCCTCAAGGACCAGCAGTAACTGATACAAGTCCTCAAATCCTTCCTTCACCATTTGTTATAAAAGTTGATCCAAGCAAAGAATATTACACTCCACAATTTGATGTAAATGGTAAGTACCAAAATAACATTTTATATTATAGTTCCTCATTGAAGATCAGGCTATATGCACCATCATAAAAAATTGTTTATCATCATTTCCATTTCTCAGTTAATTTCTCAATTTCTGATTTGGGATCATTTGTCCTTTTTATAACTTTTGAAATCTTCATCTTCGTTAAAATTGAATTCTAGCTGACATTTTGCCATAATGTATTACAAATCTCAATTTAAAAATAATTATGTTTATGTACCTTATATGTTGATTTATTTTTCTCTGTGTCTAATTTTATTGACAGAGGTATCCAGGGCTTTTATTGATTGAAAAACAAAAAACAGAATTTCTGATTAAATTTCAACATCATCTCTAAGTGTGTCTGTTCATTAAATTTTGATCATGTTGTTTCTTATTGTCTAGACCCAAACATTACACAGCATGCCACTATTAATATCTTCATATATTATGGAAACAGATTGAGGTAGAATTGTACGAGTATACAACAGTATTTTTGGTGAAATATTATACCTACTTGATGAAACACTTTGTTTTATGACTTTCTTCTGGTTCCTTATGAACATAGAAATAGTACCACAGAAGTGTTTCAACAATCACATGTAAAACCGGTGCCAGAAATAATTAGCTCATTGTCAATATGCTGTGCTTGACTAGTGCCTTGAATTTTTATGTTAAGTTCATTAGAGTAGATTCTGTACTGAAGTAATTGTCATTTAAGTATAGTGTTACTTGGTCTTGTTTATTAGATGAATGATAGATTTGTGTCTGAGGCTAGTTCATTTGTTTATGAAGTACAGTAGTGTTTGTACATATGAACACAATCTGATGTACAACTCAAGCTTTTTGCACTAATGGTTGAATGTCATGCATGCAGTCAGATCTTTGGCTATAACTTTGAGCTTCCAAGTAAAAGATCAAAGCACAGCTGATGTAAAGTTCTTTGATATCAACCAGAGACCATTTGATGTTTGCACCAACTATTTCCAATCCTGTCTTGCATGCATGTGTGACTGATACCTGTTTCAATACAATTGATTAATCAATACATACCAGTGCTGATGTATCATGTGTATGAATATTGTATGTGTAATTCTTTCCGTTAGCTACATCTATGTTATTGCACAATAATTGACAACCTGCATTGCAGTATCATGTACAAGTTAACTGTTTCTCAACAACAGCTTTCGCCTCAAGAATTGTTGCTTTTAATCAATGTTGAGTGTTGTTTTCATGCAGTATTTAATAATTCATGGCAGGATCATACACTCTGTTTTAATGTGTAGCTCAGACTTAAGGACATTCTGAGTATAACACAATACTAACTGAATGTAGTATGTTATTATGTCCCTGCTTAAAATGTAATTTGATGGTGACCCTGCTGTAGAAGTTTTTTTTATTATTTTAGATGATATTGAACAGTTAAAAGTGTTCCATGTGATAGTTATGGTAAGAGTATCACTCAAGATTTCTAGGGTTTGATATGAAAGCACAGATGGCTAATATTTGAATGTTAAACAAAGTCATAGTTAATATGCGATTATGAAGCACAGTCATGTTCAGTGTTTGGTCATAGCACAGTCATGGACCATTTTAAAGCACAATCATGGTCAATGTTAGATTGTAAAGCACAGTCATGGTAAATGTTAGATTGTAAAACACAGTCATGGTCAGTGTTTGGTTGTAAAGCACAGTCATGGTCAATGTTTGGTTGTGAAGCACAGTCATGGCCAATGTTGGATTGTAAAGCACAGTCATGGTTTGTGTTTGGTTGTAAAGCACAGTCATGGTCAATGTTAGATTGTAAAGCACAGTCATGGTAAATGTTAGATTGTAAAACACAGTCATGGTCAGTGTTTGGTTGTAAAGCACAGTCATGGTCAATGTTTGGTTGTGAAGCACAGTCATGGCCAATGTTGGATTGTAAAGCACAGTCATGGTTTGTGTTTGGTTGTAAATCACAGTCATGGCCAATGTTACATTATAAATCACAGTCATGGCCAATGTTACATTATAAATCACAGTCATGGCCAATGTTGGATTGTAAAGCACAGTCATGGTTAGTGTTTGGTTGTAAATCACAGTCATGGTCAATGTTACATTATAAATCACAGTCATGGCCAATGTTGGATTGTAAAGCACAGTCATGGTTAGTGTTTGGTTGTAAATCACAGTCATGGCCAATGTTGGATTGTAAAGCACAGTCATGGTCAATGTTAGATTGTAAAGCACAGTCATGGTCAATGTTAGATTGTAAAGCACAGTCATGGTCAATGTTAGATTGTAAATCACAGTCATGGTCAATATTAGATTGTAAATCACAGTCATGGTCAGTGTTTGGTTGTAAATCACAGTCATGGTCAATGTTAGATTGTAAATCACAGTCATGGTCAATGTTTGGTTGTAAAACACAGTCATGGTCAATGTTAGATTGTAAAGCACAGTCATGGTCAATGTTTGGTTGTAAAGCACATTCATTGTCAATGTTAGATTGTAAAGCACAGTCATGGTCAATGTTAGATTGTAAAGCACATTCATTGTCAATGTTAGATTGTAAAGCACATTCATTGTCAATGTTAGATTGTAAAACACAGTCATGGTCAATGTTAGATTGTAAAACACAGTCATGGTTTGTGTTTGGTTGTAAAACACAGTCATGGTCAATGTTTGGTTGTAAAGCACATTCATTGTCAATGTTAGATTGTAAAGCACAGTCATGGTCAATGTAAGATTGTAAAGCACAGTCATGGTCAATGTTAGATTGTAAAGCACATTCATTGTCAATGTTAGATTGTAAAACACAGTCATGGTCAATGTTAGATTGTAAAGCACATTCATTGTCAATGTTTGATTGTAAAGCACATTCATTGTCAATGTTAGATTGTAAAGCACAGTCATGGTCAGTGTTTGGTTGTAAAACACAGTCATGGTCAATGTTAGATTGTAAAACACAGTCATGGTCAATGTTTGGTTGTAAAGCACATTCATTGTCAATGTTAGATTGTAAAGCACAGTCATGGTCAATGTTAGATTGTAAAGCACAGTCATGGTCAATGTAAGATTGCAAAGCACAGACATGGTCAGTGTTTGAAAGCATAGCACAGTCATGGTCAATGTAAGATTGTAAAGCACAGTCATGGTCAATGTTTGGTTGTAAAGCACAATCATGGTCAATGTTAGATTGTAAAGCACATGTAGTTAAGATCAATCTTAAATTTAATACCAATGTCAGATGTCATGAATATGATGTTGAAAATATGTATGAACAGTTCATGATTCTTTATCTAAATGCAGTTGTAATGATGTGTTCTGGATCTTAATGCTTTAAAGCTAAAGTTTTAAGAGTTAGATATGCATTTCTATTTATTTCATAATTATATGTTTTGCATTCCACTTTTTTACCAATTCCATGTACTTGGGTTTTCTAATTTACCATATATTTTAGTGTTATACTGGTAGTCATTTCGATATACATAAGTTTTTATTTACTTATTTTTTGATCCACCATAAGGTACTCATAAAAGTATGCCCATCTTATACATTATGTGTGTTGTCTGCATGTACAATCTTTATTGGTATTTTATCAATGTTCATTTTTCTAAGGGTAATGGGTTGGAAAAATACCTGTGGATGAATTTGGTAAATTTTAAACAATAAAACCAAAAACAATTTGTTGATGCAAATAGAGTTACAATGACAAAATGTATACACAAATGTTGTGAAGAAATATATAGTTTTCATACATACTTTAGGTCAAGGTTGTGAATTATTGATTATTTACTCAAGCAGGATATTGACTTTTGAATGAAATAGCTTACCAGTAGATTTTAATAATTGTCTCTACACATTTTACACCGTTTCTAGGTTACACGTTCATCTACATAATGTCAACGCATCAGTTATTTCTTACATCTTTTATCACACAATAAAATTTTATCTATAAATTATGCAAGTAATTCATAAAAGGTATATGTACAATTAGCATCTGGTTTATCTTTTTGAGCAGAAACAAGTATTTTCACATCTGGTTAAAAAACAAAAACTATTTTTTAAGAGAAACAAACTCAACTTCCTGTCACCTTTAAAATATGAAGATAATATACATATATTTTTGCTGAATGGAGCCTGTTGATGCCTGTTCATGCTTTATTTGATCTTGTCTTTTTGTAAGTTACCCGGTACAACTATCTGTGCAAGCATTTTTCAGTCTGATTCCAGCCGTTTTAGATTATTCTTCAAAATGATATTCTGAAATAGACTTGAAAATGTGTTCAGGTCAAATATTTTAAAGTTAATTTTAGAAGCATGTTTATACAAAGTGATATTTCTCAGCTGAGTGTATATATATACATGTAATTAATTCAGAATATTTTGTTATGATAAAGTTAATGTGTATCACATTTATATTTTCTGTTTCAGTAAATTTAACTTCAATTGATGAAGATCGATCATTCGTATCATTCATGATTCAGGCAGTGAGGACTGAATCATCTAAAAACACAAGGGAACCAATTGGAACATTTAAAATATTAGATGATAAAATCAACGCTGTTCAAGATTGTCCCGGAACTTTTGGGGTATGTATAAATTAATGGTCACATGGGGCATAATATTATGAGTTTATTGAACGCAGTATGTGTCTTGTTCTTATATTCACAGCAGCAGTCAAATTTCAGATTTTTTTTCTTTGGACAGATTTGCAATGTTTGATGAAAGTATATTAAATGTCAGATAACATCTGTACTGGTATAAAAATCACGGAAACCGAGTGCTTATGATTTTTGATACAGTAAAAATATGTTGTTTCCTAGTATTTGTATGAAGTACAGTATTACTGGAGAATTCTTGATCTGATTAATGAGGTCCAAATAGACCTGATATCTATGTAGTGTAAACATACTGTTTATATTCCAGTCCGCCTTTGTCAGTGCTGATTATAGTGAGAAAAAGCAAGTTAGTCTTTACTGGACTCCATACAATAGTTTTCAAGGTCATGTAGAATTCAGGTATGTATTTCAGCGTTAGTTTATTTATATGTTGTTTAAAGGCCCATTTGACAGCTAAGGTTATTTCAGAGCTGCCCCAGGGAGAGGGGAGATAAGATACAGGAGATCCTGGCATCTCCTACAGAATCATTTTTCCTGGTTCTTTATCATGCCTGGTGTAAAGCACTGATACATGCCTCACCCTGTCCCTGTGATTTACTAGACACAGTGCTTCGCTGGGGACACTGAAACTTTAGTGTCAACTTCTCTATCTGCAATATACCCAATATGAGCATGTAGGAAATCTGCCCATACATTGTTCAATAATAAAAACACATCTTAATTGGTTGTTACATTTTACCCACCCAATTAAAACCTTGTGATTAAGCTGATTAATGTGTACGATTAAACTTAAGTGAATATTTGTTAACACAACCTGCAGAGTTCACATATTAAATGTCTGTTTAGATATACTGTAATGGCTTATAATGTTATGAAAGAATGGTTTACATAAGAAAGAGCAAAATCTAACAGCTGACTGAAAATATAGTGTTTTGGTAAATATGTGTGTTTATTCCTTAATTATTATCATTTACATCTTATGTGGCATTGTTTCAAAAAATGCTGTAAAAATTCTGTAATCTAAAGAAGTTTTGTTGTGTGTTATGCAAGCGTCCCACAATTTTGTTAGCAACTTAAATTGAAATAAGACCTGTTATTTGCCATTTTCTACTTACTTTAACAAACCTGTTTATATGACGAAACAGTGAATATTTGCTAAACACAGTGATGAATGCTAATTTCTAAGTTACATTTATCTCACACGAGTCTGTCAAAATCTTGATTTTGTTTTGGACCTTCAAATGAGCATGACTTTGTTGTTACCTGAGTAAATTTTGTAGACTTCAGAAATTTCAAGAATGTTCTTGTTTTATGATATAAAACTGCACATTGATATAATCTGTCTGCATTCCATGATCTTATGAAACATAATTCTACATTATGCTTGCTGTAAACTTTGGTTATTGGTAATACAACTTTTTGGACCATCCTCCACCAAAAATAAATTATCATGATAATGTAGGGGGACTTAATTTTGTAGTTCCCACTAAGTAAGGCTAGACTGTACCTGAGCACAGATGTATGGTTACAATGGTACATTTAAATATTTAAACATACATTTAAAACACAACATAGCAAGATATCTAGGCAATGTGATATTTGCTGTAGGGATGTGGAGTAATTGATACAGGTGTCATTTGTCACTCAGTGTGACATCAACAGCTCAACCCCATATATAGTTGATGGCATTATAGTGAACCAATTAACCAAGTAGTGATATAAAGATGACTGTTTTTTTTAGCTTCACAAGTTATCTTTAACTCAAAATTATGTTACCAACTTTGAAATAAAAGGTGTGCAAGCATCAACTCACACATACTGCTGCATTATAAGTACATGTAGTACAATAAAGTGAAGCAACATCTGTACTAAATTATATCAGTTTATATGTAGACATGTATGACACTTGTCACTTAAGCAATCATTTTCACATGTAACTGAGTAAATTGTGCATCAACTAGAGCATACCTGAGTGATTATGTTGTGTTTACCAGAGAAGAATGGTTTCCCTTGAATAATAATAACAGACTGTGTTTCTTTTTCTACTTAGATTTTGGAATATTGTTAGCTTTGTCACAAGCTGCCAGGAATCTCTTTGAAAAGTTAAAAAATGCCAATATTTCGGGATCTACTAAGGGGCCCTACCAAGGCTTTGCCCTGGTCCTAATAGCGGCCCAGTGACCTCAATTTAAAAGTCACACTCTTGTAATTTTTGGATCCTTGACAGCTATGTGTATGTTGCCATTAAGAAATATGAACAAGGCATCAAACATTTATGCTGTATGATATATTCATTCTCCATGTCATTAGTATGATAATTATATTACAATAAACAAAAGAGTAATGTTCTAGCAATGTTCTTTATAGCAGTTCATGGTTAAAAATCTCTACTTTCTGTTATACAGACTTGTAATGCGTTCAGCTTAAGTTTGCCTGTAAAATATGTTATTGTAATGAGCTTTCCAGATCTTTCTTTCTTGGAACAAGGCAACTACAGAATAAAAAAATGTGAAAGGTTAATGTAATAATGTTATAGTGTAATGTAACTTCCTAGTTTTAGATATAACACATAATTATCCTTATATCTGAAGTTTTTGCCACTATATTATTTCTATATGTAATTATCTATGAATGCATTAATAGCTTATTTTTTTAATGCCATTGTTGATTTTTGTACTAATGATTAAAATGTTATTTGATTTCAGGGCCACATTTGTTGAAGATGAAGATCATTATTGGGTTAAGGAAAAATCTGAACCCTTACTTGACCCCAGGTTCCCTATCCCAGAAGTACCTCCTCGTTATGTAAGTACCTTAATTTATCATTAATTGGTTATGTTAAATGGACTTGTTGATATTGTTTATAAACAAATGCTGTATGCACATGTTCTATGTGATGGCAGATTTGTGACTTAAGTCTTCGTAAGTTTGTTCCTGATCGTGCAAAATAAAGAATTTCTGGATTATTGCCATCTTGTCTATACCATGTTTCATGAAATAATTTTCAGGTAAATAGAATGAACCATATCCTGTCTGATGTAATATATCTTATACTTAATCATATGCTTTTTTGTTAAATTGGATGTATGCCAATGACAGTATTATTTAAATGGTAGAGTTTACAATGTATATTGTGCCCTTGAAAAAATGCATACTCATAATATGCCTGCCAAGATATTCCTGCCTAATTACTGTAATGTTAATCGTATTGACATGTTGTAAGTTTTCTCTAGCAGCAAGACAAGACAAGAAAAAACTCTATCGCACCAATTTAGAACTAGTTACTTGCTTCTTTACAGGCAACTGTCCTTTACTTATCATAAACCCATCCGAAATCTTAGATTTTGTAATACTGTTTGAAGGCATGTTATTGGACATCTACCATTTTGCTGTCTGTTCTCCTGTCAGTCTGTCATCCATCTTAGTACTATTGAGTACATCTCTCCCAGGAGCTTATTTAAACGTGTGGCTACTGTTTGTGGAAAGAGCATTAATATTGATTAGCATCAAATCCCATATTTTTGGATACTGGGGTGGGATCTAATTTTAAGAAAACTTGTTGTGTTACATTGGTATAATCTGCAAGTCTTCTATTATGTAGTTACTAAAAGTTAGGAACAATTTTATCCTACTTTACAGATCCCAAATCCTATTGCTACTATTGAAGTTGAAGGTTGTGGTGCCACAAAGGGTTGCTATAGGATACCGGAAGATTGTAGCGAGATTGAATGTGAATATATCTTCACATGGAGGGACAAAGGTGCTACAATGCAGTTTGAAATGAGTGCCCTGACAGATGGATTCAATGATCGATACTTTGCTGTTGGTCTTTCCAAAGGCGATATTTACATGGTAAATAGAAGTCATCATATTCTGTGTTTGATTAATAATCATAAATCATGTAGAATTGTTTATTATTCGTAATGAGTTTGTAGAAATTTGTCCTGAACTCTATGGACAAATCCCATTAATTTGGTTGGAGTGGTATCAACTTTACCACATGAATTTTTATCAAATCATGCAATAAGTCATTAAGTATTCTGTTCATGATATGAGTTAATCATGAAATGGTTGGAATGACTCTATCAAAACTGAAAACCTCTCTGTTGTAGATATTGAATATAATGACAACAACTCAACATGGTACCAATACTCCCTAAATTATCCAAGTGAGATTCTAAATTATTATGCTGACTGCCAGTACATTTATTTACTAATATTTGTTTTGTATCTATATAAAGTCAAGCCTTATCATCAGGACCAGAACTGTCAGTCTTTCGAGACCGTACATGTACAGCATTTTTGCAGGTGGTCAAATTTTAACTAGCATATTTGATTCATTGATTATAGTAATGAAAGATAACCTTGATATTCAGACTACCTTTTGGATATGAAAGACAGGTCTTTATATTGAGATGGTATCATCATTAAATTGACATGGAGGAAGTATTGAAAAAATCCGTCTGGAAATGAGTGGTTGAAATTATGTACAGTACAACCTCTCCAGAGTGGCCCTCTCTTGAGCAACAACCTCCCCTCAACTGCACAATTTAACTGTTAATTTAACCTCTCCAGAGTAACAACTTCTCAACAACTACATAATTCTATTCCCAAATGGTGTTGCTTTGGAGAGGTAGCACTGTATAGGTCTTAATATATATTTTGGTCTCCTCTAACCCTACAGCTATATCTTTTATTACTTTGAAATCATTTCAGACTAATTAGATGGTACATGTACTCTGTTTGGAAACTTTCAGAATTAATTATTTGATTCAGGTCCTGTCACTGATGTTGAGATTAATCAATTATTTAATACATGCATATTCATTATGAAATAATAATGTGAAAAATTGAAAATACCCTACAGGTTTGGTTGAATTGACTGTTCATGTATGAACCTTCATGAATTCTGAATTCTTGACAAATTGTGTACTTTTATATAAAGATAAATATTAAATGCAAGAAATTACAGATTCATGGTAGTTTAGCATTAATCGAATGTATTAGATGTTATATAGCTGCCTACACAATGACTTACATGTATACAAAATAAAGATTATATATGTTATGTATATGAAATATGTTTCAAACTACCCCAAGTTAATGGGTCTGTAGTAATTATAAACATATCTTTTTTAACCAGCCTGATGGAGTCTTGTACGATAAATCATCATATTATAATGTATTATTAGTTCATACATATTGAGGATTATCCTGCATTTCGTGCATATTTAAACCTCCCAACATTTTATATCATTAAATGTGTGGGCACAGTGGCTGTTTTATACAACCACTCAATGGAGGCGGGGGGGGGGGGGGGTGGATATGTCACTATCTTGCTCCTTAAAATTGTCCTGTTTAGCAATATTTGTCAAATAGTGGTAAGTCATGATTTATTTCAAGATTTAAGCATTTCTAAAGCTTAACAGTTACTGCTAGTGATGATTTAAGCAATCAGGGTTGTAGCTCGGCTAAACTGAATGTGAGGGTTGAAATAAAGTCCAAAAAGTTTGAAAATCTATAAGATCTATTCCAAACTCTTTAGGTACTTACATTCTTCTGCACAATATGGAAATTATTTCACATTTTAGGCAGAAAGTATATTTTTACTTTGTAGGGAGACGATTTTGTCTTTGAGTGTGTTCATAACAGTTCCAAAGGTCGTGTTGAAGTCTACCAGTCACTCAATTTGATTGATGTACATGAAAATGTTCGCCTACTAAACGTAAGTGTTCATCATATACACCTTCCCTAGTAGAAAGAGCACAGGCAGCTCACCCCAGTCAAATTCTTCATACTTCATGAACTATTCATGAAGTATTCATGAAGTATGCAAGACTGGTTCAAGAAAAAATCATGATTTAATGAATTCCTTTTAAAGGGGAAATTATATTATATTGACAGCACAGGAATGGGGGTTTAAATCCCTGTGAGGGGCAAGTCTACACAGCTTATGGTGAGCTAACAGCTAAGGAAACAGATGAGGCATGTATTGGTGCTTTACACTGGGCACAATAAGGAACCAGTAGAACAATTAAAAAAGGCAGCTCTGAAATCATCATAGCTGTTGAATGGGCTATTTTAAAACAACAGCTAAAGACAGAAGTCAAACACATCTACTGGAGAAATGGCTTATTGCCAATTGGGGCTACAAACTTAATTCGTCTCACATTTGTTAAATGCTTCTTTTTCCCTATGTAATGTTCTACTTTAGTATTAAAACATTAATATTCAAGTGCTGCTATTATAATTTTTAAGATTTTCTGAATAGCACTGGAAAAATTTCTTCCTTGTGATATGAAATAATGCTGTTATATGTAAATGTGAAGCTGACATTTTGATATACTTAACTTATGCATGAAAACATACAGACGCATTGCCTCGAAGTTGAGAAATACAAAACTGCTGTCATTTATTCTAGTACCGTAGATGTATTTTATAGTGATTTTAATGATATTTTTTAACTAACAACAAAGTAAGCCATAATTATAGAATGAAAAAACTTAGGAACTTCAGTATTAATGGCTAATATAAGATTAATTTGACTGATAACTTGCAGCCTAAGATTGGGATCCAGTTTGAAGAAGGTTCATACAACAATGGTCGACTTCGGTGTAGATTTGATCGTAGTAAAATTGTTAACGATGAAGTGGTTGATGATTCTCTTACCAGTGAAAGGTTTCACCTTCTTATGGCCAGAGGAAAAGCTAGGAAAGGTAAGTATTTGCTGGTATAAAAATGCTAACTGTTTAGTGTAAAACACTGTTAAAACTACAAATTTGGGATGTCCCAATGTTCCAGAAGGGCCTCATAATCCTATTGCATGACATCATGTACATAATAACATGATGCTGTAATGCTAGCTAAAATGCCAAAAAACGACCTTTTATGGATTCCAAAGGTGATCTTATATCAAACTTTTTCTGAATATTTGTTTTATACTAAAAAAGTATGAAAAACAACATGCTAATTGCTTTGATTAGTCTTTTACACCTACATCATGCTTCAATTACTGTTGCTTATGTTTTTTTGTCATATTTGTTTTACTCTGGTGTGGATGTTGTTGTTTATATCTTAATCTTCATGCACCATATTTATTTCAGGTATTATAAAGATGCACGAGATTACAGTTGGACATCTTCCAGCTGCTTCCCCTGATGAAGTTGATCTGATGGTGTATGATAATATATCTGGACGTGCACGATACCACCTCGTCAAAGCTCATGGTGTGTGTTTCTTTCATTCAAATGAAGGGTTTTTACATGAAGTAAATTATTCATTTTGACTTTGGTTCTGCATTATCATATATGTACTTGTTACCATCAATATTTGATTATGAAATGGTGTTACGAACATTAGTGTTGTTTTGTCGAGACTGCTTTTGTTAGAATCTCAGTATTTAATTGTTATTTACTGTTAGACTGCTATTGTGCAAATCTCAGTATGCTACAATCCTAGAAAGTTAGAGCCTCAATCCTCCCTTTTTATACCTCCTTACATGCATGTTACTAGTACTTCTACAGTCAAACTTGTGATAAAAAAGACCATCGACATGGCTTTAATGTACATTTCAGGGCTTGACAAATCTTTTTCAGGCTACTCGTCCTGCTAGATGACAATGTTAGAATTGTAACTTGTTCTACAGCAATTTCTACTCGTCCTGAATCAATTTCTACTCTTAATTACAAGCGGACAAGTGGATTTGTCCAGCCTGCCATTTAGCCTTAATTTAGAAGTCTGTTGTTAATTATGATAATGAACCAAAGAGTGGTTGTTGTTAACAGGTGGTTGTAAACAGTTACATTATTGCATATACTACTACATTACTGACATACACAGATAGATTATTGTTTGATTGTTATTCTGTTTTCAGCATGTTTGATGTTACTGGCCTGGATTTTCTTTGCTCCTGTTGGACTTATATGGATGAAATATTACACCACCATGTGGCCTAACAGTAGATTCATGGGAGAGAAATATTGGTTTGTGGTAAGTTAAACATTTCTTGATCATGAAGTAAAGTTGTGCTTTTATAGTATGTTCTTTTTGAGAAATTTTCTCCCAGTTTAACAGGGAACCTTCACATTAAGATCCATGCACTCAATAGAGAATGTGTCTCCCTATTGAATCCTTTTCCTGTTTAGATCTGTTTGCATGAATTTGTACAAAGGTTAACTGTGTGTATTTAAGACTGATTAGTCAAAATCTGAGATCCAATTAAATTTTGTGCATTCCTATTTCTGTGGAATGCTTAATTGGAGTTTAATACTTACAAGTGTACAATTCTTATTCTAGGAGGCTAATATTTAAATCTGGCAACAGTAAGGTCCATGAGAATAAGTCTGCACTTTACATAGGGACATGCATGGTGTACAATTTTGTTATGATTCTGAACACAGCAGTGCCAATGCTCGTCTGTTCAATGCCTCAGTGAGATCTGTCCACCTATAAAGTTTCATGTTGCTACCTGTTCATAGTTCCTGAGTTATGAGCTACATTCAAGTAGTTTTTGCACAGATGCTAAGGCAGACATTCCAGTGATTATGATAACCCAACTTTTTCTTGGAAAACAGACAAGCTAAAAATAGTCTAAACCTTTTCGTTGTAGACCGGCTTCTTGAGATAAAAAATTTGTCTTTATTTAAGGTAGTATTTATTCAGAGGTTGAAATAAACTGTTTTCTAATCCTAACGGTTTTGATTCACTGGTTGTTGTTTTTCTCAGATGGTATTATCACTTGTTTGACCATACAATACTGTTCTGCAATTGATATTTTGATATGACATTCATTATTTTATTAATTGTATACTTCCAGTCTCATGCCACCTGTACATTGTGGGTGATATTACTTGTACTGATTGGTGTTATCATCATATTTGTTGAAGTGGGTGGATATGCAAAGGTATGTAATTGAGTTAAATTAGTTCTATACATTTACATCAATCTTAGAAATAACCTTCTTTTCTTGAATTAGAAATAAGCAACTGTGTAAAAGTTAACATTAAATGATCAACAACATAATTTAATCTGCCATTCACTACAACATGCACTATTCAAGCATTTTGTGTAAAATTATTAATCAACATCCTGTGTATTATAGCATTTATCTAAATTTAGTAAATATAAATGGGCACTGACATCATGTTCTTTGCTAATGCTTTACCTGTACTTTAACTTTCATTTTATACTGATATTAAATAACTCCACATATTTTCAATTTCTTACTTTGCTCATTAGTTCTTGAGTTGATTTAATATCATAACATTGCCTGCAGTCTCTAAATGTACCACTTGACTACGTTTTCTGCACTAATCTATCAATAAGTCTTATCTTAAGTATCACTTATGAGAATATTGTTTTATATTGCAGTTCCCTGAATTACCACAGAAAGCCCATCCTATTCTTGGTATTATCGTTTTCATCTGTGTGCTTATTATTGTAAGTACCAATTTATTATCATTTTTTGTGCTTACTTTTCCCCCTAAAACCACAAATTGGGTTCTTTTATCTTTTAATAGACTGTGCCTCACAAATTATTAAGGTGACAAAGAATGTTACTGTTTTCCAAGGTGGCCTTGCCTTAAACCCTTAAAAAAAGACCAACATGTTAAAATTTCTTTTATGATATAGCTTGATGGTGAATGAATTGTTAACTTCTATGTAGTTTGTCTTCAATATGATATTTTATACTTGATATAAAAATATATCAAGGCATATACATAACTCAGCTTGAGTGCTTGACTCAGCCCATATATTTTATCATGAAGATTAATTTTAAGCACATTTTGTTTGTACATTGTTGCGTTGCCTATTTCCGGGTTGTCCAATTAAAAAATATTTGACACTTGTCTGACTTAATTGATTTCAAATTATGATTCCTTTTCAACTTAGATATGTTTAGTGTTCTTGCTCTACTGTTAGATATGCTCTTTTATTCTGCATTTTTATCATAAATGATGATATACATTTATCTACATTTTTAGCCTATCATAGCACTAATAAGATGTCCCGAGACTCACACTTGTCGACCAGTTGGTAACTGGTTTTATTGGCTGTTCTGGACCATTGCATTTTGTCTAGCTAGTAAGTAGTAATTGCATTTAATTGTTTATTTTCTAAGAATTTCTATGACTCTAGAAATATGGTATAAGTTTTTATTTATTGTACAAACTGTAAGTTAATCCTCATATTTTATAATACAATTGATACAATTTTTCAGATAATGTGTATAAAGATTGCAGTTATAGATTTCCTCATAAGACATATTTTCTTATTTCTTTTGTGTATAAAAATGTGTCCCATCAGTAAAGATTTAATTGTAGGATATCGCATTTGATTGTTGTTAATAAAATGATGTTAATTGATAGGAGTGTTATTTCAGTCTATGACTCTTGTATGATTCATACGAGCTAAAGTATGAACATTTTTGTACTTCCAGTTCCTAATATCTTTATTGGTATGGAGTTTGGTAAAGCTATGGTACCATGGTGGCTTACATGGATAATTTGTATCTTCTTCTTGTTTAACTTTGTGTGTGAGATTATTCTCGAAGTACATCAATGTTGTACTCACAAGAAGAACAAAGGTAAGAGCATGTATAAATATATGTGTATGTGCATATATATATATAACGGTAATTAAAAGTTCAGAAAATAACAAACGCTTCAGATTTTAAATTGATTTAATCCTTTACAGGTTAGTTTTGTTACTGAATCTGCAGACCAGTCTGTCATGTGTTATCATGTATTCTACGTTTTTGTATGATACATTAACATAGTTAATCACATTCTTATTGAGACCTGTCTCCGTGGTTAAGGTCGCTGACTGTAAATCACTGTAACCACTTACTAATAGAAGGTTATGGGTTCGAGCCCAGCTACCAACCATTTTTTCATGTGAGAAGTAGGCAGTGTTTACGGAGGAAGGGAGTCTAGTAGGAACGATGGATAAGTGAACTGTCCACCTCATATGACTCTGACTGTTGAAAAGGAGTGTAAAACCTGAACAAACAAAATTTCTTGTTTATTCATTTGCATGGTTTGGATCTAGATTTGATTCAGTAACTGGCATTGATTTTACCTAGTGTTGTGTCTAGTCAACCAGTATAGCATGTATTAGTTCTTAGATCAGGGAAAAGTTATTTAATTAAACATCATATATGTATTTTTATGATTGCAGAGAGAAGGAAGAAGT
This sequence comes from Lutraria lutraria, assembly GCA_964023205.1. Lineage (NCBI taxonomy): Eukaryota > Metazoa > Mollusca > Bivalvia > Venerida > Mactridae > Lutraria > Lutraria lutraria. The sequence continues at coordinate 36,032,517 of OZ026838.1, read as the reverse complement.
GGGAATTAATGAAGAAGGAGAATCCGAATGGCCACAATCCAGAGCCATGGCCTGCTGTAAGTATATTAATAAGGACTTACCTCCCTTTGTAAGATAACTCTTATTTGGTTTAGTATATCTTCTTTGTTGTAGTTATTTTCCTTTCACCTCTGAAATATAAAATACCGGTTTTATGACAACATTAAGCATTATCCATAATACAAAAAATATAACACCTCTTTTGAATTCTCTTTGGCTAAAATTTTTTGTAATTTATTGTTTGATATTGCAGCTACAAAATAGTTTGAATATAGTTTTATGTACAACTAATAGTCATTTTTATCATTAAGGTTTTAGGAGTTATTACATTTTCAATATATAATTGAATCAATATATAATTGAATTTTAATGTACATGTACTGTTATATTGCACTTCATTTGTTGTATGTCTCATATTTACAGGGAAGAAACTTCAAGCGCAATGTTTTGTTCACTCACTTCATTGTCAGTCTGATAGTCGTCATCATTGCTGTTATCACTGTTGCTGCGACGTAGAGCAACCAGTCTACGTAAGTGCTTCTGATGTGTGCCAGTCTGAGATTAAAAACTACATCGTCATGGTTACAATATTGTATGGTTGCCATAGAGATTTGTACAAAAAAATAACTGCAGATCTGATGTACAGTTGTTTCTACAGGAAATAAAGCATAAAACCAAATATTAAAGATATAAAACTTAAAAGGACAAGAATTATTTTCGTCATTAAATAATAAATGCTTTAGATAGAGACATATAGATAGAAGACATGGTTAATTGCACGAAGACACACATTTGATTATAATGAACAAATATGCTTGAGATATTTGTTTGAATGTGCATTGCTTAATGTTATTTTGCTTTGAATATAATATTTCTGCTGCCCAGAACGAGGTTAATGGAATAAATGCTATCTAGAGAATGTAGGTCAGATGTTTCTATGGTTACAGCATATATTACTATCACCATGGATACAAGAACATGTGAGTGAGTTCTCCAGCTATGTACAGTGTTGATTACTGAAGAGAGATATGATATCTGTGATATTTACAACATTGTAGACTGACTTCCTATTTTAATACTACTTAAGAATACAATGTATTATGATTTTCTCTGAACCAGTCATGGATACAAACAGCTTGATCAATCCAGTGGCTAATTAAGCTCCAGAGACAATCTTGTTGTTTTAGAAAATAGTTTTGAATGAAAGTAACAATTTTGGAATGGGAAAATATGCATGAATGAAGATTCAAATAAATTCAGATAATATTTTAGATTTTACTTGAATCTTGACAACTCGACATTCCATTCACATCCAGGACAGAGCAGTTTTGTCTTCCAATAGTAATATTTACTAGTTAATAAGTCATACTAGTCTTTGAAATAGTTGGCAAAATTTGAACATTGCTTTCCTTGGTATTTTTTGGCCAAATTTTGTTTGTTTCTAACATTTGAAATTGGTTATGTCTACAACAACACTGTACTAAATTGGAGAGCCACAACAGTTTACTTGTATACATTTGTTAAGAATGAATATTTACTAAATTTTGCCCTCATTTGTTGTTTTATGTGTTATTTTATATTGTATATGTTGAATTGGTGCTAGATTTTATTGCATTTGTTTCCATGTATTGTAATTTTATGGCTGTCTGCCTTTTTTACTCAACAATTTTAATGAAGAAAAGATCTCTTTGGAATTTTTAAAATTAGATATTTTCAGTAAACTTAATTATTACTGACATTTAGATATAATTCAGTGTATTAAATCTGAGCTCAAATTGCAAATTATTTGTTAACCAATAACATTGGTATGGCAGTACAAATCTAAATTATTATTCTATGAGCACTAGTTTGCCCTGAAAATACTTTTAAAGGTTAGTTTATATATATTTGTTTTGTCTGGTATCATAACCAAAGATATTGCTTTGTCTCTGTATTGTTTATGTGAGAATAAAGGCTAAATGACTCAATATATGGTAGATAATTGCCTGCTAATTGAGGCACCTAATTGGTTTAAAATTGGTAAATCAGGGTTGATAACTTAAGTGATATTCACTGCCAAATTATTGACATTCTCAGAAGAAGAATTCCAGACACCAAATTTCATAAGAAATCAATGACTTCATCGGTTGATAACACAGCATTGAATGTGAATTATGTATTATGTCTGATTGTAAGAACTTTTAAGATTTACGTTAATACATTTTCTTCAAATGTTATTAATTTTGATCAAAATGAATCTATGTGATTTAAGTGTGTATGTTTTTCTTTGACACTTATCTTTAATAAAGTACAATACTCACTGCAGTTATGTAAATATTTCTAAGGCAGTTTTAAGTGGTTTTATACATCTATGAACAAGTTATCTGCCCTTGTTGAAAAACATTAGTATGGTTACTTGGATTAACTTTGATTGAAAGTCATTTAATTGTTTGTGTATTGCTTAAGTTAAATAGCTCGGTCTATAGGTATAATTGTGTATTATAGAATTATAATTAATCTTTTAACTATTTATTGTGATTATTTTTGTTGAGTGGATGTTGATAATAAATGTTGTATCTGATGTTGTAAGCTTGTTTAACTTGTTGTATTTCTCTATTTTACATTATTGTATATTAAGTTTAATCAAAGACTTTTTTAAACCTTAAGTTCTTCTAAACCATGAGTTCAAATTGCTTTATGTAGACCTTTATTACTGAACTAAGGCCCGTAAAAAGCAATTTCAGATTGGGAGGGGGGGGGGGCAATTCGAGATCTTATCTGACAGGGGGGGGGGGGGGGCGGTAATCTGTTATAAATAGTGCCTTCCAATTACCATTGAGGGCTAACATCCATTTGCTAACCCTGGCAGCCTGTTCCTATGGTCCTTGAACTTAATAACATTTTACATCAGTAATTTGTCCCTATGATATTCTCAAGCAGAATTAGATTGGTTAAGTCCCTACTATTATCAATTAATGTGATGCAAAATTAGATTTCGGGGCAAATGAATTTTTGTACAAATGAAGTTTTATTTTATGCAGGGATTTTACTGTCAGCGAAACTTAAACATTATTGTAATATTGCTTATTTCAGCAATGTTCAAATTGTAGTTTGTGTAATATTGAGTGTGTTTGTGTTGACTAGCCTTCGAATTTGAAGTCATTATTGCTTATTAAATTGTAAAGAAATGCTTGCTTTTTTATATAGATCCCTGCAGATGATTTCAAGAACATTGCTAGTTCATATTTTTATGATTTTTTCATTCATTTTTCCCTTTAAATAATGTTCAGGAAATTGTTTGTCCCATGACAGTCAGTTTATAAAATCTTATTCGATTGAAATTTGAAATAATGTCTTCTTTTATGGAGAAAAAAAATTAACGTGCGAGTTTTAGAAATTTTAGTCAAGAACACAGCTTTAACTTGTTTTATAGTTTAAGTTAGATTGTATTAATATATGTTGCCATGGTAACTGATATAATACTTACAGTTTTCATTTCTCTTTCTTGTGATGCGCAGAATATCAGTGAAGTTGTTCTCCATGTTCATTTAAGATTAAAATGTGTGGTTACAAGATAAGATCTGAATGTTTTTGTGCAATTTATTACTCATAATTTTTGTTTATATAGATTTACTCTTATCATGCCTGACATAGTTTGCCTTTGTCTTCCAATGTATAAATGTGTATATTGCTTTCGCTTTCTTACATAATCATCTTGGAGCTATGTCACAAAAACTATCTAAAATAATACCCTCAATTGACTATAAATTATATTGAAACTAATTCTAGCCAAGTAGATTCTTTTTGGTTGAAGCCCAGTTGAATGACATTGGGTTGACAAAAATATTGTATATTAATAAATATTTCTTTTTTAACATGACATTAGTATATTTTTTCGACAATGGATATTATAATTCTTAGAAATTATTATGCTTATGTACTTGACAACTCTTTTTTACAACCATTTAATTGAGTTTTAATTGGTATTTAACATTGTGATATTGTTCCTTTATCAAATCTTGCCTGTATATAGCAATCTAGGCTTTTAATCAAAATGTTTGGTGTAGATTATTTGACTCTTATAGATATTTATAGAAGTATGTTAGAGTTTTTTTTGTTATAACATTTTTGTATTATTTTTATAAAAGCCCTGTTTTTTTAATGTATTGTTGCCAAGTGGAATTATTATATTGTTATTGTATTTTAACTACCGCTTTGACTTGTTTTATTTACCATTATACTTACTGTATCCTCAACTAAGCTTACATTTTATGTTGTACTCTGAGCACAGTGAATCATGTATATGTTTGTAGGATGATAATCTGTTTTAAAATGTTAATCTCATAAAGAAGGTCATGCCATTAAGAGAAAATTTAACTTCTAAGATAAATTTTAGGTTTCACTGAAATTGTTATGATTATTTTATGCATGTTCTCCAAGCATTGAGAACTTTAGATCTTTGCAATTTGATTCATTTTCTCTTCCTAGTGAAAACTGAAATATGATTTAGAAAGCTTATGAAAATTTGTTAGAAATAAATGAATGGTGAACACTTGAGAAACATTGTGTTATAATCATGACCCTTTATCAAATCTATAGTGTTTAGACCTTGCCTATGAATAAAAAAACACCAGCAGAAAACTATATCATAATCATGAAATTGTATTTATTTTAAGTTATCTATCTATAGAATTATGATTATAGTTAGCTAATTAACAGTGTATGCTTGGGATTTGTTTTCTATTATATGATGTTTTCCTAGTAAAAATACCATACATACTTCATAGTGTACATGTACTAATAATGTGCCATGTCTGAATTACCATCCACTCTACAATAACCACATTTAACTAACATGCTTTAATTAATCATGAGGTCTCTTTTTAAATAATTTTCATAATTCTGATGGTAGGATGGTAGTATGTAATAGTTGAAATAGGAATTTAATTGAACCATTTATGAAGAGGGCCATGGTCCATGGATAACTTTCAAGACTGTTACAAGTTTACTGACTTTATTTTTTGTAATTTTCTGATATTGTCAAATAATACCAAATTTGGATAAAACCATAAAACCGTATATAGAAATGGTTCATAAATATTATTCTGACTTGGAGAGAAGTTTCTATAATCTGGTTATTGTATTTATATGTATATATGAAGCGAAATTTTACCCCACCCACCCAAGCTGATATGTCACATCATTATGCTGTGTTATTGTATATGTTTTTTGTATGTGTTTACTCTCATGATGTAACATTATATCATGAAATAAATGTATTTTGGTATTCATAACATTGTTGCTTAGTTACATGTTTACCTCAAATCCTTCTTTGTGAAGAAATTATTTTCCCATCATTAGCCTTATTGTAGGGTGTCTCAATCCTGAAAAATCAAAGAGAATAAATTTGTATGAGTCACTGTTATGTATAATTATTTCATGTATGACAAGTTGAAAGCTTTGTAAATGTATTTCTTTGAATCCCTAAACTCATTAACTATTTCCATCTGATTTCAAAGTTCATATTTTATATAAGTAAAACTCTATAGCACTGAAAGTATGTCTTACCCGCTCTTACTATAGGAATTAACAACTCAATTCTTTAAAACTTCCTAGGGTATCAAAATGATCAAACAGTGTCATGTATGAAGTTTTCAAAGACAGACCTGTTTTGTATGCCAGAATTTTATTTCAAAGGAAATAATCTCTCGAGAGTAAAACTATAAAGTTATGTTGATGAAGTCCTTCAAACATGAGAGACAGAATCTCTAGGGTATAGTGCTTTGAGAACTCAAGGTTTCAATACAGAAGGCTTGTTAGAAAATAAAACAAATTATTGGCTTTAAAGCCAGTGATAACTGTCCTGAATTATGACTAAGTCCAATTTGAAAATTCTAGTAAACTGTATTCACAAATCATTCAAACTTGGTGTTTTAAGTGCTAATACTTTACAAATCCATCTTAATTACCTGGACAATGAATCCATGCAATCATAACTAACTGTTTTGAACAACTCTGGGCACCTGAAAGAGCTTGTACTTGCCTGTATGTCCCACATTCTCCCTTACTGTCATATCCCATATAATGACAGGACCAACTTTTTACAAGACTTAAAGGAGTTCTGTCTGTTCTTTGTTGTACTGAAGTCAGGAATTGAGTTATCATGCGGCTCTCAATAAATAATGTACAATGGCGAAGAACTTTCTTACAATAGAGTAAAGATGCTTCTAGACTTGCAGTAAAACAGAACCATACCAACTACAGTGTCACGACATACGACAAAGACAGCATCAATCAGATCCTACAGTGATGATTGAGAGGTAAGAATTTCTGGCCTTTCTATGGTCTCAACTATCATAGATTAGTGAGTATCAAATGTCAGAAAATAAATATATTCTTTAATAATTCATCTTGTTTAAACAGACGGCTACTGGCGTGAAAATTAAGAATTATTCATGTGTGATTATGGTCGTCAATAAATCACCTAGGAATATGAAATGGTACAATGACATATATGATCCATAGACAATTAAACACATCCCATGTTTTATGTTTTCCATCAGGCATAAAAAATGGTCTATTTCTGGTTACCTGCCCTAACCTATGTAACTTTGCCAGTGAGTCTGAGTGACCCTAGACTTTGTTAGCCTGAGGAACAGAAAAATTCACTTACTTCCTTTTTTTAAATTTCCACTCACTTTCAAGAGCAAAAAACAGCAACAAATCTTCCTGACTTACCTACTCTAATTTTAATAAGTATATAATCAGAAACAAACAAATCTGTTTAGGCCATATATACAGTACATGTATATACATTGTATTCAATAAACCTCAAACCAACACACTTGGTGTAAGTGAGAGTTAATGTAACTTTATACATTTTTCCTGACATCATGTATGATGAACTTCGGCAAATTACTGTAATTAATAGCCATTGATATACATGTATATATCAATGTCATGATATTTTAGCTACAATCTTACAGACAATTCTATTTTTCAACTCTAATAATTTCCTTATGTTTGTTTCTCTGGTTACATGACCTACCATAATTCCCCTCCCCCTGATAATCCTAGACTTTATTTGGCTGGGTACATCCAATTTTTTACCTTTCCACATGCATTCAATAGTAAATTGTTTAGGCTATATAACCTAGCTGTTGGGTGAAGTTGCACAATGCATACATTGTATTCTGTGGCATAATACTTAAAGTGTTATAATTATGTGGTAATATAATTACCTAACTTTAGAACTGACAATAGTTCCACAAAGGTATTTCCATGGTTACCCGTATCACTCTTTACTTACCCTGATATTTATCTCCTTAATACAGAGATGGTGACTTGATACATTATATGGAGCTATATAGCATTGCAGCGTGTGATTTAATTAACAAAGACATTTATGTCCTGGTGCAAGTCTGCAGACGGAACAGATTATCAAACGTCTCGACTGTTTACCAATTAAAATGAAGTACCGGTAATTCAAGTTTCAGTGGGATTTCAATTGTGGGTGGTTAAAAAACAAACGTCCCTTTTCTAAATGTAGTATAATTATAAGAACCATGCGAACCAAATCGAACGACAATTTGGTCACGTAGAGTATTCTATCGGACAAATTATTGTATTTTAAAATCTTAGCCTGATAAAAAATATGTTACGTTCCTTTAACTACAATGTAACATGTTACTTCTCGTGTCATAATGAAATTGTAATGATTTGTCACAGGTAAAGAGCTTGAATAAGATTAATAGGAATTTGGTCGACAAAAATTTGGTTTCGGGTTTAGCGGTTAGATAATATTTTGTCACGGACCTGAATATAAATTTGTTCGAAGCTCTAGTGGTGTAAATCCCATTTATTTTAAGTCCGATTTATGTTAATTTTAAATGATAAAATGAAGAAATAGCTCACCTGGGGATGTAATGACAATTCTACCACCTGTGCAACGCTGTGACAGGAAAGCTCGTGGTGCAGACGACTCTTCTCAAGGGGGAGTCTAAAATTGTTTAGGTTGGTGAGTAGTATTTTCCTCACGTAGAAAACCGATAAAAATATCATGAAGTGATGAACATTGTCTAATAGCTCGCGTTTATTGACAAGCAATTGAACAAATACACGTACTTAAACATGTTTATATCTGTGAATCGAAATTATTTCAAAACTTAACAAGTGTATTGCTGATCTTATCCCACCACCCCTACTTATCGAAATAAGATCGTCCAAAATTTACCGTTGCTTCACGTAAGCGGCAAACATCGATAAGATTTCAATACACAGTTGTGCGACTGAACTGTCGCGTACATATCACACAAAGTGATTATGTCAGAGTCGACATTCGGTGTTTGTAAACAGTAAATAGCGAAATAAGAGGACATTTATAAGCATGAGTTGTGTTTAAAGTGAGACTGAGCTTTTTAGATAGACTTACTGCCAGACATTATATCAGGTGTTAAACAATGGCGGCTCTCTTTGATCTCCATCAATACGTGTGGATTAAAGTGATGTTATTTGCTTTGGTGCTGTGTTTACAACTAAAACTCTTCAATTGTAGAAAGCACAAACATCCACCTGTCGTTGCTTTCTTTCAAGGTAACATATTTTATACTTTCACATTCGTTTTAAATAAATTACTTTATGAATGACGTAAATTAAAACTGCTTTAAAGCTCATTTTTTAGAAGTTCACATTTGCTCGTAATTTCTTTCAAAGTAACGATTTATTTGGGTGTAAAGTAAGTCTAGTTCAGGTGTATTTGGACCGATTTACCGTATTAGGATAATTGTTATCATTGAAATTTAAGCCACCCATTGTTAACTGTGTCAATATATGGTTTATGTGCTAAACTTTTATCAAATACTGAACAAAAAAGGTGCTAGAAGTTAAAACATTGTATAAATATATAAAATGTGATCTAGGTATTGAAAAGATTGGTGTCCTTGTTGTTGGTTATTTAAATCTTGAATATAATGAATTGTAAATTTTATATTTTACACTACTAGATGGACATAATTAAGTGCCACTTCTAAGCAGCCCTCACTAAAACCAGCTCCACTGCTAAAATCAACTGAAATTTATAACCTTTTCAAGTCTAAGACGGAACAAGAATGAAGTAGTACTATTCAATTGAGAAGCATTTTTCATTGAAATGTAAATACTTAAAGATATAGATAAAATATGCCTAAAATACTGTATTTGAAGTTAAGTATAAAAAGTGCATAAAAATTTGAGAATTTTTTTATTTGATTAGCATCACAAACTATATTCATTTACTTACAAATATAGGAACTTTAGGAATGTTTCATATTTATGATATAATTTATAATTATCTTCTTCAGTATTAACATTTCAATGAAAATTGCGTTTCAATAGTTTCTAACACTCTCACCAATATTTAGCAATTAATGGTTGAACTGTTCATGTTATTACAGCAAAGATTGAAGAATTCCAAATGAAATTACTCTATCGCCCAAAGCTGGAACTAATCAAGTTAAAATGAAATTTGCCGGCTCACAATCTTTCTAGTTTGAATATACCACAATAACAATCACAAAAATAGATATAGAATTTACCTGTTTATGTGACTGGAGCTGCTTTAGTAATATACCACACACACTTGAATCCTATGAAAGGAAACAATTAAATTCTTAATTGTTTTCTAATTAGATTTTCTGATATACACATTTAGTAAAAAAATACCGACAGGTGTGAATCTTTTTTCAGTAAGGAAATAAAGCTATATACGAAGACAAGAAAGAACAATGTCCGTCTACTGAATTAAGTCAGTATTATTTTGATGTCTATAGTGACATGGACCGAGTATGTTGATACAATAAAAACACTGTAGAAAAGCTTGTAGACCTAGGCAATATACTTGTCTGAGAATAAATTAAGATACCACATTTTTCAGATCATTAATTGATAACTGCATTTTGATATTTGTCGTATTCATAGTTCAGGGCCCATGTTTGTTAATTTTGCATTCCCCTTCAAATGATACATGATTTCCCCCCAAAATGAAGAAACAATTACGCGTGTACTCTTATACAAAAAATATAAACCATTGAAGAAAAAACATTCCTGTCACACATATAGTCATAGCTACATGGCATAAACTAACTTTTGTTGATTTGAGAATAGGGATGAGTGAAAAAAGTAATTAACGGTAATTTTTTTCCAGTAACAGCAAGTAATTTCAAGTTGAATGGATTAACAAGTTGAACAACTAATATTACCATAAAAATGATCACATTTCAAATGCGTTACATTTTGATTTCAATTAAAAGTAATTATACGGGGAAGTCAAAGACCGGGGCCCGCAAAGCGGGTCCCGGGCTTTGGCCTTGCCCGGCTATAGACAATGCGTACGTTAGAAAAGGTTCAATGTGAATTAAAACAATTTCAAATGTATTACCTATCGCCGAAAATCTCATTTCTAAATCATTGAATGGAGACCGCCATTTTGGCCGCCATTTTGTTTTTAACAACTAAATTCTCGTTCTCGTGTTGGAATATTTTTTTACATCGTAATATAATTACTCACTTATATTTATGTTTTCCTATCTGTTTACAAGAAATAGAAAGCAAACGATTCGAAGTTTTTTAAAAAAGAAGCTTTATTTTAAAAATACAAACGCTTTGGTTAACTTGGTGAAAAGCGTCTGCATAAAGTGTGCGCATAAACGCTTGACAGGAAGTAGAATGACGTCACTTTTTGTTTATGCAAGGTGCTCGACCAATCTCTACCTAGAGTTGTCGTTCCTTTCCAATATACTCGACTTCCCCGTTCCATAGGCTTAGCCTATTTTCATATTATTTATATAACTGTTGATTGATTAAATTATATATTAAACAATTTGTGTTTGATTTTTTACAAAACACAATTATTTTTCCCTCATGTTGTCTACAATAGCAGATGAAATAATACAAATTACTACTAAAATATGTAGGAAGGAAGAGCTTGATTGTACAATGTACATGTTGTCAAGGACTTATATACATACATGGATTCGCAACTTCCGTATTAACAGTTTAAAGTAATCAAATCCCGCGATAATAAGAATCAACGGGAATACAAGCTAAATATCCGTGGTATTCCGAATGTTTAATCTCGGAGACGAAAGGATTATAATGATGTCCGCCATCTTGAATTTAAAATGTTCGACTGATGCCTTTTTCGATGCTTATACATAGACTTTGTGGATTATAAATGTATCTCAATATCTTTAAGGAATTTGTTGCATCTTTACCAATGTCCCGTGCCCAATTGCCAGAGTTTTATTAGTTTAATCAAATTCGTAAACGCCCAAATACAGCTGTCGGACATTGCTGTGTATATAGCAATGCATTGTGGGATCGCCGAACGATATCGTTTGATCTATTTTTAGCAGTTGCGAATCCATGTATGTATATAAGTCCTTGATGTTGTATAATTTTTTGAACTATCTAATCCATTATATTTTGCTAAAATTTCATTTGCAATTTGACTCTCTATTCTTTCAATTGTAATTCTATAATTTGTATTTTGGGCCGGAGACCTATATTACTTGAATAAACTATTGTATTGTATTATCAGCCGAGTTTCTTCTTTGCTTAACTTATATAACAAGACAACTCATAAATTTCCCCTTTCTTCAAAAGCCATTATGAAACTTCTGCCTTCTACGGGCCCTTAGAATTCCCCTGAAATGTCAAGAGGGCCCTGGCATTGTTTAATACCAGTAAACTCTGTCACCAGGTTCTGGTCATTAGACTTAAATTTCCATATGTCAAATGCATGGGTTATAGAAAGGTCATCAATCTTGGGTAAAGATTCCACACACACCATAAAAAGTACACTTAACAACATTTATAATACTAAATTTGACTCTTCATTGGCCTATTTCAGATATGAAATGAGCATGTCACAGGGCCAAATAAAAACAATGTCTCAATGTCAGAAACATTCTAATTGGTTGAAAACAGTCAAATTAGTTATGAGGGAACTCGTACATAAAACCTCTATAGACACTATTAAAGTGTTGACCTGTATACCTACACTGTACTGGTATACATGCATGTCCTTTTTAAGTAAAACTCAATCCTTTCTCCATGCATGTATAGTATTATCACTAATTTATCAGATTTGTTAATTTTTATCTTACTTTATTTCGCCTATTTAGTATTACTCACAGCTTTCCCCTTTATCTACTGTTATATTTTATCAGTTTCTATTACATAGTATGTAAGTTGTAACTTGTTTATTAAACTTAATTGCATGTACAATGTTCATGAGGTTATTGATTAAAATACACACACCAGGAGTTTCAATTATCTGTATGATTTTAGCTTTGTGTAAACTTAGAAGTTAATCATTGCTATATTTAAGGATAGAGGCAGTTAAATGCATATGAAAAAATATAAGTTGTTAAGTTATTGATTATAATGTTTTTTCTTGATTTAATAAACCATAGTTACATATATGTCACCAGTTATTGGGAATGTAGTCTTAAAGCATGTGATACATGGGTGTAGAATGGAATTAACCACCATTACCATTGCTTTATTGTCATTATAGACTATGGTAGATCATGGTAACAGATCTATCTGATTCTGGTAAATCCACCATCGTTGACCATGGTATTCTGGTACCAGGTATACTGACCATGGTTAATAACCATAGACTGACCATGTGGTTGACCGAATAAACCTAAAACCAGGTAATTTAACCATAGGTGCCCCCCCCCCCCCAACCAATTGACCTGTGCATAGAAAACTAAGTCATTTAGGACATATTTATAAGGAGAAACTTTGGATTCATTTTTTATTCTATAGTATACAAGTATCTTATTTGCTTAGTTGTTTTTACATTTACTTTGAGACATTGTGACTGCTTATTGAAAACTGTTGTGAAATGTGCATCTTCAGCAAGCTTTGTCTGTCACTGCTGCACAGTTTATACCAGCCTTCCATGTATTCAGTCTCATGTGTAAAATTAAAGTGGCAATAAAGCCTGACTCTGCAGTATCAACCCTGTAACCTCAGCCTACTAATCCTGTCTCCTGCAGTAAGCTCAGGAATTGTATGTAAATGTGACTGCAGTCACTTTGGATCACTCCCACTTCAATGCTATCAAGAATAATCATTTTGTACAAATGTAAATTTTTTATACAATTTTTATAAACAGTCAAGTCAGTAAACAAATGGATTTTGAAGGGTTCTAGGAAATCATTGGCAGAGTTATTGTTTGTATCTGATAAGAATCATACCCAGAAGTAACCTACCAGTAATTGTAACCTGTAAATTTTGATAAACAACATTTACTTTAAAAAGAAATGAAAGGGAGATAACTCAGAAATTAAAAATCAGCAAAACAATGTTTAATCAGGTTTCCTTTTTTCAAAGATAAAATACATTGTTGTTAAAATTATATTCTTTATGAAAGGGACGAGGCATGCTTGAATTCAGCACAAAGCAGCATTAAGTACAGTAATAAGGAGTGAAATAAAATGTTAGGAAACTCTTTATACCCTTTTCAGAAAATACCATATATAATAGGTTAGGAAAGCAATGTGATTTTACACTTTCTAAATTCTTGTCTGATATTTTAAAATACTAAATCGTGGCCACATTGTTGCCATACTAAATTTTTCACATGATGCTTTAAAATATTTGGTGTTTGTTTACACATGTCTGACTATATTAAAAATAAATAGAATCACTCCACAATAACACACTTTGTTTACGAGCATTATTTATAGGCAGTTAATACCAATATTGATTTTGACTGTCACATGTTCTGTTTTATTCATAACTTATTTGCTTCTGTGGATTCTAACATGAGGTCAGTCAAAGTTTGATCATATTAAATTTCGGTCACATCTGTTTCCTAAATATCAAAATTGATAGAAATCTTTTTTCACTCACCTGAGTTCATTAAAATCTTAAGGAAGTGGGTGGGGTCATGTTACATGGACAAACTAGTGTTTGAATCAAGCTTAAATTCTTGTTCTCAAGAAACTACTTGATTATGTTGAATTTACTGCATTCACATTTAGACAAATTATTGTTCTTTTAGGGCCAGGGTTAGGTTGGTATTCAAAAGGTGAAAGCTGGTCCTGTCTTCTTCTTAGGTGAATTGTATTTCTTGTATAAGGCTAAGTCATAAAGAAATCTTTGCAAAAATATTTAGATAAAAATGTAGATTGATGTAATTTGTATAAATGTATATTTCAAATATGCATAGGCATGGTATTTGAAAATAGGTAAAAGGTCTAGTACATTCATTTTTTCTGTTGTGGTTATATATCATAATTATATTCCTTTAGGTTCAAGTGATGAACATTTTGTTTGACTGAAATGTTTTACTGTCTCTTTGATTAGGTTTCTGTATAAAATGATTGTTTTTATTAATGTGCCTTGTCATCCGGTGTCTGCTTGTAGATTAGGCATAGTAAATGAACAGTATTTCTCATACATATTGAAGCCATATTTTACCCAACCTCACTCAGAGACTGTCTTGCAAATTACAGTCTTCAGTCTGAATACCAATTAAATCTCCAATTTGAAATGTTGGAACAGTTAAACACATTGCCAGCATTCATTTAGGTGGGCCAAATAAAATAAACTGGATATATTTTCAGTTTTCATGATAATCATGGAAGTTTATTTTCAAACTTCTCATGTGAACCAGAGTTAATACCAGAATACCATACACCATCTTCATCGATACATTCACAATGTTGAAGTGTTACACTAGCTGCACTACCTGCATGACGTTTGTGTTTTTTGTGATATCCCTAATGCTTTCTTTGTATTCTTTGTTATTTTTTTTGCATTTATTGCCCTAGTAATTTGAGTGTATAACATGATCTGTAGCTAAAATTTTGATGCCTTTCGTTAATAATTATATGTTTATGTTAAGTTTTAACTGTAATACTCCTAAAATTTAGAGAAATAATGTTTGTTCAAGCTTAAACATTACCATTATTTTTCATAGTCATTTTGAGGAACTGAAAAAAAGGTTAGCTTACCATAGCTATCACTAGCTCAGCGCGCATGAATTTTGATGAGGACCAAAGAACTATGTTTTTCTACATCGACCATGCAATTGCTAAACTTAAGTTCCCGTTCCATGGTGCAGTGCAAGTCCATTTAAGTTCACTTGTTTCTATGAGTACTTTCAGTACTTTGTCTAGAATTTACAGTATCCCTCAGATGTTTGTACCATATAAATTAACTTCATGTAGATGTTTATTATTAAAGCTATACATAAATTAAATATTATTGGTCAGTTTAGTTTCCTGTTAAAATTGTGATCTAATATGACAGTGAAATTGCACAGCCCATTATGATCCGAATCACACAGAATGATGCTTTTTATTAGACCAGTTGATTCTGTTCGCAGGTTAGATTTTGGTGTTATTTTCAATATTTCTTCTATTTCACAATCAGTATTTTTGGTTAATCACAATCTACATATTCCATTTAGGATGAACAGTCTGGTCTCTTGGTTTCCTCCTCATTCATTCATTACATATCAAGCATCTATAAAAGATGTCAGTTCACAGATTCTTGAAGTTAAAGGTTCATGTATCCCTGTTCATGTATCCCCTTATATTGTGTACTGTAAAACTGACATCAAGTTCAATTGTCTGTCAGTAGGGAACATTTCTGATCATAGATGATATAAATAATTAAAGAGTTGTATCTTCCAGCAATAAATACACGAGCATGAGATGGTATTCCTGTAGAATTAACATGCAAGTACAATCACACATGTATTGATATTAACCTAGAACACATGAAATAAGAAATGTCTTTAAAAAAGACATTCTCGAAGTTTCTTTAGGCCACTACTTTTTAGCTCACCTGATTTTTAGGATCGATGAATGTCCGGCATCCGGCCACAATTAGTTTGTTTACACTCTAGCAATCGCAGCTCTTAACGAATCGTGATCAAACTTGCTCACAATGTATATGGCCACAATGTCTCGACTAAGTTTGATTATGGGCAAAATCGGACGATAACTTCTAGAGTTATGGGCCCTTGAATTAGAAAATTTGCTATATTTAGCTTGTTTACACTCTAGCACCTTCATTTATTCACCAGTCCTAATCATATTTTCAATAAATGTGTATAACCAAAAGATCTTGGACAAGATCGATTATGGGCGGAATCGGACCAGAACTTCAAGAGTTATGGGCCCTTTAATTTGAAAATTTGCTATATTTGAGTTTGTTTACACTCTAGTGCATTCATTTGTGTATAACCAAAAGATCTTGGACAAATTCGATTATGGGCAGAATCGGACCAGAAATTCAAGAGTTATGAGCCCTTGACTTAGAAAATTTGCTATATTTTGGCTTGTTTACACTCCAGCGCATTCATTTATTCACCAATCCTAATCATATTTTCAGTAAATGTGTATAACCAAAAGATCTTGGACAAGTTCGATTATGGGCAGATTCTGACCAGTGTTTCAAGAGTTATGGGCCCTTGACTTAGAAAATTTGCTATATTTTGGCTCGTTTACACTCTAGCGCATTCATTCATTCACCAATCCTACTCATATTTACAATGAATGTTTATGACCTTTATACAGTCTTGGACAAGTTCAGTTATGGGTGGAATCGGACAAGAATTCAAGAGTTATGGGCCCTTGGATTAGAAAATTTGCTATGTTTTATCTTGTTTAACAGTATTATACGTTCATTGTTGGTTTTGATCTCAAAATCCACATAAAAATGGGTTATACGAGATGGAAACTATATTATCTGGTCATCAATTATTGTGCCTTGGTTCTCAGGTGAGCGTTAAAGGGCCATCTTGGCCCTCTTGTTTATTTCTTGGTTTACTGTCCCATCGGCAGGTCAGAAAAAAAAATTGCTTTGGTGTCACACTAAAACTCCTCATGTTAATTTTTCAACGGTCAAGGACTTATATATGTCCTTGCAACAGTGTACCAAGTTGAAATGATTCAAGTTGCTTCATAAATTATGTAAATACAACCATGTAACCATGGTAAAACTTTCTTAAATGTCTTTATTATTAAACTGCTTCACAAACATTTTTGGACTCAACCAACCTGACATTGTCTATGTTGGTATCGCGAAAATACATGACTATGCATGTTTAAGGGTTTTCCCTAGGATAGATGCAATTCACTTCCTCTGTTAACTCAGCCACCATTAAGATGTCCTTCAGCCTGTCCGACAGGTAAATCACCCGTTACAATACTTCAAATACACAGTCAGATTCGTACTCAATTTTTTTTGTCCCATTGGTACGGAGCGATTTTTGATAAAAAATTTGTTCTTAATTACCTGTTACATGCTCGTATGTAAGTTCAGTTTAAAAATGACTTCCCGCAAGAGCATTACAAAATCAGCTTCCTGCAATAGCTTGAATACAATTTTAAGAATTGCTGCCTAATAAAAGGCTTGAAAATGCTTAAAATTTCATAAATAATAGCAATATAATGTGTGGAACTCCTGGTTTATACCGGTATGATACGTGAAAATTGACTTTGTAATAAAATACTTACAGCTTGTTTTATTCTACTTATCGGCAAAAAATGCTTCCCGCAATATCAATTATGAACGGCAAAAGTCACGTGGGTTGTCCACACTGGTTCATACCTTTGGCCTCTGTTAGATAAAATATGCATATAAATTATGGTTTATTTTTAGACATTAAGCAAAAGTGTATTGTAATGATTGTGAATGTTTGGTGTCCATTTGACCGTTTACAGAATAGTTCTGACTTGTGGTCCAACATCAATCCACTCATGGAATATAAGTTTGAGTCAGTTGATTGCATGTTTGCTTCTGCAAAACCTTGTTTCAGGCTTACATAATTATTGTACAAGCACTGTGCATAAATGCTGGGACAACTGTCTCAATGTTATTCACCTTTAAGTCATAGGGGGCCATTTTAGTAGCCTTTATGGGATATTTGCATTATAAAAGTTATTTGTATTATTGCTTAAATTAATTGTCATTGGTCAGGCATCTTGAGTAGGAAATTTTATGATGGCATTAGTACACGAATGTCCTGGTAGTGGTCATATATAACGGCAACCAGAAAGAGAAACATGCGCACTTGCACATCATTTACTCATGTACACAATACAAGCCAGTAACTGCTTCTTTAAAAACCACACCGAGCATTGTTACCCTTGAACTGCTCAATATTACGTCCACTATTCTCTGGATTATTTTTCGCCATTCTCATCACTAAATATGTCAGGCATTATTTTCCGTCTGTGAGAAAAAATATTTCAAGGAAGAATGAGTTTTCCCTCAGCTTGAAATCATGCAAAACATATTTCCAGAAGAAAGAACCAATTTATAAGAATGGATTGGATGTTTTTTACTAGGAACATAATTTGACTCCCATTGTTTGATTAATACTTCTTGCCACAATGTTCTGTTATCTAGTTTATACAGATGAGCCTAAGAAGACGAGATTTGTGTGTATTTTTTGTATGATTGAAATGCTAATCTTTGTACCCAGATTTATATAAGTCAGTGAAAAATAGTGCTAAATATGGCAAAAATATTTAAATCTGTAAAATTGAGATAGAATCAGCTATATTTGCATCTGGTTTGAAAGAGGGTTTCATGTAAATATTCTCGCTTTTCATGTAGAAGTTTTACCCACTAATTAACAGCCAAGAGAAAATGAAAATGCGAAATTGATATAATATTTCTTCCAAACCATACTGATTTTCTCATTTTTGGGATGAATTTCACATTAAATTTTCTCCTACAGCTAAAAAAATCTTTTATCGAAAATAGAAAATATCCAGAAAATTGTCTGTTTTTAAGTACTTTGTATTCTTTACAAATTTCTTCCTGTGCCATAATCCAGTGAGAAATTGATTATTACAACAATGGAGGCTCAAATGAGAAAACATGGCTTTCATTTTGTCATCAGAAGCTCGGATCTTAAGTAACAGCAAATCTTGACTACCATTAATTGTTGGAATATGAATATACTTGGTAACAGATAAAGAAAATACTTGTGAAAATTCTGATCAATAGTTTGCACAATTTACTGGGAAGTAATGTTTTAAATTGTTCATTTAAGCGTGAAGCCTGTTTGTTTGATCTGTTCAATGATACAGCCAACCATATAAAGTAATATGCTGTGGGACTATTCAACATGTTTTATTACCCATAAACCAACGCTCGTTTCGCTAAGAATTGACAGAAATTATTTCATCAAGAGCATTGCTATTATTTCCATGTAAATGATCACAGAGAGAAAATGGGTCTTCTCAGCTTGTTGTTACAATAAAAGAGAAGTTATGTTTTAATTAAACATTAATGACCAAAGGGGAGGTAATCAGGCCTAGAGGTTGTTCACAGTCTGCAAACCTCCAGTTGCTAAGGCTTCTAGCCATGATAACACGATTGGACCAAATGAACCTAAAACAATTTATTACCGGTATTTGATGTGTGTCACAGATACATGCTACATGTAATATTATATTATGTCTTTCCTAGAATTCTGGAGTGAGATTTTAGGATGTATCAGAAATTCAATTTTTTGTATGTCTTAACCAGATGGTTTTATTGTTCCTGTGGCAAAAGCCGCAAAAACATAACTTTTCCTTGTTTAATGTCAAACTATTCCACTTTCACTTATGTACATGACTTGTATTAATGCTGCTGCATTTTGTGTTCTGTTCCAAAAGGTAAGTCTTGATTCTCATTCAGATGTGCATGTAATCATCCTGTATGAATTCTTAGATTTATTGTCCAAGATAGTGACATTACTAAGGGCTGCACAAACAATGGGTTCAACAATATGTTTATGTATTATAACATGCTGAATAAATAATATTTAACATGAATTTATGTACTGTCTTTAACAGGTCTATTCATTTTATTTTTTGGTATTTAATGGTATTTAAGCAAGGATTACAAGCATAAAAATAAAGATTTCTTTTATAAAAAGTGATAATTTTTTATCATGATGACAGGCTATAATAAACCTGTTTTGTTTTGTCTGGACCACTTCTTGAATGGTTTAGTACCAATAACATAGTGACACCATTGCCTGATAGAAAAGAACAATCATCAAGACTGTTCGTTCTTCTAAACAATCATAAGACTGGTAGTTTAAATGTTTGGCTAAAGCTGTTTGGGTTCCTATCTGGTAAAAGAGTACAAAATTGTTGTCATATGATTGACATTTGTATGAAGTGCATTGTTAAGAGTATTTTAGGCTCCCATCTGGTAAAAGTACAAATTTGTTGTCATATGATTGACATTTGTATGAAGTGCATTGTTAGAGTGTTAAAAATTGGCTCCCATCTGGTAAAAGTACAAAATTGTTGTCATATGATTGACATTTGTATGAAATGCATTGTTAGAGTGTTAAAAATTGGCTCCCATCTGGTAAAAGTACAAAATTGTAGTCATATGATTGACATTTGTATGAAGTGCATTGTTAGAGTGTTAAAAATTGGCTCCCATCTGATAAAAGTGTACCAAATGTTTTGATTAAACAAATACATTGGCAGTATTGAGAAAGGTTTAAAGCCACAATAAGCTTTGGTAATGGTGTAATTTGTCATCCTTTGAAAATTGCAAATCTGTGGTACAGACTTGTAAAATAGTCCATATAAAATAGAATGGCATATTAAAACACAAGTATGCTACATCTACCGATACCAAATAATCTTGAATGAAAATTTTACATTTCAAGTTAAATTGTTAATTAAACACATTCAGAATGACGCTTCGTCAGTGATACAGAAATTTGCGATAAATTTTCCGTGACATTTCCGGGAACCAATGGATAGATAGCACTCATAATACATGACGTAAAACGAAATGTCTTCTTCATCGGTTATTATGGAAGTTTATTTTCGACATGTTTGATGTCACTGATATATGTTCAGTTCTGCTCATTTTCGCAAACATTTGCTGTTTTACAATTGTATACAATGGAGCAATTTAACTTCCAGTCAAAATACTAAATATCGTTTTATGGTTACCGGTACTTTTTCTTATTGATGAAAATGCCAAATAATGAGAAACAAGTGTTCTTTCTATATCATTTAGGGACATTTTAATATCAGGAAGTTTTGTTGTTGTTTTTCACATACTTGGGCGATTTTAGGATGAATTGTGGCTTCAATTCATTTCTCATTGACTTATCAAACTTATCAAAATGATACTATTGTAGGAGACTGGTCTGACATTCTATGCTGTAGCATTGAACTGCATTTAAAAGAAATTCATTCATACAATTCTATGAAATTATGCTAAATAATGTACCTCTGATATTCTCTTGAACTAGCATTTTTCATATTGATTCAAGACTGGTCCCTGTGGCCTCATTTGATTCAGTTTTAGGATTGACTGTGGTCACATGGTAAGTTCTGATACTTTCCTTCAAGTTGTTTCTGCTCCATCATTCATCTATTTACAAAACAATGCATCAGCAGGCCCAATATTTACATAATAATTTCCTGGCTCTGATTTAGTTGTAAGATGTAATTATTCCACTTGTTTGGTTTGTTAAATTAGATGAGCAGCTTGACCAGTTTGATAGATGATACAATAGAAACCTGTAAATGTCTGGAGGTTATATTGATATATTGTACAGATTAATCATGAGGTCAGTCTTACTAGATACATAGACATCATAACTCGCAGCTTGGAGACCATTCATTTGATTGGCTGTTTCAGATCTCTTTCTAATTTATAATTGACAAATACAAATGTAGTATTTTTGCATTCAGAGACTGGTCTGGACAGTGTTTTTTTTTTAGAAATGAATTTGGTTGAATTCAAACTTTCTTGCTTAACCATGTTGTCAGTTATAATCTGACTCAGTTGACCAAAATGACAAAAATTACTGGAAGGCAATTGCTTGTAGCTGATATTGATGTTGACATGAAAAAGGATGAATTTGGTGGAATTTTTTTAATGATTTGTTACAAACTAACAATAATTTTGAAGGATTGTCTGAATTAGTATATGAGCTGTTCAGTTCCGATTGCAGATTATGCTATTCAAATGGCATATTGATGTCGTGGTGAAATGCTATTGTATGATTATAGGACATTTTAGTGGTTCGTTTTTGTCTCAGATATATCAGGAGAATGGAAATATTTCCAAAATATTCTAATTCTGGTAATTCATTTTTTGAATAAAAAGAGTAAAGTTGTTCTTAAGTTCCTCTTAAATAACATGAACAAATCAACTTTAAAAGTTTAAACTATCCTGCTGGCTTGTATTTGTTCATTCATGAAAGAACACTGTTAATCTGTATATCAGATACTCCCTATGATTTAACAAATCAAAATAATGAATCAGTTGATGGCATTTTGTGACTACATTACATGCAAGCTAACCATTTGAAGCCGCTCAGCTTTGCCGATATATTCCGTTAAGTGATCAATTTGAGAAATAAAGTTATACAATGGGTATTCTAGCCACTTTAGAGAAACACATTTATTGTCAAAAATGACTTAAATTGGAGGCTTTCTGTCAGAATTTGTTTGGTTATGATTTTTTCGTAGTCATCAGCATGAATTAAGCTACAATTATGCAAAAATCTCAGAGACAAATAGACGAAGGCATGCCATAATTGATACTTGCTACAAACTTCAGTGAAAAACCATTTATTATGTAAGAAATTGTTCTTCCCAACTAGGATATTAAAGGCGGAAAATCTAGCCGTGAGAACAAGGCAGAAATGAGAAATCACACTTAATGCTATTTTAGTTGTAGCAAAAAATCTCAAAGCGTTCATTCATTATTGTTATTGTTCAGTTTCACAAAAAAATTAATGATTATGAATGAAATACAGTTATCATTTTGAACAGAATTGTAATGACATGGCTCACTCTAATTTAACAAGGTTTTTACTGTTAATTTGTTTGATGAAAAAGAAAGGCCCAATGCTGGTGAGTTTATCCTGGGTTACAATAATAGTCTAGGACCAGACAAGACAGCCATCCAGTGTACATCTTGTGTCTTCATACACTGTTAAAGCTGGGGAAAATGCCAAATAACCCTTGCTGTAGGTGTGACCTAATTAACCAAGTGAAAAAAAAGAATTAAACATCCAATATTTCACAATTTCTTGTATTTCTGTATAAAGTATGTCTTCGATGCCTTACTGGAATATTTGTACATAGGCATCTTAACTTTCAATGCTTTACTGGAATATTCATACATAGGCATATTAATGTTCAATGCTTTTTCAGATACATCTTTTAAGTGCAATGGTATTTTTGACATGTCACATAAATGTCATCATGTTATTTTAATGTTTCCTGTAGTATTTCTGTTCATTCTGATTGTTGCCATGGAACTTTTTCAAACCAGAATGGTAAACATTTTGTCATGAAATTTGGGACACCTAAAAATGATTGCCATTGTATAAATTGTCTTACATCTCAAATATTCAGGCATCTTAAGTTATTTATATTTTCAACATCATTATAATGATTTACTTTCACTTGTCAGTAGCATCTTTGATAGTCAACCGCATATATTTTTACTACCCAAATTACATGTATATAAATGTTAATTTTTTTTTTTTTTTTGCTGTTTTACAAAAAAAAGATATTTGCCAGGATTTGTAATTTGATTCATACCATACAGATCATCTTTCATCTGTTGACAGCCTTGATATTGGTTGTTTCTGTAATGAACATTCGGTAACAATAAGTACCTGCCAGTCATGGCGGAATTTACCTATTGCAGTTCGGGTTATAGTATGGCAGTATCTTTTAGCTCAGTAAGCATTTATATGATTCTGATGTCTGCTTACTTTGTATGATTCTGATGTAAACAAATAATAATTTGGTATGTCAAATCCAAATCATTTCCAAGATTTTTCAGAGGAAGAATTGAATATATCAAAACATACATATAATGCATTAGGTAATAAAACAGTTATTTTATGGTCATTTGAGGAACAGTCAAACTGTTACCCTTGGTGTAGGGATGACATTGTGAACAGTTACCAAAAAGTCACCCCTCCATGTCAGGACCACAGTTTTGACTGTTCCAAAAATGGCCATAAACTATCTATATGCTGATACCATCTTTGTTACCACAGTATTGTATTGTTGCCATGATGTTTATACTTGGACATATTGGTAACAAAACGTTACGGTATTACTTAAATTACCACTATTTGCAGTGCTATTTCTATAGATTTTATTTTCATGTTATTCAGTGCATGTTACATGAGAGTGTTGTGATAATGGTATGTTACAAGTGCACTTGATAACTAATTGAACATGCTGTTTGTTTATTTCTAATGAAAATTGAATAATAAAATTGCACAAAAATACTTTTTGTACTGAGGCACTTGTAAAATATATTAATGATACCAGTAGGTATCATCCTGCGCTAAATATGTTATTTAGTGCAATGGTAAATTTAAGCATCGTCAAAGAATAATGCAACAAGGAACTTACATCATAAAATTAGCTACCTATGATGTTGGAGGTTTGCAATCATTGAAAAAAATTCTGAATATGTCAAAGTATGCAGACACACAGACAACGGAGATATGGAATTTATTTTTTACAGGTCCCACATCATATTAAAGACACAAATCCTCAGTTCAATAAGGTGTCTTAATAAAGATAAATTGCTCTAATATTAAGGACAGTAAAGTTTTTCCTAGATTTTGTTGATCACAGATGGCAGTCTCATCCATCTCCCAATGTTCCATTGGGACAAATTTGATAATGATTTACTTGACGGATGAATTCTCTACAAACTAACGGTAAGAATATAACCCACAGAATGATTCACAAAACATGATAAGACATTCAGACTCCCAACATTAAACCAATCAAATTTCAAGTCAAATCTCCATAGATCTACTGTGTTGTAGAAAAGATAAGATAAATGGAAGAATTGGTAGTCTGTAGACGACACCATAGTGTATGATCAGACATTGTGGCGAGCTGATACATTTTAACAATAAAAACTTCCAAATGAAGTGATGTTACCAATTAATTTCAAATTATTCCAAGTTTCTATAGACTTCATTTTAAGACCATAGATCTCAATTTTTAGATTTGCAAGTCATAAGTTAATAAGTTAGTACTATGGAATCTTCAGAAGTAAAGTGGATGCCTGTCTTTTAAAAAGGCAATTTGGAATAAATCTCATGGATGTGAATATGCCTAATCAGCTGCATTGGTGCTCTTGTACCTTGTAAAAAGGGCAACACATCTTGGTGTATATTAGGTATCATGGAAATTTGTTTCATGCATGTCAAATTGACTTCTCTTATTTAAAGCTTTAAAAGCATGAAATGCCAATCATTACAAAACACAGATATTTTTATTTAGATGAAATTCACAATATAAGATTTCAAAATACATGTCAAGGGCAACGTGCAACATTGGAAATAAATTGCTGATTTAATCAAAACTTTATCTGACCTGTTGTTTTCTATGTCTCTAGAGTTAATTCAAGTGAAGGGATATTCAGTGACATTAATTGCATTCAAAAGCCATATTAAGGGTAAATCTCACAACAAGGCTAGCATTTTGAATGGCTCACCAGGTGTAGTAATTGATGTATTTAAGGCTTGCCATACATTTGTAATATGTTGCTTATACCTTATATGGCTGGGATGGGCCTACATACCTACACAAATTCCTACAGAGAACAAAACAATTGACAGACTGATGCTCCTGGTATAATATACACAATGAACACTGTTCAATACAATGCAGCTCATTCATCTCTGCCAATTATGGTGTATAAAAGCTGCACCAAGCTCATGAATGGTAATAATAGCAGCATAAATGTGAAAATGTTTTACATAAAACCTGGAATAAAATCCTATTACCACAATATAATCACCTAGCAACAGTGAAATGACAGAATGCCATGTTATTGAATATTATCTGTGTTCAAAAAACGAAGGGATGTAAATTGAATGAATGTTTTTTGTTGTCATTTTTTATGCTTAAACCATTAAAAGATGATGCAGTAATGCAGAGTTATGAGTAAAGAACATGTCATACGGACACTAATGTCGGAACAAGATAATTTTACGCTTAAACTGACACAAACTGGCAACTTAAAAACATGAATATTTGCTTTTGAATTACATCATTATGTTGTGAGAGCGTCAAAAATGCATTAATGCTAAAATAACCCTCCTGTAACTATTTTTAAATTACATGATATAAATGATCACATTGTTTCATTTCTGTCATCAGTAAAATTGAAAGTTTAACACGAACCACAAATATAAAGACTTACATTAATATCAACAAAAATGACATTTATGGTTGTTATATGAAAAACGACTTAGTCCATCTCATTATTGCAATATGGTTGTTTCTTGTTGTTTACTATTTTTTAAAAGATATGTTCTTTATTGCGCTGATTGTGCTGTATAACAATTATTAGTTAAGATAAACTTGATTGGTTATGTTACCAAATGTAAGATTAGGTAACACACTTATGCTGTCTACCTTTGCAGGGTGTAGCTTGCCTTAAAATTATGTGTAGGGACCTTTCTAGACTGGGTCAGGGGCATTTCCACCTCCCCATTTTGGGGCACAGATCATTTAAACTTGGTCAAAAGGTCTGGATACTCAGATCTTCTATTCTCCTGGTATAGAAATATTTCCACAAATGTTGCATTTTGCTTGAGTGCCATTAGGTGCAAAACCTTTCTAATGTATGTGACAGATTTATAACCATTACATTCTTGGCTTTCAGTATTTCCTTACTCCTAAGAACTCCCTTAAACTAGAGAAAACAGTCTGAAGATAGGACCTTTTAAAGATGTTGAGCATCTGTAAAATGCATGACCCACCTTCGTGGAGTGTTTAGTGGTTAAGGTTGCTGACTTCAAATCAGTGTAACCCCTCACGGATAGAGGGTCATGGGTTCGAGCCCGCTACCGACCATGTCTCTTTATGTGAGAAAGTAGCCAGTTGCAGGGTCTTGAACTGGTTCTTCCCGGGAGTGATAATTAGGTGAACTGTCCGCCTCATATGACTCTGACTGTTGAAAAGGGGCATAAAACTCAATGCAAACAAACAAACAAAAATAAAATTCATGGCAACAATTTGAATACAAATCCTCAGAAAAGACCATGAGATCTACCGAACAAACTCTAGACCTGCAAAGTTATTGGACAAACAGACCAAACAATACTTTTGTCATTGTTAGCTCACCAGAGCACAAAGTGCTCAAGTTGAGCTATTGTGATCACATGATGTCCGACATCCGTCTGTCTTTGGCTATAAAAGGCTCTTAGGTGGTTATTAAATCTCTTAGGTGGCTCTAATTTAGCCCCACAAAACCCTAAAGACAGAATATAGCCATATAAGTACCTAAATGTTGAGTGCTCATGTCTGTCAACAATTGCTTTAAACAACATCTTCGTATTAAGCGTATGGCCAATTTTAATGGAACTTAACAGGGATGTTCCTTGCATGAAGCTCTAGTGAACAAAAGTTGTTCAAAAATTTTAATTTCATTACAAATAGCTTAGATATTTTGTGTGTAGAATCAGCTAGTGAGATATTTGGTACATAGCTTTGTCTAGTGGACCTCTACAAAGTTTGTTCAAATTATGTCCCTGGGGTCAAAATTGACTCCGCCCTGGGGATCACTTGATTTTACATAGGCTCATATAGGAATAAATGAACAATGTTCATCTCCAAGGGTCTTTTTTCTGGTGAGTGATTATAGGGCCATCATGGCCCTCTTGTTTTTTATGAATTTAGTGAACTTAGTACTTTTTACCAGACAAGTCATTTTTGGCATGTCTGGAAGTGTGGTTCATTTGAGAAAATCTTCTACAGACGTCAGAATCTTATATAAAAAACTATCATACCATCTTAAATCAGTGATTCAGTTGGCTTTAAAAGCTGTAAGTCTGGGAATTCTTTGGTGGAGAAAGATTTCATATTTCTGTTTGCGAAATGTGACGAGATTTTAGGATTGAATCTCTAATTCCATTTGCTTTGTGATAGGAAAGCAACTTGAACAAATAAAACTTGGGATTAAGCTAAGATTGCATCAATCAATAGGAGTGTGAAGAATAGGCTTGTTTAAATAAAGATATTTTACAAAGGAATCATCTTTAATTGCAAATGTAAAGCAACCATTGGAAACAGTGAGGATTCTGAGAAAAGAATTTATTTGCTCTCGGAATACCTCTCTAATCACATCATATGTCACGTATAACTTAATTTTATCCCTGAAATCTCATTAATAAATAACTGTTGCACCCTGTTCTGTTCTCATAAGTTTAAGAAGAAATCATTAAAAAAATATATAAAACTGTACATGATCAGATTGTTAATCCCGCTGTAGTATAAAAACATTGATTTGATTTAACAATTTATAAGAAATATTTCTTCACTTTGCTTGTGGAAATCACAGACATGTCTAATGAACCTGTGACTAGATAAGGTAATGGAAAATTATCTTTAGATTTTCATCCCTGCCTTGAAAGATTCAAACATGATATATCCATTGTGAGGTGCACAAACCTCTTAACCAGTCAATGTTTACTTTTATTACTACATGTATTATGTGTTTTGTATGCAAGGTTTACAACAGGCTTTATCAAGAGTGATGTAAACAGTAGGATCAATGGTATGGACTTTGAAAGGTTGCTCTCTGGGATGTTTGTCAGAAGGGGCAATCAATGAACTTCTAAATGGAAGAAAACAACGGGATTATAATAACTCATTTAAGTCTTTGAATCAAGCACAGTCAAGCTAATTAAGATAATAATGGACCCTAAAAATTATTCATTCTACATATTCAATGTAAATAGACAATAATTTGATGGCCAGAAATGAATGCTTGTATAAATTAGGGTCTACAAATATGGGATAATTATTACATAGTCTAATACATCACATTTGGTCTTTATTTATGATTTGTCCCATTAGGTATTTATCTAAGGATAGGACATACATGTAATTAATAACCATCTGACCTGGGACTGACCATAAATAATGAGTATAAAGAAGAGAGTATGTGTCAATATGGACACATCTAGATACACGGATCTGGGTGAAAATTGTCAGATTGCTTTGTATTGGTCTATGTGTAAATTGTAGGACAGGTCTCTTCTGAAATGCTATAATGTTTTGTTTTACTTAGAGTCAGTTCAACTATGATATGTATGTGATGTTTGTTTGTTTCATTGGGTTTTATGCCCCTTTTCAACAGTCAGTGTCATATGAGGCAGACAGATCACCTAACCATCGTTCCTGGGAAGGATCAGTACTAGAGTCCCATCCCCGTAAGCAACTGCCTACTTTCTCACATAAAGAGACATGGTCGGTAGCTGGACTTAAACGCATATCTCCATGGATGAAGTAAAAGTCTTAGTTGCAACTTATGCCTGTACCAAGCTTGAAAAATATCTCTTTTGTGTTTCACAAAAAAATACAGCTTTTCATTGACAATAGTAGCTTCATGTATCATTTCATCATTATTTCCCTTCTAGTTTTGGTATTGCGAATGAAACTTGATTACTTTTCAAGCTATTTTGATTAAACACATCCTGCAAATGACTGATATCAATACCTATATAAGTGATTATACAAAGTCAAACTACAGAAAATTCCATGCAATCCCTCAGATGATTACAAGTAAAGAAATAGAAGTGGTAACCAGCACCATGCATTCTGAGATTGACATACTGACTGGGACTGATACAATAGGTCAAGTTATTTCTTCCATATTGGAAACCAAGAACCTTTCCCTCCGCTATCTATGATTCTGATAATTAAATTCTTTCATCGTAAAGGATTCCTCTCGACAGACATGTTTTAATTCCACCAACAACACACAGGATAAACATTCACCATTGTCCAATAAATCACCCTCTGTCATGTCCATTACTTGCTGAAAATATCCATTCATGAAAAAGTACAATCGGTTGTCATAGGAGTCAAAGACTGATACTCTTTATTCAGACTCCTTTAACCAAAGTAACAGTAAAAGAAACAAGTCCCCATCTATCAGACAATAAATAATATCAAAGTACTGAAAGTGCACATGGAACATGAACTAGGATAACAATTGCATGGCATAGTAATTAGGTCCACATAAAGATTCATGTACACTGAGCGAGTGACAGCTATGGAAAGTTAAACCATCATTCAGTTTACAAAAATGTATATAAAATAATTATTCTTATTGATTACCTCTGAATAGTATCAGTCAGTTCATTGGTAAGAAAAAATAATAAATGATAAAGTTTTCACACAAGACCACTACAAGTACAGAATCTCCCCTAGCAAGTGAATTACACCCCTGCACCCTTTCTGATAATCAAAGTACTGAAAGTACTCATGGAAGCTGAACTTACATAGACCTACAATGCAACATGGAACAGGAACTAGGTTAATGTTTACATGGCGAAAGTAGAAAACATAGTACTTTGGCCTGCAGCAAAATTAATGCACGCTGTGCGCGGGATGGCTATGGAAAGCTGAACTAATGTTCTACTTCCAAAAGTTGTGACCAAAGCAATGTCTCTTATAAATACAATGTGAACAAATATCTTCAAACAATAACTGAACAAATTTTAAAAATCTGTAAAATGTAGCACAGATTGGCTTATTTATTATGCCCCCTTGCGAAGAAAATGTCCTATCTTGCTTAGACCATGTTGGTTCGTCGGTCTGTCCATAACCAAACCTTGTCCGAGTAATAACTAGAGAACTGTTTGGCCTAAGAGTCTCAGATTTGGTTGGGAGGTTGGTCAACAGATGTAGATGACCCTTATTGATTTTGAGGTCAGTAGGTCAATGGTCAAGGTTATACTATCCAGTTGGCCTTAAGGGGGCATCTGGGTTTCTCAAACACTATTTGTTACAGAATGATTTACATGACATGCATTTTAGAAAGACTTGTTGTACTACATGTAGTTTTTGTTTAACATTTAGATAAGTGTGATCATGTAACATGACATGAGATTGCTTGACAATCTGTAATGGTATAAAATATAATCTGACAAATCACCATGGTAACTTGATGCAGACTAAATTATAATATTCCAAGAGACTCCTTCCAGCTTAAGGCAATGTCGTTGCAAGTTTCTATCAAATAATTTAGTGTTAGTTTTAACGCATGATCAAAGTGTTTAAACGAGGAATATGAAAACTGATTTCTATATTTACCTTTAACTTCTTTAGCAAACTAAGCTAGATTTGGTAAGCTATATAAATTAATAGAATGGACTTTTTTATCAAAATCTTCTTAAAATCAATCGTACACTTTGCATTTATATGACATATAAAGGCTCTAAGCACAAAGTGTGTCTATATGGCTAATGGGTTAAGTAGGACCAATGGGAAATAATAACTTGTGTTTATATGAGGTAAACGGTCTAAATTCAAAGCATTTTTATAACTATGAGCTTATTGGTGAAGTTAAGAATGGTGGCAAAGTAATTTTTTTTCTTAAGAGTAATCTACTTTTTAATATCATACTACTGGAGTGGTGTTGTATATTGTATTATAGATTGGCTGGGATATTCACCAGCCTGATTAGCTTAGTTGGTACGGCATCTGACTTGCAAGCAATAACTACTCTGTATATAGGAATATATTACAAGCAGCCTTAAAATGACTATAAATGTATAAAGCAGGGAACCGTGCCTCAGTTTTTTTAATGATCCTCCGTTCGTTAGATACTTGACTTTAAAGAAATTCCACACCCAGAACCCCGCTGTTTATAACGTAATACTCCATAGATAAAAAAAAAATGAAAACAAGCGTCAAAATTCTGAGGCACGGTTCCCAAGATTAATATTTCCACTACAAAATACGGAAAACCGCTTTGAAATCCATCATCAAATAAGATGGCAATGTTAATTCGAAAATGACACCTACTGTGTTTTTTTTAAGCTGAGCAATTAACAATTAAAGTGTCGGATCGTTATCGTCTCATGAAATCAACAAATTTGGCGCACCCCATTCAATTTTGATGGCCAATCAAAATCGCTTATGTTTACAGTTCAATAATTGAATAATTTGATGTCTAGTAAGAGATTTTATAACAAATTTTTGTCATTAATGAATTAATTGTATCATATCGTACCAATACAATGCACATTACGTTAGAGATGTTTAATGCTGATAAAGAAAAGTTGATAAAAGGGTGCAGTATTTATTCCAATAAAACACCATTTTGAGCATTCGGTTAGAATTTTTTGTTGCTTGGTATTAAAGTATGATATTTGATCTTTGTAAATAACATAAAATATCATTTTACGTTATTTTAGCGATTTTATCCAAGCCAGATACGTTAATGTTGCACATACTACCTGGGTCATTTGGTGAATTTGTAACTTTAACGGTTAAAGAAGACCCAGTGTTACACCTGGGCCAGTATTACACCTGGGCCAGTGTTACACCTGGGCCAGTATTACACCTGGGTAAAACTTCCAACCTTTCATAGGCTAAGCTAGAGTTTCACATGTGAAATTTGTCCCAGTTGGGATTTGAGCTCACAGTGGTGAGAAGTTTAGTGATTACAAGTTACAGGCTGTAACAACTTGACCATAGATCGAGGCTGTACTATATCAGTATACATGATTTATCTTGAGCTGTGCACTAATTCTTGCCATTGCTTATCCAAATTGCCATTTCAAATGAGCTGAAAGTATTTTATGCGCAATATAAATAATATATGATACTTTAAGTGTTTGTTTAATCTCAATGTTCCCAGATCCCATAAATATTTCTTCATTCATCAGGCAATGAGATGATTAGTTCTGAGTGAACCTATATTTGCCTTGTAGAACCTTTCAGCATAACACAATACAATCTTTCTGACATATGGACTTCTCACATTGAATAAATTGTCCTTTCATTTCATGGTTCATATTACTGTCCAGAAGCTTTAGTCCATGTAAATGAAATTCTGTTTAATGAGATATTTCTTCTTTATCATACTGATAGCAGACCAAATTAGAAAATGACTATAGCAAGAAAAAGCCATAACTTATCATCGTGGAGTCAGTGAGTAATGCCATGGAGATCAGGGGCCGCAATTACAGTAAACCAGAATTAATGAGACAATAGGAATGAAGTTGTTTGTCGATGAGGCTGTCTCCATGACACACAACAAGTCTCTGTAAAATGTATTAAGAATTGAACAGACTTGGTTTCCTAATTGTCATGTGATCATCTTTAATCAGATTTGATTGGATGAGTAAGCAAACTTGAATGTCTCAGTTTCCGCTACTCTTTGTTTGGGAGGAATGAAAACTATATTATTAAGTCCAAAATGATGGTTGACTGCTAAAATTGGATTAATGGATTTGAGATGGCAACAGGTCTTTCCTTTAATAACATTTTTGTCATGAATTGGCATTGATGAAGTGACTGGAAAATAGCCATTTGATTGTCTCTAACTAGAATGGATAACAAGCTATAAATTTGTGAGACACTATATCTCAATGGTCAGATATAACCTAATATAGATCAGCTGTAATTCTGGTTACTTCAAAATGAATCATATATTGTCAAACAGAAATCACTGCGGTATGTAGTTGCTCCAATTTTCCTTGGCATATTTAGTGCTATTACTGGTCTCAGTGATACTGATGAATGGTACAGTCTCTTTGGATCATGAACCATCAGGTGTGGTTATTATTTCAAAATACTGTTTACTGCTATTTCAAGTTTTCAAAGGAGCAGCATTCCCAGCTGATGGTGTTGATTGATGTTAATAATTAAGCCAATAATAGCCTGGAATGTCTTGACAATTTCTATAGTAGAACTGATGTGGTTACCATTAACCTTAGGATGGATCATTCTTGGATGATGAGTTTTCAAAACTGAACACCCTGACCTCTATAAGAGCCATAGGATGTGATATCTTGTATCTTGATGTAATATCCTTGAATTAGACTGTTTTAGAAATTTCCTTACAAGTATGGTTTATTATCTGTCCTCCCTTGGTATTTTGTCAAGCAATGAACCATCTTATCATATGATGAGTTTCTTTGGTAACATTTAGTTTGGTATTGCGTTTATTAAACAGCTGCAATTATACCTCCAAAGATTAATGGTAGTGCTTTGACCATAAGTCTTTGAAATTGCTTAAAAACGGTTTATATCATTTATTTATTTTAATTGTACTTTCATTTGCAGGTCACTGTCAGTATAATTACTGTGATCAACGCTGCAGAGATATAGATAATGGAGGTTATGCATGTGAATGTTACGATGGTTATCTACTTAATCCAGATGGAATCTCGTGCACAAGTAAGATTTATAACAATATCTCGTGCATTTGACTAATGTAATATTGTAGATTTGGTGGTGTGTTTCCTGAGAAGTTGTACTAATTCACCGGCAATTACGTCATTAATTAAAATGAATTTCTGTGTAAGTTATTGCTGGCTTCTGAACCTGTCATGGATACTGTTATTTGACTCACCTCTTTGTATACAAAAATACTGCAATTTTTTTCTAAAAAATCCAGATAGTAAACTTGAAAGATATTCTCAAATATTAAAGATTACAATGAAAATATTATTTTTTAATTGCCATGGTTATACAAATAAGATTGTTAGCTGTTAAATACTGATTTTTTATTTCATGCATCATTACTGTAAACTGCGTACAATTAGTAAACTACTTGTGACTGTGGGATAATGATTGTGGAAATAAAATGGAAGCTTGCCTGTGTGGGATTGAAACTACAACTGAATGTAGTATCCACTAGATCCTCTTTCTGTTACAACATGATGCTTAATATAGTGCAGCTGTAATGGAGTACTTGGTGTTTCAGTAGGCTAGCCTGTAAATGTTCATTTCTGAAACATAGCCAGGCAGGAAAGATGTCATTTAGCAGTTCCTGAAATTCCTGTTTCATGTTTTTGGCAACATAGATTTTGTGTTTTTCGGCTCGGTATTCGGTTATAAAGTGTTTATCCTGCTAAAGTTACTTATAGGAAACAGTTAGGATCATTTTTTTCAGAATAAATTAATTCTGTCTGTATATCGCTAAGTGACTTTTTGTCATTTTCTATTTCTAGCAGGCCCTCGTCTTATAGTTTCTCATATAAAAAATGATTTATTTTAATGATATCATTAATTCTATATAATGGTACATAATAGTGGGATATTGTATTTTGTTATTTTATCATTGTGATATCTAAGTGAAGCATCTTTCTGCAATTAAGGCATTACTACAGACATATGATGGGGAAGAAATAAATGCACCCAGAGGGGATGATAAAGTAAAGAAAACTAAGGTCTGGTTTCCAGCGGTTACTCTAAGTTAGAAGTAAAAGAGAATTGGCATGCAATTCATATTTACATATTCCAGGTTGATTTGATTATAAATTATTGTGAAAGGTAAACATTGGCCCCTTGAGGAATCTGATAGTAAGGGAACATATTAGTTAATGGTAGGAAAAGCTTAACTTTGCATTCCTGATATCAGTAATGGTAAAATGCTGAAATATAAGTCTGTAAATGGTTTAGCTGAATGGTATTGGTTACATTTGACATTTGCAGCTAATGCATTTGTTACTAATAACTAACCCAGAATTCAGTATGATTGAAAAATGGACCTATGATGTAGCAATATGAAAAGGAATTTTTCAGGAAGTTATACCTTCCTAATTGATATATACATGAGTGTGAGAATGTATGGGAGCAGGAATAAATGGAGGGGGATGTACAGTAAAACAAAAAGTAAAGTATCATATGGCAAGTGGAAAAATCACATACTGAATTAAACAACTTTGTGCTTCAAAATAATCAAATATGAGGAGGCATCTTTTAAAAGAACTGCAGACATATAGACTTGAAACTGTCAATATAGTTAATGGCTGAAATATAACTTAGATGACCAAACTGATATCCTTTGAAGTAAGTTAACATATTATTTATGACAAAATGTTAAAGGGCCTTCCAGGAAAATCAGTGATGGTACAGCTTAGCTATTATATTCATTGTATTGCTGTCTTCATCCAGAATCTGTTGTTGTTGTAGCTGTGGCCTGATTAGATGATTCCATTTCCAACACAGTCAGTCATCAAGTCTAATCAATTCTATTATTTTGTGACATTTTAATCAAGATTGCCAATTGGAAAATTCAGATGCACAAATCTTGTTAGACACATTTCAAAGTCTAATTCCTTGAGTAAAATTAAAGCCAGCACATGCTTGCTGCAGTTATTTGTCAATGTCTACTTCTTGGTTGTCATTGTTAAATGTTGGAGGTGACTACAAATTGTAAGTTACAATAATGTGCTGTACTTCATTTGTTGCTCACCTGAAGGTCAGGCCCTTTGTCTTGCCAGCACTTGCAGTTTGGAGCTCCCATTATCTGTCTTCCTTAAAAAAACAAGAGCAGCTACATGTATTTTGAGGATACAGTATAATCTCTGTAGAGCAACATGCTGTGGGAGCTGCAAATATTGACCATTGTTTAGAGGTTGTTGCTCTACAGAGGTTAGATTTATAGTAAATATAAGCTTAGGGAATTTTGAAGGTGTTGTTATAGAGAGGTTGTTGCTCTACAGAGGGCCGCTCTGGAGAGGTTGTACTGTATGTTGCTTTCAGATCTATAAGGGGTTTGATATCATACTCAGCATATTGAACTACTTCCTTTCTGTTCCTCTTTCCATTTGATTGTCACAGTTGTCTCAAGTTCACTTTTAGTACTTGTATAAGACTGTATAGTGTTCTCACTTTAAATTAGAATACTGATGGAAAAATAATCATGTAATAATTTTAATCTCCTTTCTTGTAACTAATGAGGAATTTTATTGATTCTTCTTGATGTATTTTCACTGCTTGACACAATTCATCTTTGCTTTGAATTGATTGATTTGTTTCTGCTCATTTAGTTCTTTGGACAATTTTGTGTTCCATAAGAAAACAACTGGTAATGAAGTTCCTGTGACTAGTTGTTTATGGTCTTATAAAGCCGTAAGTTTGAGTACTAATCAATAGAAGTAAGATAAAGCTTGAGAATAGATCCTGATAATTACAATCAATGAAGAAAAAAACAAGTTAATTTGCAGCTTTAAAGCTTTCAAAAGCTTTAATTACCGTCAAAGAAGTGGCACCCTGTCTCTGAGTGGGGTTAGTTAGGTACTCACACTGCATTAGGAAACCTTGAGACAATTTTCTAGCCTCAAATCTGAGCTAGCCAAATCAGTACATTTGTTCAGAAAATTACCATGATTATGTGCCTTGAGACATGAAGGGCTGACAACATTGAATAGAATATCATGACTTTTGAGAGAAATTCAATTAGCTTTCACTTAATTGTGTGACAGAATTTTGTCTCCTATGCAGATATGATATCACCGGGCTAATAATGTCACTTGATTAAAATCGCATGATACCAAGCATAGTTTGTTGTTGAGTCGTACTTGGCACATGTTCTAGTTAGTTAGCAGCGCATGTCTCTATATAGGAGGTGACACTACATTAGTGAGAATCCATTTATGCCCTAAAACATCTTTCTGAATGCCTTCCTGTCTAACTTGTTCTCCTGGTAGTAAAAGCTTTTTTTCTCTATGATTTCCTGTGTATGTGATGGAATAATGGTGTTGTTAACATGCTCTGGCAGAAGAAGCTGTGTCATTAATTGAAGAAGTTATTGTTAGTTTGCTTTTAATTTTATGTCCTAGACATCAAGTGATGGTTCGTATCCTGTCATCTGAACTGTTTGTTTAGTATCCTGTAACTTTAGCACAACTTTAAAGTCCCTGCGTAGTATGTATTACACTTACCGGTATTTAATAACCTGATATATATTAACTTCCTTGTTTCTTTTATTTTATATCTGTCAAGTTTGTTCTTTCCTTTGGAGAAAGGTGATGGACTCTTATAAAGAGTCCCTTTAGACAAAGCATACATAATTATGATCATTACATTTAATGGGTTATAACCTTAATGGCTACAAAGATCTGACCTGCATATCAATTTAACTTTTTTAACCAAATATGTTTTCAGGGAAAATGAAATTCTATTAAAGGGCATTTTTTATGAATTTAGGGAGAAAAACGTACTGTTCAGACAGGCTATTGGCCTCCAATCAGTCCCAGAAAACACTGTCATCATTCAGACGAATGTGTGGTGCTTTAAAACTTGTTTCGTGTATTTAAGGTCTTCTGTATTATAGGATATAATTATCCAGACTTGAAACAATTTTAACAAGTCATGTAAGACTACTCTATTGCCATTGGGATTTCTTCCTTAGA
Source organism: Lutraria lutraria (assembly GCA_964023205.1). Lineage (NCBI taxonomy): Eukaryota > Metazoa > Mollusca > Bivalvia > Venerida > Mactridae > Lutraria > Lutraria lutraria. The sequence goes on along the minus strand of OZ026838.1, from coordinate 35,994,305 downwards.
AAACTCATAGTCTCTTCTAATGATTTATGAAAAGCCGAGTGATGATTAAAAAAGTGAAAGCGTCTGGAAACATGCGCTATTTCAGCTTGCCGAACAATGACTGCATGTATTATCAGGATTTTGACAGTAAGGCACTTACTGGATGAGTTCATGTTATTGTTGCATTCAAAGCTGATTTGTTTAGCAATATTTAGAATTTAGTAAGTCTTGGTACCGGTACATTTTGTATTATGATTATAGTTTAAAGAATACTATGTGTGTGTGAGATGATTTTATCAATTTTGTAAGATAATTATCAAAGAAAAATTAGGACTAGAACAAGTCAAGCCAAGATAAGGTCTTAGTATTCATTTCATTGCCTATTGATTCCTGATTAAATATTCATTAAAATTCTGTGATCTTTTTAATTAGCTTTTTTCTGAGGAAAATAACATCAATACCACAGTTACTATTGAATACTTGATATGGGTTTGTTGCTACAAAGACATTAAAATCACATAAATCATTTTGTTATTTAATTATTTCAATGAATTGTCCATAAACAGATTTACTACCATGATTTGATAAAGTGATCAGTCAAATGCATGAATGGGTTAATTACCTTCCTTGGCACATAAAAAGTTATGTTTCCATTCAGTCCATCAAGCTAATTCAAATCTGATAGAATATGAAATGTATATAACAAATTATAGCATACCAAAATATAGAATAATAGACAAAACAAACATCTGAATGCAGGAAACCTGTGTATTAACATATAAGTACTTCATCTCTTCTGAGCACAGCATCAACATTGTTTATATTTGTTGTTATGGCATTTTCCCTTATTAACTGGAGATTATTGCATGCTGTGAAATGTGACCAATCATTGGACCACTCACTTATAAAAACTCAAGGTTCCTGTGAGATAAGTGTCTATTTGTCTCAGCAATATTGATCAGTTCATCACATTATAATCTCAGTATCAATATAATTCAATTTGATTTTCTCAGATGGCAGTCTGCTCAGTGTATGGTTGTCAGACAATTCAGATAATGTTCCAATTACTAGAAGTGAGTGTTATGTAGACTGATATAAATACCAAACTTTTTGCGCTCCTTCCTTCTCTGCATGGTGACGATTTATCTGGTAGGCAACATTCAATACAATCCTAACACAACTAGGATTTGACATGTCAATGCTTCCAGATGATGTTTTTATTGACTTTTATTCTCCGAAAACTGTTTCAAAGTTGATGTTTTGTAACTTTCTATGTCATTCAGCATTGATAAACAATCAGCATTAGTCTCTGTATATCTCGACTTGAAAGTCCTAGCTTTTATAATTAAATTATAATTCACTCAGAGATGTGCTACAGGGCTATAATATGATAGCTTATGTCTGATGTAATGACAGTTACATGATAGTGTTGAACATTTCATTCAATAAAGTTGTAGATTAGTGGCATTATAAAATTGTGTGAGAAATTATGTCCTTTGCCTTTCAATAATGCTAGTGTTAGGTTATTTTAATATCATTGTATGACACAAGTGTTACCTTGTAATTGACAATTTACATTCTAAGTCATTCACTGATATAATTCAGGTGTTCAGTATTTCTATTGATAATTTGATAATATGCAAGAAATTAGAAAACATTGTAACCTGGTATTGTAGACATCAAACAGTTGGTCTTCACTAGTGACTGTATTTTAATTCTTAATCAAAATTAATGTGCATTTTTTAAGTACAATTCAAACAAGCTGCAAATTAAGTCTTTTATAATTAAACAAGTTTTAAAGTGATTCATGTGACTCTGTGCATTATAATAAGTGTCACCGGTGCTCTTAGTTGGGCATGGTGGGTAATTATAACAACGAGTTTTATGGTGTGTGTGTATAATAATGCCAAATCTCAAATCTGCAAGCATTCAAATATACAATTATATGAAATAAACATAATTAAACAATATAATATGGCAATTGCTATGAACAATATTAAAGAAGTATACAAACAATAATTTTACCAAAATAAAGTCACCAAATGAATTATTATATTATTTATATCATTTGCATATATTAAAGCTTTTCAAATGATGAAACAAAGACGAAATAGGGAAATTACAATAATAAGGTTAAATTCAATTTACCTGCAGGTTTTCAAGCAAAACCTACAAAAGCGTCCGCATCTAACGAATATGAATACTGACTGGTGAGTGGCGGCAAAAAAACTCGTGCAGAACTAGTCACGCGTTTGTGAAATTTATGATATCGTGAAGATGACTTGTGAAGGTTACTTGGAATAAAAGTGATATTTTAGAGAAGGGTTATTGTTCTTGATTAGTATGATTGATGAATGATTTATAACTATTGTACTACTATAATTACTACACACCTATGACATACACCCCTCCTTCGTAAAAATGTCGTCCCGACATTTTAAACATAATAATGTACAAAACAATATACAAATTACAATATCTATATATGTACAATACATATATTAAGGTAAACAGCTATGAAACTGTACAACTTGTACAAGTAAGGTGTAAATAGTTACACATACGCACGTGCAAGTCGGCAAAATAAGTAAGATTACCAAAACATGATAACCTCTCATAATATGATTCATATACAAAAAGGGTTAAACTAAGCAGTAAATACTAAACAAGCAAAACCACTTAATAGTTAAATAACATATCATTTAGGATGATAAATACTCATGTTAACACTTAACTAAGTTGTACAGAACATGTACACGTATGATAATGGAACAATTATCATAACTCGTTCATTAAAAAAAATATAACTCAGATATAACAAAGTAAAGTTTAAGTATTTTAATGAACATAAATTTGTACATAAAATACCACGTAAATACAAATAAATCCACAAACATTTCAGGCAAACATACGCGAAAATTTCAACATGAAGTACAATCATAACAATAACTATTTCATAATCCATTCGCCTGATTGTTGCCATCTGGGTTGTCTAACTAATCTCTTTGGTCTTGTAATACCAACATTGTTGACTGAATCGGAGTTGGCCGTTCCCGTTCTACGTTGCGGTATTACGTATCTGTCTTTCTCATGATTCGTTCCGGAAGTGTTCAAAGGTAGCAATAAGTTACGATGCAAGCGTCTTATACGTTTCACATTCACGGTGTTTTTACGGACGTCAAACACAGGTTGGTCTGGGTAAGGCTGAGCAATAATAATATAAGGTTCTTGCTCCCATTTATCGGCCAACTTCTGCTTACCTCTTTGCGATACGTTTCGCACAAGTACAAAATCTCCGGGACGCAACAGCGACGCGTTTGCGGTCTTGTCGTATTCAGTCTTACTACTTAATGCAGCTTTAGTAGCAGACTCTTTAGCCTTTTCATAGGCTGTCGCTAACCGTTCTTTAAGTTTCCTAACATACTCATTCTTGGATCTATTATTTACATTGTCAAAATTCAACCCAAGAAGAGCGTCAATGGCTAGTTTTGGTTGACGTCCAAACATGAGAAAATAAGGAGAATAACATGTGGAGGGATGGGGTGTTACATTGTAAGCATGAACAAGAGGACCAACGTGAGATTTCCAATCATGTTTCTGTTCATGTTCAAGAGTACCAAGCATTTTAAGAAGAGTTTGGTTAAATCTCTCGACTATTCCATTACCCATCGCATGATAAGGAGTGGTTCGAGACTTAATCACACCCGCTAACTGACATAGTTCTTTTATCAAAGAGGATTCAAAGTTGGCTCCTTGGTCGCTGTGTATTCGTGCCGGAAACCCTTAATGAACAAAATATTTCTCAAAGAGAACCTTAGCTGTTGTTTTCGCAGTTTGATTGGTCGTAGGGAAAGCCTGAGCATATCTCGTGAAATGGTCAGTTATCACAAGAATATTCTCATGTCCCCCCTTCGACCTCTCAAGACTGAGAAAATCAATACAAACTAAATCCATAGGTGAACTCGACTGTATACTCGTCAAATTGTCCTTAGACGGTTGTGATTTCCTACGAATACATCGCGGACAAGAAGCAACCTTATCACCAACAAACGTGTCCATTCCAGGCCAGTAAAATCTCTGTTTCATAAGAGTTAAAGTTCTATCGCGACCTTGATGACCTAAATCACAATGTAAAGCAATGAAAATATCATCTCTAAGTTTCTCAGGTAGTACTAACTGTTTGTACTCCTGACGATTTACAGTACCGTGGCGAAATAATACACCATCGTGCAACTCCAATTTATCCCAATCACGTACATATTTTAATACAGAAGAAGATACTCCCGAGTTCTGCTTAGCAGAGGGTCTCGTTCCTTCTTTCAGGTAAGTATGTAACTGAGAAATGGTACAGTCTTCTAACTGAGCAAGTTTCCAGTCTTTAGAACTGAGAGAAAAACTTCTCAAGATATCTTGTGGAACCTCTTCATTAATAGATGAGTCAACAATGGACAATGAATGTGGATTAACAACACTATACGCCAGCGGCAACTCTTCTACAGAGGCCGTAGCTACAGTAGCCAAAGCTGATACAACGGTACTATCAGGAGTGTTGATATTTGAAGGAATTCGTGACATACCATCGGAATCGGAATTTAGCCTGCCCGCTCTGTACTTCGGCTCGAAATCATAGTTCGCCAACGCGGCGATCCATCGTTGACCCGTTGCGTCAAGTTTTGCAGAGGTAGTTACATACGTCAACGGATTGTTGTCTGTGATGACTTCAAACTTAGTTCCGTACAAGTAATCATGAAACTTTTCTGTCACTGCCCATTTGAGAGCTAAGAACTCTAATTTGTGGGCTGGATAGTTCTTTTCTGATGGTTTGAGTGATCTACTGGCATAGGCTATCACTCGATTTACGCCTTCTTGCTTTTGATATAACACACCGCCTAGACCGAATCCAGAAGCATCAACATGCAGAGTGAAAGGTAAGCTATAGTCAGCATAACCTAGTATTGGTGGTTCAGTTAGTTTCCGCTTCAGTTCATCAAATGCCTCCTGTTGTTTATCTCCCCAATGAAATGGTACTCTCTTCTGTTGGTTCTTTTGCTTTCGTTTCTTTGAAGTATTCATGGGATGTCCAATAAGTAAATCATTGAGAGGTCGAGCGATGTTTGCAAATCCTTTTATGAATCGTCTATAGTATCCAACAAATCCTAAAAATTTCCTAGTTTCTTTAACAGTTTTTGGAGTTGGCCAATTCAAAACGGCTTCAATTTTCTGGGGATCTGCTTGTATTCCTTCAGATGACACTACATGGCCCAGGTACGTAATTTTTGACTGAAAGAATTCACATTTCTTTAGGTTTAATTTCAAATTATATGATGAGAGCCGTTCAAAAACTTTATCTAGTCTTTCTATATGTGAATCTATGTCTTTTGAGAAGATGATGATATCGTCCAAGTAAATCAAACAATACTGTAAGTTAAGATCTCCCATACAACGTTCCATAAGTCTTTGAAAGGTGGCGGGTGCGTTGCACAATCCAAACGGCATTCTGTTGCATTCAAAAAATCCAACTCCTCCAACCTGAAATGCAGTTTTCTCTTTGTCCGCTTCGTCTACCTCTACTTGCCAATACCCCGACTTCAAGTCCAACTTCGAAAAGTACTTTGCTCCACATAAAGCATGAAGTGTATCATCTATCCTTGGAATTGCGTATGCATCCTTCCTTGTTCTTGAATTTAGCTTCCTAAAATCCATGCATAATCTTATTGATCCATCTTTCTTTCTGGCAACAACAACATTTGAGCTCCATGGACTTTTCGACTCTCTTATAGCACCAATATCCAACATCTCTTGAATATGTTCTTTCACTTCACCATAAATAGCAGGTGGAATTCTTCTGGCAGGATCTTTAAATGGTTCTTCATTGGTGAGTCTGATACTATGTGTAATCTTGTCTGTGAATCCTAAATCTTTAGATGATGTGGGAAATACGTTGCTCCATTTATCTAAGATATTTTTAAGTTTGAACAGTTGTTCCGGTGTAAAGTCTGCTTTATCAAAATTTATCTGAGCTGGTTTGTTATGCGGCTTTTCCTCTGGTTGTTTAGGTGGAACTATATCAGCTTCTCTAATAACATTAACTTCCTGGAGTTGACATAATTGTTGTCTGGCTTTAATTCTGATTGGTCTCGCTGTAATATTGCATATCTTCACTGGAATCCTTGCATTCTTTCCAGATGATTTTACTTCTATTAGTCTTGGACATACTATCGCACTGTGTCTTGATTCTTCTAATGGCTCCGTTAAAGCAGCATCAACTGTTTTCTTTTTTCTGAGGAATCCAGTTACAGTTCTCGATTCACCCGGACGTAATGTTATATCTTGTATTGCTGTGACTTTGCCAATATCAGATGCCATCTGTAACAATGCAGCTTGCCAAACATCCGGAACGTCGTCTTTCATCTGATTCAATTCACGAATAACATTGGTGCCAATTATCATTGGTACATGTTCGTGGTATTTCTCAATTGATGTTACAAGGATCAAGGTAGGTATAACTCTGTTGGAAAATTCAAGTTCAATTTCAGCTTCAATGTATCCTATATATGGAATATTTCCTCCGTCTGCGCCCTTGACTTCAATTCCAAAGTTGTCCAATGACTTCAATTCTGGTCTATATTTCAAATTCCTATAAAAATCTTCATTGATGGTGGTGACCTGAGATCCGCTGTCTATCAAAGCTAAACAATCCATGCCATTTAACTTGATGTTCGAAACATTAGCAGGCCCAATTAATCTGTCCTTAATAGTATCATTATGATTGAGGCGTTTGTCTTCATATTTGCTCTCATCAGCCTCTTCGATCAGAGCTGTTGGGTCGTTTAAAAGTTGCTCATCTTGTCTTTCATCCGCATTTCGTTGATAACGCATGTTTCCTCTGCCGTTAAATCTTCCTCGCCAACCTGTTCCTCTGCTTCTCCCTCTATAATTTGGCTGCCAATGTGTGGTTTCATTTATATCTCTTCTTTCAAGTGTGTTTAGTCTGTCGTTTATTGTCTTCAATTGTTCTGACAGATCATTCATTAATTTCAGTTGCTGGTCTACTTGTTGCGTGTTCACGTGACTTGTTGTCCTTTCTTTCTCCTTACAGTTGGTCATTTCTTGTTCCTCCTGTCTTACTCTTTTCCTTAATTCTTCAAAGTTCTCAGCTGTTTCATAACATATTCTTGTTGCATTCCTTAAATCATCATTGTATAAGTATCGCCAAAATCTACTTCTCAGCATATGCTCTCTCTGACTCCTTAAAAGTTGACCTTTCTCTATAGCTGTTTGAATAAGTCCTTCTAATCTTATTCCCCATTCAGATATGCTTTCACCTTTCTTTTGTGACGATTGGTAGAATTCCGATATAACAGATTCTCCAGATCTAACGTTGCCATATATATTTTCCAGTTTATCCAGTATTTCCCTTGTTGTTTGTTTGAGGATTCATCGTCAATAAAATTTTCCTTGTATTTCCGGTTAAGGAGTTTCTAACGCATTGTTTCAAAATTTCTTCGTTATAAATATCCGAGTTGATTATTGTTTCAATTTCGAGTTTCCACTCTTCAAACGTGCTTTCAGAAAATTTTGGAATACTAGGTTTAGTCAAATGTGGATGATGCTTGGTTGGGTTCATATTCAGTTGATGTTCATAGCCCTTACCGCTAAGTTGTTCATCTAAAATACTAAGTGTAGATTCTCTCTCTAGCAAACTGTGTTGCAATTCATCCTTTTCTTTCTTCAGTTTCCTCATTCTATCCTCTTTTAAATGTTTCTTCCTCATCCGTTTCATCTCCGTTTCCCTTTGTTGCTTTTGAATACTGTTATATGTTTCCTTTTCCTTAATCTGTTTCATAAGCTGACTCTCTCTTCTCTTCATTTCCTTAATTTGATGCCTCATCAATTTCTCTTTTTCTGTTTCTTCATCGCTGTCACTTGATTCATCAGTGAAAGTTTCGACTTTCTCTCTATCCCCCTTTCTGAGAATTCTGTCCTCTGAATTTATATGTTCATCCAATGAATATTGGTGTAACTTTTGGTCTATCCATTCCAAATCTCTCTCAATGTCAACTGGTACAGTAGTACTAGATTTTCTCCTGCCAACTTCCTTAGGTTTTCTATTCCTTACTAAAGCATCCCTTTGTTTGTTCAATTCTTCAAGTTGTCTTTCAAGAATATCATTTCCTCTATTCCTTGATTTCTGTATATCATCTCTATCAACACCATCTGTATTCATACTTTCATTATGCACTTCCGCTTCCACTCTGTGTTTATCTCTAACAAGAGATCTAAGTTGTCTTTCAGACAAATATTCAGCCATTTCATATAACACAATGTAACTGAATGTATATCACTATCACTATTAAACTGTATAATTCACTGTCACTGTAATGTACTATTTACTTACAATATCACCTTACATATAATTCACACTATTCACACTATAATCACTAATTCACAAAAACACCATCAAAATGACAACACAACTGACCATCAATTATGTCGAATATAATCACTTCACTCAAAACTCACAAAAATATACAACCAAATGATATTAAAACCAACGATTGACATCCACATACATAAGTCAATCACAAACCAAACAAACACAAAACCATCTCACTTTAAATCAAACAAATCACATGAAAATAAACAAAAAAAATCACTGAATTGTCAACTATTATATATCAACCTTTATATAACTAATATATATTTATTTATTTCAATGCGTTTTTAAATTACTACTAGTATCTCACTTTATGAAACCTATATCAATCTATTTATAAAGTTTAATAAGATTTATGTAATATGTTTTATCTTTAATGTTTAATTCTTAACAGAATTAATAAATTATTAAGTGAAATATTATCTATGATTATTCAATGTATAACTATACAGTAGTTAAATGTGTAAATTAAATTATTTAGTCAAATTAGTTATAATAAATAAATTTACAAATAGCAAACAACAGTTTATTTAGTTATCAATTATTAATAAAAAAAAATGTTTAAAATATTTTATAACTAATAATAGGAGTTCAATTCATATACTAATACTACGTTTTATTTTAAGTATTGAATTAACTATTACTTATTTAAGTATCCAATCCTAAGTATTTAGATGCAGTATTAAGTAATTAAACTTTCAGATTATTCTTTAATTAATCAATTCATCAATTTAACTGAGTTTATTTAATTATTATATAAGTCAATATTAAAGTTTGTTTTATTAATTAATTATATTTAATTAAGATAACCTATTTGTTTATGTAACCAAAATTAAAAAAAAACTGACACAATTTCAAGTGAGACTCAAACCAACAACCCGTGAGTAAAACAACGAACTTTCACTTCCGCCTGTTTTATCACTGCGCAATACGAACTTCCGTTTAATATCAAAGTTGTACTATTATCAATAGTAGTACATGCAAAAATAAACCGATACCCGCGATGAACGAAATAATTTTCCACCATAAATTTATCGACAAATCGCAAATTTATGACGTTCCGTTAAATCAGTTTTGTAAACTTTACCAGTATTTTGTCGCTAGTAAACTTTTACAAAGCCGCTTAAACGTAGTCTGCGCGTCACGTGTTTCAGAAATTCAATGTAGTACCTTTGTATTACACTGAGTTATTGCATGTATCAAACCAACCAAGTAAGTTTTAAGAAACTTATTTGTATGTATGAGATCAATTCTGTTATAACATTACGATAATTCACCAAGGAACAACATGTACATAATCAATGATAGAGTAGATCTAAATTGCGAACATAAGCATTTAGAATCCAACAATCGTTTCTATAACTTACCCTGTAAAAGTAACAAACACAAATTTAAACATGTATCTAAATGAAACGCTTGCTAAGTAGTTGTACTACCACAATACTAGTATAATACGATAAACTACAATTCTACCGAGTGATGGTTCAATGAATGTTAATGAATGCACGGGTTAGATACCATGTGTTATACACGTGTGAATAGGAGATAAACTTTACTTATAACATAGATAGATTTAAACATGGGGCGGACCAATGAAAAATGACCCTGCAGGTATTACAATAGTTATTAAATCAATGTATATACTTAAAACAAATAAACAGTACATACATAACTGAATGAAATAGATAATGCAAATTCATAAACTTACAAAAACATGTGCAATAAACAACAAATGAATATAAAGTGTCTTTGTTTTTCACGTATATGAAAAATAGTTCAACAATAGATAAATAACTCACAAGTTTCAGTTCAAAGTTCTGATCCAACGTCGAAATCCTGGAATCCTGAATATATGTGAAGTTACCGGTTATAATAATACACTTAGCTAGCTAAACAGGGCCCTGAAAACAACTTTTTCATTCCGGAATATAAAATAAACTCACTTATCACGTTGGGTACCGTGTCGAAGACTGGAACGTGTACACTCTAAAGATGCGACGAAACCATTCGAAAACTCACATGTAGAAAACGTTGGGCGCCATTGTCACCGGTGCTCTTAGTTGGGCATGGTGGGTAATTATAAGTTTTATGGTGTGTGTGTATAATAATGCCAAATCTCAAATCTGCAAGCATTCAAATATACAATTATATGAAATAAACATAATTAAACAATATAATATGGCAATTGCTATGAACAATATTAAAGAAGTATACAAACAATAATTTTACCAAAATAAAGTCACCAAATGAATTATTATATTATTTATATCATTTGCATATATTAAAGCTTTTCAAATGATGAAACAAAGACGAAATAGGGAAATTACAATAATAAGGTTAAATTCAAAGCGTCCGCATCTAACGAATATGAATACTGACTGGTGAGTGGCGGCAAAAAAACTCGTGCAGAACTAGTCACGCGTTTGTGAAATTTATGATATCGTGAAGATGACTTGTGAAGGTTACTTGGAATAAAAGTGATATTTTAGAGAAGGGTTATTGTTCTTGATTAGTATGATTGATGAATGATTTATAACTATTGTACTACTATAATTACTACACACCTATGACATAAGGGTATTGAAATTGAGGATATTTAATGAAGAAAAAATAGTGTTATTGATAGCTTAACATGAAATATACATTTGGGGACTAGCTGTTTGATTTATGTATACAGACCAAAAAGAAAAAAATCTAATATTGATTTTGTAAGCATTCTATTGTACTTGTAAAATTCAGTTAAGTGAATTTGTAAGCCTCCTATGTGGAATCTGCATTCCCTGTGTAACATTCTGGATCTTTATATCCCCCCCCCCCCTCCTCTATTCAGGGATTTGGTAAAGAACTACTGAAACATTATCTGTCCCTAAACTGAGTACCAAAAACAGTTTAAGTCAAATTATTGATATTATCATGTTGAAATATTGTGATAAAACTACAATAAAGATTTTCCTCTGGGAAAAGAGTAGACAGTCTGTGTATTCAGAAACAGACTTGATTATATACATGTATATGGGGGCTATATTGGATTCACGCTTGATGGTCAGTCGGTCCGTGCGTCTGAAGACACAATTTGTCCGTACGATTTCTCAGCAACTACTGACAGGATTTCAATGAAACTTCACAGAAGTGATCAGTAGTAAGCCTAGTTGTGCATGCTTTAACCATTTTTTGTTTAGATTGATTTTCACTGAGTTGTAGCCCTTTGTTTTTTATACAGTATATACAATAGGCAAACTTTGTCCAGACTATTTCTCATTAACTACTGACAGGAATTCAATTAAACTTCACAGCAGTGATCAGTAGTAAGCCTAGTTGTGCATGTAAATTTTAATCATGTTTTGTTTGGATTAATTTTATAGAGTTATAGCCCTTTGTCTTTTAGCTCACATGTCACAAAGTGACAGGGCGAGCTTTTGTGATCAGTTTTCTTCCGGCGTCGTGCGTCTGCGTCGTCAAACTTTACCTTGTGAACACACCAGGGACCACATTTTAGCTCAATTTTTGCAAAACTGAGTCAGAATGTTAATATCGACAAATTCTCGGATGAGTTCGATATTGGGCCATTTGGTGTCAAAAACTAGGTCACCAGGGCCAAATAAGGGAAAACCTTGTGAACACTTTAGAAATCACTATTTAGGTCAAGTTTGATTGAAGGTCATTTCCGGTAAAAAGCTAGGTCACTAGGGCAAATTGCTGAAAAACCTTGTGAATACTCTAGAAGTCAGTGTTTTGATTGGATCATCATGAAACCTTGTCAGAATGTTTGTCTTTATAATATCTTGGACTAGTTCGAACATGGGTGATCTGGGGTCAATAACTAGGTCACCAGGTCAAATGTTAGGGAAACTTTGTTAACACTGTAGATGTCAGTTTTGATTGGATCTTCACCAAACCTTGTCAGAATGTTTGTCTCAATGATATGTAGGCCAAGGTTGAACATGGGTCATCTGGGGTCAAAAACTAGGTCACCAGGTCAAATCTTAGGTAAAAACCTAGTAAAAGCTCTGAATGTCATGGTTATAATTGGGTCTTGGCCAAATCTTGTCAGATTGTTTGTCATGATAAGTTAAATAATGGGTCACCTAGGGTCAATAACTAGGTCATGAGGTCAAATCTTAGGAAAACCTTATTAACACTGTATATATCAAATTTGATTGTATCTTCACCAAATCTTGTCAGAATGTTTGTCTAAATGATATATCAGACAAATTCGAACATCTGGGGTCAAAAACTAGGTAATAAGGTCAAATCTTAGGAAAACCTTGTCTATGCTGTAGTTTTCATGGTTTTGATTGGATCTTCACCAAACCTTATCAGAATGTTTGTCTTATTTATATGTAGGACAAGTTCTAACATGGATCATCTGGGGTCGATCAAAAACCAGGTCACTGATTCAAAACAATGTTTTAATGAGTGAACAGTGATGGTCATGTGAGTGATATTGGGCCATCTTGGCCCTCTTGGTCACTTGATTTTACATAGACTTATATAGGGAAATTATAAAAATCATCTTGTCAGAAACTACAATGCCTAGAGTTTAGATATTTTATGTGTAGCATTGTCTAGTGGACCTCTACCAAGTTTGTTCAAATTATTGCCTTAGGGTCAAAATTGGCCCGGCCCTGGGGTTTACTCTAATCTATTCAGGAAAATTGAAAAAATCTTCTTGTCTGAAACCAAAAGACCTAGAGCTTATCTTTTCATAACTATACATTTTGTATGAAAACGGTTTGTAAGTTTCTAATATATTTTGTAAACTTATACTGTAAAATAATAATTGAAAAAAACACATTTGGAAACAAATGAAAGTGTAAAATTGATTATACATTTGTATGTATGTCATTTAAATATGTAACATATTTTTGTATAACTATATACTGTTATCTAATGAAAGTTGAATAATTAATAAAAAAAAGACCTAGAGCTTAGATATTTGGTATGTAGCATTGTCTAGTGGACCTCTACCAAGTCTGTTAAAAGTATGGCCCCAGGGTGAAAAATTAGCCCCGCCCTGGGGTTCACATGATTTATATTGGCTTAATTATATAGGAAAACAAGAAAATCTTCTTGTCCAAAACCTCATGGCCTACAGCTTGCATATTTTGTATGTAGCATTGTCTGGTGGACATCTACATGTACCAAGTTTGTTTAAATTATTGCCGTAGGGCCAAAGTTGGTACCGCCCCAGGGTCACTTAATTTTACAAAGTCTCATGATAATTTTCTTCTAAGAGTCTTTTTATCTGGTGAGCGATATAGGGCTATCATGGCCTTCTTGTATAAAGTATATACAGTAGGCAAATTTGTCCAGACTATTTCTCATTAACTACCCACAGGAATTCAATGAAACTTCACAGAAGTGATAAGTAGTTAAACTAGTTGTGCATACATTAAGTTTTGGCCGTTTTTTTTTATACAATGTACAATATCTCAGCAACTATTAATAGGAATTCAATGAACTTCACAGAAGTTATAAAAAGTAAGCCAAGTTGTGCATGCAATAACCAGGTTTTGTTTGGATTAATCTTCACTGAGTTATGGCCCTTTGTTTTATATAATAGGTAAATTTTGTCCAAAATATTTCTCACCAAACTATATGCAGAAATTCTTAGAAGTGATAAGTAGTTTGCCAAGTTGTGCATGTCCACAATAGGTTTTGTCCAAGTTAATTTTATTGAGTTATGGCCCTTTGTTACTTTTTATATAATGTGTATCTAGAAATTGGTCAGGATATTTCTAAGCTACAATTTGCTGGTATTAAAAAAATGAAAAAGTGTTATATTTCCCTTTGTAAAATGTAACAATAACTGTGTCAATGTGGCATCTGTGGGTATTCATCACCTTTAGTTCTAGTTTGATTAAGTTTAGTCATATTTACTGAAAATGTTCCACCGATGAAAAAGCTTTTTGTTATTTATTATTGTCATTTGCCAGCTAGAAGTGTTTATTGGTCTGCTTTAGTTCTCAGTAATGAAGTTGAACTAATTAGTTGATCTAATCAATTGTTGTTTTCAGTTACAGTGTGGTTTAAAACTTGCTGGTTTTGTGTTTAGATTTATTGTTCTTGTATAGAATTGTTTTATCCATCAAACCCCAGGACGGTCCCTGTCGGTCTGAAGCTTGTTTATAACATTTTGATTACCATATATTCCCCGAACATGCCCTTAGGTACATCATAGTTTACTTGTATTCTGTTTGTCCAGTTGTTATACCCCCGCAAACAATGGGTATATTGGAGTCACTCTGTCGGTCGGTCAGTTGATCTATTGGTCGGTCCATCCATATTTTTCAAGGGATTGAATTGAAACTTGAAATATATGATCAATATGAAATGTAGATGTGCAAGACACATTTTCATGCCCAGTGATCCACTCATTGCAGAGTTATGTCCCCTTGAACTTAGCCGTATAGTGTACTATCACATTCTTAGTGTCAAAGCTTCAGCGGGGTATTAGTCACCTCTATGTTAAAGTATTTATATTTTGTCATGATTTTCATATCAGATTTCAAAAATAGATTAGGGCATTAAAACTAGTTATTAAGCATATTGGTACATATTATTTGGAAGATCAATGGTTCTTAAACTACTGCTGACACTAATTAAGTTGTTTGTGTCAAATCATTCATAGTTCTTGGTAACTCCTTAATGTTTAATTCTAAAGCCAATTATGAGCTTCATGTTCCATAACTCTAACTTCATGTACCATAACTTTGACTTCATGTACCATAACTCTAACTTTATGGACCATAACTTTGACTTCATGTACTATTACTCTAACTTCATGTACCATAACTTTAACTTCATGTACCATAACTCTAACTTCATGTACCATAACTCTAACTTTATGGACCATAACTCTAACTTCATGTACCATAACTTTGACTTCATGGACCATAACTCTAACTTCATGTACCATAACTTTAACTTTATGGACCATAACTCTAACTTCATGTACCATAACTCTAACTTCATGTACCATAACTCTAACTTCATGTACCATAACTCTAACTTCATGTACCATAACTTTGACTTCATGTACCATAACTTTGACTTCATGTACCATAACTCTAACTTTATGTACCATAACTCTAACTTCATGTACCATAACTCTAACTTCATGTACCATAACTTTGACTTCATGGACCATAACTCTAACTTCATGTACCATAACTTTAACTTTATGGACCATAACTCTAACTTCATGTACCATAACTCTAACTTCATGTACCATAACTCTAACTTTATGGACCATAACTCTAACTTCATGTACCATAACTTTGACTTCATGGACCATAACTCTAACTTCATGTACCATAACTCTAACTTTATGGACCATAACTCTAACTTCATGTACCATAACTCTGACTTCATGTTCCATAACTCTGACTTTTGTGTTCATGACAATTAAGGGGCTGGTGATTGTAAGTCAGGGACCAAGAGGTTTCCAATGATTCTTAAGTTAAACTAATGGTCTTATTGAGGAATAGATCAGTGAAAATGTGTTGATTAGTGTCTGCTGTTATTAGTAAGTGCTCAGTAAATACTGAACAAGCAAAAACCAATTAAATATCTCCATCAATTAAATGATTTATGTTATATTAGATAAAGGATTTGTGGTTATAAATGAGTTGATCAATCAGATAACTCTGTTTACTACTCTAAAATACCCATAATTATTTGTTTTATCTCACCACAAAGTGAGAGTTTGTGTTGTTTTTAATATAGTGCTGTTGTCTGCCTGAAATCAACATATTGATGTTGATTTTCAGCTCATGTCTTACTGTCATTAACTGGGTAGATACATGGCACCTAATTACTCTTTCCTGTTTCAATTGGTTAAACAATATTTCAGTCATATATAGCTACTGGTTCACCTAACCAGTATTCCTAGACTGCATCTAACGCAGTACTAACTTACCCTCCCACAAGGAACTAGCAACTTCACCACATATGGAGGAAAATCAACATTTAAAAAAAAGTCATAGAAGTACCTGCCACGAGTCTAGCACACATACTCACCACTGGACCTCAGCTCCAGCCTAGATATTACTCTTAGTTGTTGTCTGATTCAAACTTATTTTCAAAAATGCTGTAGGTACAGTCAAAACCAAAATAAGAACCAAAATCTTAGTTTGATGAAAATCACTTAAAATGAGAGATTTCTAGTATGAAGTTTGGGATGTAATTTTCAGAAATGTTCTGTGTTCTAATGTTTTGATATTTTTCAAAGAGAAATCTTGTCTGTTATCGAGTACAACATATGAAATAAATCATTTAACTTTGTTGTACTTTGTATTAAGAATTCCTCCTTTAGCATTAGACTTCTGGTCTGGTGTAATGTGAATACAAAAAGTTATAATTATGTGTATAAACTTGTCAATTAAGGTGGAAAGTCACACCATTGTGATGTGTTTAGTGAATACATTATTTTGTTAAATATATCAAGCATTTTTGTTGCCATCAAGATGTAATGAAATTTAGAAATTGAACATTAATGTCAAAGTTGAATGATGATAAGATCAAATTTATGTTTGTTAAAAGCTTCGTACATTGCTTTTTACCATTAATTGATTATTAATTGATCTGCTTTGATTGCCATGTTTATTAATTTATCTTCAATATTTTCTATATTTTAATGCATCCTACAGAATTTTTATTGTTCCCTTGTTAGTTTGAACTCATCTTAGGTGGAACTTTCAATCAGAATAGATGTGTTTTATTACAGTAATATAGTAGCCTTGGTTAATTGCATTCTTTATATTGTCCTTAAGGAATGATAAATTCTACCAACACAATCCCTGTGGTTATAATAAGTCTTCTTGTTGCTGCCACAATAGAAACAACCTCGCACAGCAAACCATAAAGAACAAAACATAGAAAAACTAAATGATAGTTTCTGACTAGTCATGTGTTTAGTGTTGAATAGATAAATACCCAGTGCACATTATTGTTCAACCATTCATAGCATCTAAGCATTCCTCGTATGTCTCTTATGCATTGCTTGCTCTAACTGCTGTTAATCTTCTGTTTACCAGTTACTTACAGTACTAAGTAAGCCTTACTATTGCTGCTACTGTATCAGCTTATTATTGTTCTTTGATGACCAATCTGTACTTATCATTTTGTTCTTTACAAGTATCTGCCAACTTCTCCACATTCATATCTTGAATCAGTGATGCCAGGAGGACAAACGATTTTAGACAAAAACTTCTTCTACCCACTTGTCACATTAAATTTGGTCACAGCCAGGTTTTGAACTCATTAACCTCAGGTCCATAAGACATTAGTCCAATGCTCATCTTACTGATAGGTAGGTGGGTCAAACATTTCACTGCAGTCAATCATTGAGCACAAATGTACCTGTTAATTAGTTCAAATGGTCCATCCATTTATCATGAGACCAATTATTGATCATGTAATTTGTCATTGATCATGTGACTTGTACATTTTGCATGTTAGATAACAATTTAAGATAATCCTTACACCAGGGTTAATACACCGACCATGCTATTATAGGTTCCTGATGTTGCGTATCTAAGGGCATTATTGTCAGATGTATTGTAATCAGTGGTTTAAATATTCTCTTTGAAATATTGTTTTATATAAGTCTGTATTCGATTCCTTCCAATCATTCCTATTTAATCTTATAGCTGTTAAATTCATGGCAGTGGAAGTTGTTGTAAAAGATATGGCATGTATAATTGATTAAGTTTGATTGTTGTTGTTGCTTTATATAACTATATGACTTGTTAGGATTGACTTTAACCTTTTCTTAGTGCATGTCATTGAATGCAAAAGTAGATAAACGTATGTACACATTGAACTGTAACATATCTATAATTTATAAGTTCTGTGGCATCCCATAATTCCAAACCAAAGCTATGCAACTTAGTCAAGATATAAAACTTGAAATGATTAAATGTATGGTATAAATAAATGACAAAAGTTAAATGCTTCATGGTGATACAGGCCTTGGCCCAAAATTGCTGAATACTGTAGAAAGACTTTTGAAAATCTTAAAATGTTTGTATTCTATTTCAGAAATTGGTAGCAAAGGAGTGCAAATTAACTTAGAGAGACCAAGTGTTGTTAAAATTGTTCCCAGTGATGCAGACACTGTTATAAATACAAAACATAATTCATTACATGATGATTTGAATAATCAAGCAGATTCACATAACCATGTGACTTTAGGTGAGTCAGTGATAAGTCCTGTTGACAATACACAGAAAAATAACAATAACATTGATTTGACCATTCATCCTGATAACATAGACGATTCAAATGATATTCATAGTGATAAATATGTAAACAAAGATACTGCACAATATGGAAGTCCAGAAACAATAAAAATCCTGTCTTACGATCAAACACCTGATTCTCCAAATTTGGAATCCGACAGTTTGAGGAATCCTGAGACTTCTGGAAATGAGAATCTTCAAAATCTGGTACCGAACCCTCTACCAGAGTACTCTTCATCCTCCAATAATGTGGAGACTTCTAATGTAGGAGAGAAATGTGACGAGTTTTCATGTTTGAATAATGGCAACTGTGTTGATGATGGTACTGTGTTCCGAAACAAACTTCGCTGCGACTGTAAACTGGGCACTTTCGGAGAAAAATGTGAAAAAGGTTTGTCTCTTATTGATAATGTGTGGGTCATGCGTAATTGTATGATTTATCATCTGTTTGATAAAGCAGTTAAGTTCATTTTAGTCAGTCTACGTTTATGTCTGAATCTTAACTGATTGAAGAAATAATGGTGCAGACAGCTATACTTGTGTCTGATTGCCTCATTTCTCATTTACAAATCAAGCAGATATATGAACGTCTTTTAAAGGCCCAGACACGAGTTTCACTAATTTGATTGATTCATTCTTGTTGAATGAGAAATCTTTTTGAAGTAGGAATGGATGCCATAGTCTAAGAAATCTAATATCTGATGTATTAATTAAGAGATGTAATCTCTCTCAAGATTCTGAAATATAATAATTAGATTAAGTTGCTTTCCTTAATTTTGATCTTTCATTGTTTGTTAAAAATTGTCTCAGATAACACCAGAGTTTTTGCTTCTATGTGTCTGCTAAGGATTTCATAACATTGTGTTAAGTATGTTCGCACTTTGCCTGTTTAATATCTGCCCTGCTGTGTTGCTCCTTCATGCAATAACGTTTGTACAATTTTTTTCTAATTGCTTATAGGTTTGCTAGACCTCAATGGACTTTCATTGTTCCATTGGCTCAACAAAAATATTTCCTATTCAGACCGATCTGCCCAAATGTTCATTTTATTTCTACCCTAAAAATGTTTATTGTTATGTCTGCTCTAAAAAATGTGTATTGTTATGTCTGCTCTAAAAACAATGTTTATTGATATGTCTGCTCTACAAATTTTTTATTGTTACATCTCTGTACACAAAAAAATGTTTTTTTAAGTTACGTCTGCTCTGCAAATAAGATGGTTTTAGTTACCAGTATGTCTGCTCTAAAACAATGTTTATTAGTATGTCTGCTCCACAAATAGATTATTGGTGCTCTGTAAAAAAATGTATGTCTGTTCCGCCATACAAAAGTATTCATGTTATGGAAGTTTTGTACTATTGCCTGTGTTATATCTATTGTATGTCATTCTGTTTCATTTTGCGTCTGCTCAGCTGTATTATTCTTATTTCTAGAATTCAAGTGAGACTGTCGTACCAGACATTAAAAAGGATTGTGTGAAACCTCCTGAATTATTAATGAATAGCATAAGAGCATTCTTCTGCTTTTAGTTGTTGCTTGCATATCATCTAAATGTGTTTGTATTTGACATGAAGTGTTGTTATTGCTGGTTTTTGTTCTTATATTGCATTATATCAGGTGTAGAATTTTACGGCGGCTCTTGGCAGCTAAAGTACTTCCTCTCATAGCTACCACTTCAGGAATTCTGTTACGTATGATATATTTGTACAATAAATTATCCTGTAGTGAAACATAATGTCGTGCTAGGTGCAAAAAGTCTGCTTCCTTGAGAATATAAATATTGTCATGCATTTATTTGGACGTAAATAAGGAATACTTCCATCTTGGTAAACATTTATGGTAGGGTTGACTTTTGGAAGTCGCTATATATGGTTATATGGTTATACTTAGGTATAGGTATACTTAAGATGTCACATTTTGTTTAAAATTTAAAAGTTTTCTTCAGTATGTTATATGTACTTGGCAAACAAATTTAATTTCATATGCCCTGAAAATTATAAATGATATGAGTTAAACAGTGTTATTTTATTCTTTGAACAGAAACTGTTCAGAAAATATCAAAATCTTATGCCAAAATAATGTAAAAAGTCCATCAAATATCTGCTTGGTGGTGAATGATTATCATATGGCATCAGCACAAAAATAGTAATGCAAATTAAGCACACTTCACACAATGCCTAATTAATTCTGGAAATAGTATCCTTACCCTATAGTATTAGAACTTGATTGTTAAGATATTGATACTTGATGAGGTACTGCCATATTTGTACTTTTTCCTTCAATTAGAACTTACTCAGTTATCAATTATCAGTCCCTGTATCTGCCAGTTTATGTATATGATTTATATCCCTGGACAATTAGACCCCAATTACATTGTAGTCTATCATTATTATCATTGCGTGTCATAAAATATAGAATTATGTATTTCCCGAGTGTAAGGTTTTCACTAAGATTTTGCGTGTACAATGACAATAATACTACTAGTGTCTAGAAAGAAGATTTTCTATAATTGCTTGTCAGACTTGGTTTCAATTTGTTTCAATATTTATTGCTGAATGGAGGAAATTTTAAGGCTAATAAATACAGTTATAAAATGCTCAATTTACTTTACTGAAAGATATATGACTACATTCAATGCTAATACACCATGTAATGCAGGTTAATTTAATGAAACATGTGGCAATAAGGTATCTCATTAATAATTTTATCATTATTGATTTAGTTATTATTAGCTTTAATATTTAGGTAAAAATTGGCTCCTCCTACAATTATCCAAATTTCCCTCTATCTGAAAGTATTCTGGTGTGTACAGTACTTTAAGTTTGACTATGCTTTGCTTCAATACAATTTATCAAGGTCAATTTTCAGATGTGCATTAATTGCTGTTTCGAAATTTTTAGTCCACTCAGTACAAAGTTCTAGTGTGATTTTACTGATTGGGACATTCAAGTGGCTTGAATCACAGTCTCCTGGTTGCTTGATTCTCACCTTTTACCTATACCACTATAGCTTCCATCTTACTTCTCCTTTGTTGATGCCTAAACATCAATCAATTTAAAGGAGTCCTCTTTTCACCTTGGCACTAAATGTTCTCTTAAATTCAATTGAAGCAATTTGGAAGCTGTAAACTTGTAAATACTGATACAAATTCAATAAAGATCATACAATTAGGTAAATTCATTTATGGCATGTGGGGGGACATTATTAATACATTTTACAGACTTTTTTTCAATCAGTCAAGATACACTACAGTTAGAGGAATTTTTAGGAAAATTGAAATAATTTCAAGGATTAGTAAGGCATTTATGGTGTGGCAAATTGTTTTTAGCTCAGAATATAAATACTAGTATTTATTTTATATATTCTGAGCCATTATTTTTTTCTATTTGTCCATTGAGATTAGCTCATTGCTTGTTAAGCTTTTTGACATCACTTTCATGTGACTTGACATTTGTGTCTCGAATCTACTTTAAGCTGACAAGTCTTTTCAGCGATTTTGTATTTTGTAATTAATTGTTTTACATACAAAATTGTAGTGGTGGAAGTTCGATATCCTCGCTTCTATGGCAACAGTTATCTAGCACTGCCAGTTCTGAAGAATGGGTACAAAGAGGTTGACATTTTGATAGAATTTAAACCATCAGCAAAGTTTGGTCTACTGTTCTTTAGTTCTGAATTTGAAGATGCTAGATCTGACTTTATATCTGTTGCTCTCATTGATGGCTTTATAGAGTTCAGGTAAGACTTTAAGATTAATTTGATGATGTTGATAGGGGAGCGTTGGTGATGGTGATGAATACTAATAATGTTTTCAGATTACATCTGCTTAAGATTCATGGACAAAAGCTTGTCTTTTATGAGCATTTGATGTTCATTATCAAACAGACACATTTATTGGAATCTTTTCTATGACTTAAAATTAATTAATTAAGACTGTTCTGCTCATGCTGGGAACCAGAATCTGATGGAACAACGGTCCCTTAGTTCAATTACAATATGTTGACTTGATAACAAGGTAAAATTACTTGATCTGCTTATGTATTGAATTTTATATATCTACACAACACTCATAGAAATGTTCTTCATTTGATTCCAGGTATGATTGTGGTACGGGAATGGGAATTTTAAGATCAGAGTCT
Organism: Lutraria lutraria; assembly: GCA_964023205.1. Classification (NCBI taxonomy): domain Eukaryota; kingdom Metazoa; phylum Mollusca; class Bivalvia; order Venerida; family Mactridae; genus Lutraria; species Lutraria lutraria. The sequence continues at coordinate 35,971,506 of OZ026838.1, read as the reverse complement.
TCTGTTGTCATAGATACATGGAACACTGTCAGAATATACAGACGAGAAAATGAGGCATCTCTTAGGCTAAACAGGGAACTTCCTGTTAATGGCTCATCTCCAGTAAGAAAACAAAACTACTATTTCTTCTTAAAAACTTAACCGTTAATGAATATATAAAATTTTAGGGTACTCATAGTTGTTCTAGATATGTATGCTTTTCAGCCTTTTGAGACGAAGTGATGATATGCCAACTGATACATTTAATTACTTATTATTGTAAGTTCTGTACTGCTGGTCTAAGCCTGCACTTAAGTGAACATAGCCTCTCTTGCATCCTCCAGAACAGCTGCTGCATCATAAAACCATGAATAAAGGCAACACTACTTATTATCTCTAGAGGATGGTGTAATGCCTGCATTGGCTTCAGTTAGATTTAAGCTCATGTAATACAATGACTCTTCAGGATTTTCAGACAACTGCTATAAATGTGAACTGTATGTTGTGAACTAATGTTATATTACCTAATTCACTCATATATTGACATCACTTACAGTGTCTTGTGACATCTCCCTACTCTGCTAGAGATAATTCTATAATACAGACAACAATTATTCCACTAAATTACCTCCACCAACAAAATCTGCCTAGTGAAATCCCACTGCGAGAAGTTTTTTCTATGTCACAATTACAATAAATATAATCTCTCAGTTCAAATTTGTGTGGACATAGTTTATATAGCTCTCTCCACAATGTTAAGTGATTTGTACATGTAATCCTGGAGTCAGTATTATTGTTTGTTAGAACAATACCAGGTCACCACAAGGATATCCATCATAAATATTTCTATTGCTACAGTAGTTGATTTTCATTCATTGAAATCTCAATATTTGCTGTTTCAAGAAATATTCATGAAAACTTAATATTTTGATAATGCTTTATTTGCTTCATGAAGAAAGTTCATGAAAATTTCACATTTGATGCATTTGAACCATAAGCAGTGAGTGAAGTCTACCTTTATGATGGACCGCTATATGAATTAATGCCATTTACAATTGTTTGTTGAGAAATACAAAACTGGAGCTCATTTCTCATATAATCTGCCAACCAGTGGTGAAATTACTGAACCCCTGGCGGTCACCTCTAAATGAAGGCCACCCTGTGAATAAAGCCATTCATTGAAAAACTGACATTGAAGATTTAGAACAAAATGAACTCCAAATTAAAAGTCCACATGTCAATAAAGGCCACATTATATCTTTCCCATGGGTGGCCTTTGTCTTTGTTCACAACTTTGACTGAATATTAAACTGTCAGCCAGTCAGCCAGTTTCAATTAAAAAGGCATGTTTACGGTTGCAAAACCAGAAAAGTAGGGTTGGCGAGTTGCAAAACTTCAATCTTCTAATTTTTTCCTGAACATGCATTTAGTACTAAGGTGATATGATCTGTTCCTAAATATGTTGTTTATCATAGCTGTAAAGATCTTTAAGGTTAACACTAGAAAATAGACAGTCAGCCAGGTATCTGTAAACACAATATAATCTTCTAGACCTAAGTTTTAAATGATGCTATATATTGTGTGGCTTGGTTGTTCCACTCTCAGTTTTAAATATCAACACTATAATGCCAACCACTGCTAAATAAGACCCAATGTTCATGGAAATAGTGTTATATGTGATTATCCATGCTGAGCCGACAATTAGTGTCCTGATACCTTAATGTTTTATAATACTGACGATATAGATATTTGGCATGGAACTGATAAATCACTCTGTGTGTAATTGAGATCTCTCATCATAGGCTTACAGAGGAAATGAATGACATAAGTTGTGATTTATTTATAGACTTCTCAGGTTTTCTAATGCATCTCATAATTACTAGCATTTTCCTGCTTGCTTTGTAATGATTGCTTTGTTCAGCAATAGATGTGAAACAACTTTCATCAACTTGTCTACTTATGTTTCAAACAGTATGATCATGTAGATAGAATCATCTGCCGCTATGGGAGTGTTGATGAATGCCATAATTGGATGGTGTACCCTTGTGATTGACTATATCATAATACCCAGTATGTCCAGATTGTAACAGTGCTTATTTCGAATGATTCGTCTGAAACAGTTCAATTTATATAAGCATGGTATAATCTTGCTTCTGTGTTTATTAAAGCATGTACAGTACAACCTCTCCAGAGCTGCCCTCTGTAGAGCAACAACCTCTCTTTAACAACACATTCAAAATTTCCCTTAACTGATATTTACTACAAACTCTGTAGAGTAACAACCTCTAAACAACAGTCAATATTTGCAGCTCCCACAGGGTGTTGCTCTACAGAGCTTGTACTGTACATGAATCTGTACCTAAGAAATGAAGAAATATTTATTTTCAGAAAATACAAAAGAAGTGGTTTTACGGTGCTGCACATTTAAGACAAAGAATGTGGCTGCATGTATGAAATGATTGAATCTTTGATGTGCCCTTACATCTTTTCCCCTATTTATGAAGAATGTTAGTAAAATTTTATTGATGAATTTTTAAGGGTCTTGATTTGTGTTTTGTATTCGCAGGGATCCTACTCCAGACTCACCCTCAGACTGAACCTGTATATAGGTGGTTATGATAAAATAGGATGGATCGGGGACAAAGTAGGGACCACTAAGGGTTTTGTTGGATGTATACAACAAGTGGTTGTTAATAGTTACAGATATGATCTGAGGAAGGCTGATCTAGTTGGTGATGCTCAGTTTGGTGCAAATATTGGTAAGATATTGATTCATAAGGCAAGCCAAATTTCTGTTTTCAAATTGAAACTCTTTGCATAGATGAAAAGAAGAACTTTAGAAGAAATTTGTTCTGTAGGTAGACATCATGAAATGCAGGGTTGTTTAGCATGAATACAAATTTGTATGGCCTAAAGCTTTCATTTGTATGGATAGGATATTGCTTAGTTAAGTCATGAAATTGATGATTTGGCAGTAAGTTTAAATTAGTTTTGTTTACAAACAAGTTTGCCAAGGTTGCTAGGCATTTGCCAGATTGTGACTAATAATGATGCACACTTATTTGGTACTGTATGTTATAATGCAACATGTTAAGCATTGGACACGAATATAATTGCAGTATCAGAAGTCCAGTACAACCTCTACACAGCAGCCCTCTCTTTAGCAACAACCTCCCTTCAACAACAGCATGATTTTTCCCACTGCATTATCCAATCAACAACCTCTCAACAACAACATCATAGCTTTGCTTCTCCCAAAAGGTGTTGCTATGGAGAGGTTGCACTGTATTTTAGTATCACAGATGACTTAAGTTTTGAACTAATATAATGTAAGCAACTGAATACAACACTTCTAAATAAGTCATGTGTGCTTTGATCAGAGCTTTGGTGAATGTAAGCTTTCTTTGAATTTTCTAGTGAAAATCATTGCAATAAGTAATACACACAGTATGAAGGTAATAACAATTGTATAATATATCTATATATGGTATTTATTCTATATACAGCATAAAGTATCATTTATTACGTTTTCATGATTGAATCGTCTGGCTTACTATACTTGTCTGTTCTCTATTTACGATCAAATCTTAACGCGTTCAGGCATTGTTATATTTCATTCATACACTGCAATACACAATGATGCATTAACATGTAACAATACTGACAGAGTATAAAACACTGTGTTTATTCCAATGATCAGACTTATCTAATGTTGTATATTTGATTATATTCTTCATTTTATTGAGTATAGTTTGATTATATTAGACGTGAGATATTTATTTATTCTTGTTATGTTTGTAGACGTCTATTGTGGGCTGTAAAAAACATGTACAAGTCTGGTTTGGTTCTGTAATCAAAATGTAGACGGAATATGATATAGAGTTGAATATAAATCTGAGTGGAGAGTTTCTACATTTTGCATAACCATTAAAATATGTCCATGTGTAATTTGTGTCCTGCTTTAACCTTCATGTATGATGTTTGGTTTGGAGAGCAAAATAAAGATTAGTTAACCATTTTCTTTATGTGGTGTAATGTTTATACTTATGTTTTATTTACAGGTGAATGCAGTGAGGGATTGTGTGATGATGTTTTCTGTCAACATGGCGGGAAATGTAAAGTGACGTCTGCTGATAGTCATATTTGTCAATGTCCACTTGGAACTGTGGGTGAAAGTTGTCAAAATGGTTAGTTGAAGTTATGTATTACTCTAACTGATGCAATGGGCTCACACTTTTATTTAACATCTAACATTTGTTTATTTATTTTGAATTACATAAATTCATATTGATCAAACAATAGATCTAGAATGTAGTTCAACGATCAGGCGTTGTTACTTGATTGTTACTTTTCTCTTCTGATTCCGAACAAGACTTGTATTTTTTTTACGAAATTGCTTGAGCTATTCAGATAATGATATAAAAATCATGATGAAAATCCAGATTGAAAAGTCAGGAATATTGATGATTTTTTTTATCAAATGATATTTAAACACTTTCTGAAAGAATTCAATGTGGAATTTGTATTTTTTTAAATTGAACATTTCTGGTTTAATATGGATGTCAAAATTCAGACTTTTCTCAAACATTAACTAACAAACAGATATTTTGTTATTCCAAATTTAGCATTTTAATGTTTTAAACCAAATAAATTCCAGCCTTGACAAGTCTTCTTGACACTCTATATCTCACAGATGCTAAATTACCATCAATTTGTGACCATAAATTGACTGGATGATGGTGTCTTTGAACTTTTTGAACATGTAATTCTGGTGTTAGTTCCTCTTGTGTTTTTGCTCATAATTGTCACTGTGACAAACAACTCTCCTGGTTAATTGAATATTTCTGAAGGATTGTCAAAGTATTTTGTAGATTTTAGCTGTGTCACTAATGGTGAACCTCCAAGTAGTTCCTAAAAATGCACCTGGAAACTGATGTTTATGATGTGCTGAGTCTGAATTAGTGTTTGGAAGTAGTGGATTTTATCTAAACCTATTTTGTCCATCGTTGTTCAAGGGATCAGGAGTATTAATCAATTATGTAGGGGGCCTTAATCAGGAGAGTGGTGTTGATAAGATGAGGGGAATTAATCAGGAGAGTGGTGGTAATTAAATGAGGGGAATTAATCAGGAGGGTGGTGGTAATTAAATGAGGGGAATTAATCAGGAGAGTGGTGTTGATAAGATTAGAGGAATTAATCAGGAGAGTGGTGTTAATTAAATGAGGGGAATTAATCAGGAGAGTGGTGTTGATAAGATTAGAGGAATTAATCAGGAGAGTGGTGGTAATTAAATTAGGGGAATTAATCAGGAGAGTGGTGTTGATAAGATTAGGGGAATTAATCAGGAGAGTAGTGTTGATTATGTAGGTGGAATTAATCAGGAGAGTGGTGTTGATTAGATGAGGGGAATTAATCAGGAGAGTGGTGTTGATTAGATGAGGGGAATTAATCAGGAGAGTGGTGGTAATTAAATGAGGGGAATTAATCAGGAGAGTGGTGTTGATTAGATGAGGGGAATTAATCAGGAGAGTGGTGTTGATTAGATGAGGGGAATTAATCAAGAGAGTAGTGGTAATTAAATGAGGGGAATTAATCAGGAGAGTGGTGTTAATTAAATGAGGGGAATTAATCAGGAGAGTGGTGTTGATAAGATTAGAGGAATTAATCAGGAGAGTGGTGGTAATTAAATGAGGGGAATTAATCAGGAGAGTGGTGTTGATAAGATTAGAGGAATTAATCAGGAGAGTGGTGGTAATTAAATGAGGGGAATTAATCAGGAGAGTGGTGTTGATAAGATTAGGGGAATTAATCAGGAGAGTAGTGTTGATTATGTAGGTGGAATTAATCAGGAGAGTGGTGTTGATTAGATGAGGGGAATTAATCAGGAGAGTAGTGTTGATTACGTAGGGGGAATTAATCAGGAGAGTGGTGTTGATAAGATTAGGGGAATTAATCAGGAGAGTAGTGTTGATTATGTAGGTGGAATTAATCAGGAGAGTGGTGTTGATTAGATGAGGGGAATTAATCAGGAGAGTAGTGTTGATTACGTAGGGGGAATTAATCAGGAGAGTGGTGTTGATTAGATGAGGGGAATTAATCAGGAGAGTGGTGGTAATTAAATGAGGGGAATTAATCAGGAGAGTGGTGGTAATTAGATGAGGGGAATTAATCAGGAGAGTGGTGTTGATTAGATGAGGGCATTAATCAGGAGAGTGGTGTTGATTATGTAGGGGGAATTAGTCAGGAGAGTAGTGTTGATTAGATGAGGGCATTAATCAGAAGGGTGATGTTGATTATGTAGGGGGAATTAGTCAGGAGAGTAGTGTTGATTAGATGAGGGGAATTAATCAGGAGAGTGGTGGTAATTAAATGAGGGGAATTAATCAGGAGAGTAGTGTTGATAAGATGAGGGGAATTAATCAGGAGAGTGGTGGTAATTAGATGAGGGGAATTAATCAGAAGAGTGGTGTTGATTATGTAGGGGGAATTAATCAGGAGAGTAGTGTTGATAAGATGAGGGGAATTAATCAGGAGAGTGGTGGTAATTAGATGAGGGGAATTAATCAGAAGAGTGGTGTTGATTATGTAGGGGGAATTAATCAGGAGAGTAGTGTTGATAAGATGAGGGGAATTAATCAGGAGAGTGGTGGTAATTAGATGAGGGGAATTAATCAGAAGAGTGGTGTTGATTATGTAGGGGGAATTAATCAGGAGAGTAGTGTTGATTAGATGAGGGCATTAATCAGAAGAGTGGTGTTGATTATGTAGGGGGAATTAATCAGGAGAGTAGTGTTGATAAGATGAGGGGAATTAATCAGGAGAGTGGTGGTAATTAGATGAGGGGAATTAATCAGAAGAGTGGTGTTGATTATGTAGGGGGAATTAATCAGGAGAGTAGTGTTGATAAGATGAGGGGAATTAATCAGGAGAGTGGTGGTAATTAGATGAGGGGAATTAATCAGAAGAGTGGTGTTGATTATGTAGGGGGAATTAATCAGGAGAGTAGTGTTGATAAGATGAGGGGAATTAATCAGGAGAGTGGTGGTAATTAGATGAGGGGAATTAATCAGAAGAGTGGTGTTGATTATGTAGGGGGAATTAATCAGGAGAGTAGTGTTGATAAGATGAGGGGAATTAATCAGGAGAGTGGTGGTAATTAGATGAGGGGAATTAATCAGAAGAGTGGTGTTGATTATGTAGGGGGAATTAATCAGGAGAGTAGTGTTGATTAGATGAGGGCATTAATCAGAAGAGTGGTGTTGATTATGTAGGGGGAATTAATCAGGAGAGTAGTGTTGATTAGATGAGCAGAATTAATCAGGAGAGTGGTGTTGATTAGATTAGCAGAATTAATCAGGAGAGTGGTGTTGATTAGATGAGGGGAATTAATCAGGAGAGTGGTGATAATTAGATGAGGGCATTAATCAGACGAGTGGTGTTGATTATGTAGGTGGAATTAATCAGGAGAGTAGTGTTGATTAGATGAGCGGAATTAATCAGGAGAGTAGTGTTGATTAGATGAGGGGAATTAATCAGGAGAGTGGTGTTGATAAGATGAGGGGAATTAATCAGGAGAGTAGTGTTGATTACATAGGTGGAATTAATCAGGAGAGTAGTGTTGATTAGATGAGGGCATTAATCAGGAGAGTGGTGTTGATTAGATGAGGGGAATTAATCAGGAGAGTAGTGTTGATTAGATGAGCAGAATTAATCAGGAGAGTGGTGTTGATTAGATGAGCAGAATTAATCAGGAGAGTGGTGTTGATTAGATGAGGGGAATTAATCAGGAGAGTAGTGTTGATTAGATGAGCAGAATTAATCAGGAGAGTGGTGTTGATTAGATGAGCAGAATTAATCAGGAGAGTGGTGTTGATTAGATGAGGGGAATTAATCAGGAGAGTGGTGTTGATTAGATGAGCAGAATTAATCAGGAGAGTGGTGTTGATTAGATGAGGGGAATTAATCAGGAGAGTAGTGTTGATTACATAGGTGGAATTAATCAGGAGAGTAGTGTTGATTAGATGAGGGCATTAATCAGGAGAGTAGTGTTGATTATGTAGGTGGAATTAATCAGGAGAGTGGTGTTGATTAGATGAGGGGAATTAATCAGGAGAGTAGTGTTGATTACGTAGGGGGAATTAATCAGGAGAGTGGTGTTGATAAGATTAGGGGAATTAATCAGGAGAGTAGTGTTGATTATGTAGGTGGAATTAATCAGGAGAGTGGTGTTGATTAGATGAGGGGAATTAATCAGGAGAGTAGTGTTGATTACGTAGGGGGAATTAATCAGGAGAGTGGTGTTGATTAGATGAGGGGAATTAATCAGGAGAGTGGTGGTAATTAAATGAGGGGAATTAATCAGGAGAGTGGTGGTAATTAGATGAGGGGAATTAATCAGGAGAGTGGTGTTGATTAGATGAGGGCATTAATCAGGAGAGTGGTGTTGATTATGTAGGGGGAATTAGTCAGGAGAGTAGTGTTGATTAGATGAGGGCATTAATCAGAAGGGTGATGTTGATTATGTAGGGGGAATTAGTCAGGAGAGTAGTGTTGATTAGATGAGGGGAATTAATCAGGAGAGTGGTGGTAATTAAATGAGGGGAATTAATCAGGAGAGTGGTGTTGATTAGATGAGGGGAATTAATCAGGAGAGTGGTGTTGATTATGTAGGGGGAATTAATCAGGAGAGTAGTGTTGATAAGATGAGGGGAATTAATCAGGAGAGTGGTGGTAATTAGATGAGGGGAATTAATCAGAAGAGTGGTGTTGATTATGTAGGGGGAATTAATCAGGAGAGTAGTGTTGATAAGATGAGGGGAATTAATCAGGAGAGTGGTGGTAATTAGATGAGGGGAATTAATCAGAAGAGTGGTGTTGATTATGTAGGGGGAATTAATCAGGAGAGTAGTGTTGATAAGATGAGGGGAATTAATCAGGAGAGTGGTGGTAATTAGATGAGGGGAATTAATCAGAAGAGTGGTGTTGATTATGTAGGGGGAATTAATCAGGAGAGTAGTGTTGATAAGATGAGGGGAATTAATCAGGAGAGTGGTGGTAATTAGATGAGGGGAATTAATCAGAAGAGTGGTGTTGATTATGTAGGGGGAATTAATCAGGAGAGTAGTGTTGATTAGATGAGGGCATTAATCAGAAGAGTGGTGTTGATTATGTAGGGGGAATTAATCAGGAGAGTAGTGTTGATAAGATGAGGGGAATTAATCAGGAGAGTGGTGGTAATTAGATGAGGGGAATTAATCAGAAGAGTGGTGTTGATTATGTAGGGGGAATTAATCAGGAGAGTAGTGTTGATAAGATGAGGGGAATTAATCAGGAGAGTGGTGGTAATTAGATGAGGGGAATTAATCAGAAGAGTGGTGTTGATTATGTAGGGGGAATTAATCAGGAGAGTAGTGTTGATAAGATGAGGGGAATTAATCAGGAGAGTGGTGGTAATTAGATGAGGGGAATTAATCAGAAGAGTGGTGTTGATTATGTAGGGGGAATTAATCAGGAGAGTAGTGTTGATAAGATGAGGGGAATTAATCAGGAGAGTGGTGGTAATTAGATGAGGGGAATTAATCAGAAGAGTGGTGTTGATTATGTAGGGGGAATTAATCAGGAGAGTAGTGTTGATTAGATGAGGGCATTAATCAGAAGAGTGGTGTTGATTATGTAGGGGGAATTAATCAGGAGAGTAGTGTTGATTAGATGAGCAGAATTAATCAGGAGAGTGGTGTTGATTAGATTAGCAGAATTAATCAGGAGAGTGGTGTTGATTAGATGAGGGGAATTAATCAGGAGAGTGGTGATAATTAGATGAGGGCATTAATCAGACGAGTGGTGTTGATTATGTAGGTGGAATTAATCAGGAGAGTAGTGTTGATTAGATGAGCGGAATTAATCAGGAGAGTAGTGTTGATTAGATGAGGGGAATTAATCAGGAGAGTGGTGTTGATAAGATGAGGGGAATTAATCAGGAGAGTAGTGTTGATTACATAGGTGGAATTAATCAGGAGAGTAGTGTTGATTAGATGAGGGCATTAATCAGGAGAGTGGTGTTGATTAGATGAGGGGAATTAATCAGGAGAGTAGTGTTGATTAGATGAGCAGAATTAATCAGGAGAGTGGTGTTGATTAGATGAGCAGAATTAATCAGGAGAGTGGTGTTGATTAGATGAGGGGAATTAATCAGGAGAGTAGTGTTGATTAGATGAGCAGAATTAATCAGGAGAGTGGTGTTGATTAGATGAGCAGAATTAATCAGGAGAGTGGTGTTGATTAGATGAGGGGAATTAATCAGGAGAGTGGTGTTGATTAGATGAGCAGAATTAATCAGGAGAGTGGTGTTGATTAGATGAGGGGAATTAATCAGGAGAGTAGTGTTGATTACATAGGTGGAATTAATCAGGAGAGTAGTGTTGATTAGATGAGGGCATTAATCAGGAGAGTGGTGTTGATTATGTAGGGGGAATTAATCAGGAAAGTGGTGTTGATTAGATGAGGGGAATTAATCAGGAGAGTGGTGTTGATTATGTAGGGGGAATTAATCAGGAGAGTGGTGTTGATTATGTAGGGGGAATTAATCAGGAGAGTGGTGTTGATTAGATGAGCAGAATTAATCAGGAGAGTGGTGTTGATTAGATGAGGGGAATTAATCAGGAGAGTAGTGTTGATTAGATGAGGGCATTAATCAGGAGAGTGGTGTTGATTAGATGAGGGGAATTAATCAGGAGAGTAGTGTTGATTAGATGAGGGGAATTAATCAGGAGAGTAGTGTTGATTAGATGAGGGGAATTAATCAGGAGAGTAGTGTTGATTACGTAGGGGGAATTAATCAGGAGAGTAGTGTTGATTAGATGAGGGCATTAATCAGGAGAGTGGTGTTGATTAGATGAGGGGAATTAATCAGGAGAGTAGTGTTGATTACATAGGTGGAATTAATCAGGAGAGTAGTGTTGATTAGATGAGGGCATTAATCAGGAGAGTGGTGTTGATTATGTAGGTGGAATTAATCAGGAAAGTGGTGTTGATTAGGTAGGGGACATTCATCAGGATAGTGGTGATAATTTGATGAGGGACATTAAACAAGACCGGGAGTAATAAGATTAAAACTTTCATTGGGGAATATTTGGTGTAATGAATCCATGTTGTTTACATCAATAGTTGTGACTTCTGCTTTTATTCTTTCTATTTAAATCTAACTGTTCTGTTATATTGTTGTTGTAAAACTTTCAGTGCATTTATCAAAATCAAATATGACACATTTATTCCTATAAACAGTCCAATAATGTGTAGTTGTATGAGTTTGTATCAACATGCTGTATAATAAATTGTCCATTAATTCCAACAATTATGTGTCCGGTGTATTTACGATCTGATCACTCTTGATGTTTTTGATGTTATCAGTTAGAACAAATCTCTGGATAAAAATACCACTTGTTAAATATTGATGAATTCTGGACAAAAATGTCAATCTCTGACAGAATTGATCAAAGTAAAATACTTGGTAATTTCTTTCAATTTATTCATTTAGATTTTCTCTTCAAAGTGATGTTAATGTTGATATTTTATGGTTAGACAATTTGTGAACTGTGTTTAATGTGTGTTGCGATTATTTATGCTTTTGTGACTTGTTTATTGACATTAAATATTCACAATAATGGTAATGGGTTGGTTTAAATTATAAAAACAACAACATAAATCAAGTTTCCATTCTTGAAAATGTCACCATCTGTTGTACTTGTTTAACCTGCCATCTTGATTTCTTGACCTGAATGAAGTTCTGAGGGGTCATTTAGTCTGGTACTTCTTAAATCTAACAAAATCTAATGATTTGGTATCACTTGAACACATATCAAACTTAACTCATAAGATGGTAGTAACTCTCTGGTTTGGTTTTATTCCTAATGTAACACTATACTCTGACACCATCATACATGATTCAATGCTGAGTTTTGAAACTCCAACAATGTTCCAAATACATTGTAATTAAACATTCAATGTGTATGCTTAATGTCAATTATTCTTCACATTTTCTGAGCTATGTGTAATTTAATGTCTTTATATTTATTTCCTGTTTGTGTAGATACTGGTCAGTGCTGTTATTTAAAATCTTTATGTCTATTTTTTAGTGATGGATGTTCACATCCCAGAGTTTAACACAAATTCTTACCTGGAATTTAAAGGGCTTGGAAGAACAGCTCTTCTGTTTTTGGAGATAGAATTGGTTGTCAAGTCTACGAAACCAAATGGTCTAATACTCTATAATGGCTACACACTGGATCGTTCTGGAGATTTTATATCCTTGGCCTTACATGATGCCTTTGTTGAGTTAAGATTTGACCTTGGCACTGGGCCTGCTATTATAAGGTAGACATGTACATTTTTTAAATTTTCAAATCTCTTAAAATTCAACATTAATTTGTATTACTGTCAACTTAATATGTGCATTTAAAAGCTTTCTTGCTGACAAGTTGATTATACGGTTAGATGATTTATCATGTGATAAATGTAGAAACCATATTATTACCTGTCACTGAAAGTTTAATACCATGAGACATGCCTTTATTGATGTCATTAATTCCAAATACAGTGGATATTATCTTGTGTTAATTGTCAGAGAAGCCATGTTTACATTGCAATAAGGAAATTTATATGCCGATGTTAGATATGTAGACTTTAGCCTAGTATAGGAATCCTCTGCCCAGTTAAGATATGCTGTATTGTTTTGGTGATTTTATTGCCTGCAGGTATCACAGTCTTTGCAGATGATTTATGTTCAATCGCCATTACTGGTAACACTTCATTAAATTTGCTCTTGCAAGATATGGGAATCATCAATTAAGCAAAGAAGGAAATAAGTGATTGTGGTATTTCTAGAAACTCTTGCATAAACCAGTGTTAGCCTTTTGTCATCAGAGTATAATGTGTGGAGTTTTGCCCAGTATTTTGAGTAGCCACTTTTAGAACACCAACTTCTCCAAAACATCACCATGGCAACAATCTAATGCCTTAAATAAGTTACATTTAATTTCAAATTTTCTGTTATCATTTATGTTTTTCCAGATTCATCCTCATTTATTCTTTGTTTTGGGCAAGTGAAATATATCAGTATTCACTTTTATTTTGCTGGTAATATACTTGAGTCTGTTTTTATTGAATGGTTCATGGTTCTTTTAATGTATGACTTGTCTTTGCTTTGTAGATCACCTCGTCAGATCACATTGAATAAATGGCATTGGATAAAACTTTCTCGTACTGGTATGGAGGGAGTACTAGAGATAGATGATGAAAGTGTTGCTATTGGTCAATCACAAGGGGCCTTTACTCAACTCACAGTTACACAGAGTTTGTTTATTGGTGGACATAGAAACTTTGATGAAACATCTAAACAAGCCAATGTTACACAAGCCTTTGAAGGCTGTATACAAAAGGTAGAGGTTCATTTGCATGTTGATTTAAGTTTATTCATTTTATAACTCGGGGAAATAATTTTATTTTCTCATATTTATGTCATCTTCTTTCACTAGGACAAATGTTCTTACAAGCTATATTGCTTGTTCTGATATTCTATTATCCTTTTTCCAGCAATTGAGATATATTGAGGCCATTATATGATATTAACTAAGTATTATCTATCTTATGTGTTCAGCGCTCTAAGCAAATAAATTACTCTCTTGGCAATTCATGTGTGTGCATTGTGTATAATATATATATCACAAATTCTTTGTCTTTGTAAATATACTAAACTTGGAAATATTTGTAACTCTACAGTGTATGGTTAATTTGTTTGATTACTTATGTTCATTCCATTATTACTTACAATTTTCTAGCAGACATTTGTAGGCTGTAACAGTAATACATATGTCTACTATAGGCATATTTACATATAAGTCAGAAACAGTGTACATGTATACTTGATTGTCTGTAAACACTGTACCACCACTCCAGACCGGCCTTCTCTTGAGCAAAAACCATCCTGCAATAATAGCTTGATTTTTTCTCATTGCATGATTAAACTAGTTATGTAACCTCTCTAGAGCAACTACCTCTCAATAACAACATAATTTTGCTACTCCCAAAGGGTGTTCCTTTGGAGAGGTTGCACTGTAAATCAGTTTATTGTACAAGTAAAGTTTCAGAAGTAACAAAATCTTAAAAACTTTAATGCAATTGTGATGCCCATGTTGGCATGGAATGAAAGCATGTTCATATTTGGCATAGTAGTTAAAGGAAGTCTTCATATTGAATGGATAGAAACAGTTACTTTTTGCAGAAGGCTTGGTTGGAATGACCATATAAAATTTCTCATATAAAATATCTCATATAAAAATATAAGTGATAATATAAAATGTTACCTTGGAATTATAACATGTACACAAAGCATTGACTTCATCATCTGGAAATTAGGACTGGGATAAATTACTGTGAGATGTAATTTATCAATATTCATAATTACTTGCAAAATTTCTGAATTAAAGAGGCATGCCATGGAACTGAAGCATCTCAAATAGCAATCAAATTGGTATCATTTAATGCCTAAATCAATGAATGGTAGTCCTGTAAAATAGATATAAATATCCCGCTAGTTTACTCAAAATACACATTTCATAATTTACCAAAATATTTGGTTTTACAAGTGATAAATGCATTTTTGGTGTATGAAAACCAAGACACAACAGTTCTAGGCCATGCCCCTTTAAATTACATTTACATTCAAATTTCCCCCATTAACTAATACCTGATAACTGCTATCACATTGGATCCTTGTAGTAAAATATTCAAATAAATATCACATTGACAAAATAATACAATCATACAGACTAATATTTTGATAGTTTAGTTGTTGTATATATGTATGATAAGAATATTGTTTTATAAAGCGCATCATTAGTAATGTATCTTTATAAAATATGTACAGATAAATCTGATAACAGGGTGATCAATATTGCCTCTGTTGTAAGCTATGTTATTTGTAGCTTAATATGATGCAATTATTTGTAAGAGACACTTTTCTTCCACTTCTAGAATACTCTTACTACCTCTTACAGTCTAAGTCAATATTGAATTGCAGGTTTAACTATACCTTCGAGAATAATTCCCCCTGTATTTGACAGAGTAAGAAGTCTCAAACGAAAGGTTATTCCCCCTTTATGACTAAGGATACCACTTTGTTTCTTACTATTATTCTTTACAGCACAAGATGGAAGTGAATTACCTTATATAGATATATAAATGTAGTAATGTTGTAAATAAAGCTTTTTATGTCGGAATTTGTCAATCATGTCTGTCCCGTAAATCACTCACAGTGTAAATAATCACATCCAATATTTATAAAGAACCTTTTTACTACCTATGTTGTTTTCTACATTTAACCTACATTTTGTAACTAATGTGTATTGGGATCTCTTGACACAATTTATTACTTTACTTATGATGTACATTCATTATTAGGTGTTTATACCAAAACACAACAACAGCATGATTGCGCGATACACAAAAGTATTATATGAAAAAAAAAAAGAAATTAGTGTATTGCAAGTTTGTCCTTTGACTTGGTATTTACAAAATGTAAAGGTGTACTTTGATTGATAGGATACTTCAAACATTTAATAAAGACTGCAGCCCTGGTTCGGTGGTTACTGTACTGGAGTTTGAACCCGGTGAACCCGGTTCAAAACACGATCACAGTTGGTCATACACATACATATGTGGAGGGTTAGTTAGAACTGGTTAGAATACAGTCCAGGAAAACTCATTAGTTGAACAGGGCACCGTACATAATTGAAATGTATTGAAAAAAAAAACATTACACTCACTGAAACAAAGAAATTAAGTTGTGTTTACTTCCAACATCATTAATAATTTACTTTAGTGTTCAACATAAAAATGGAAAGATTGGTTGTATTTTTTTCTTATAAATGGTAAAGCTTGTGTATGATTAGTATCATTTGTAACATGTATAACTCATACCAAACTATTTCTTCTATAAGAACCCCATACTAACACCATAAATTTGTTCATCTCAAACATAAACTGCTACAGTGAGAGAACAGTTTAATATTCATGCCTACAGCATCTAATGATGTATGTGGCAGCATATAGTGATTGTCTTGCTTGTCCGTCCATCTGTCAGTATGAGGTTAAGTAAAGCTGCCACTGTGGCATAAAACAATTGTCTTGTCTGTCCGTCCGTCTGTATGAAGTAAAGTCAAGCTGCCACCAGAGGCATATAGTTATTGACTTGTCTGTCCATCCTTCTGTACAAAGTTAAATAAAGCTGCCACTGGGGATATATGCATTTACTCAACCCAGCTTCTTGTTCTTGTTACAGCTGACAATCAACAATCGACCTATGAATCTGATACATGATGCACAATCTGGTGTGAATGTGGAGAGTTGTGAACATCCTTGTATCGGTCAGCCATGTTTACATGATGGTGAATGTATTCCTAAGAGAGATGTCTACACTTGCTATTGTCCTCTTGGTTATTCTGGAAAAAATTGTCAGAAAGGTGAATACAATTTCACACATACAAAAATGAATTAAACATTTTATTCTGTGGTGTTAATGTATCTATGTCTGTGAATAATATCCCTGTGATAGTAAGATTATGACTGTATCATGTTACTACATTGTTGCAATACTCTTATGATGAAATGTGTCTTGTGTTATAATATTTGACTGGTAGGGTGTTTCAGCCAGGAAATGATGGCCTTGTATTTCACTTCTCTAAACACAACCAATTGTCTAAATAACTGAGTGACTATTTTTTGTATTCATTCATTTCATTGCTCAAATGGACCGCACTATCATTTAAAAGCAAGATTTACAAATCTCCTCAAACAGATTGCCTTGTCAACATTATTCAGAGAAAAAGACCATGTGACTGGCTTCTTTTATTCTCAAACTGAAACCTGTCTAATGGGACAAAAGATGCAAACCAGTCTAATGGGACAAAAAAAGACAAACCAGTCTACTTAAAAAAAACATACCAGTCTGCTTTGACAGAGAATGAAAACCAGTCTCCTTGGACAGAAAATATTAAAACCAATGTATTACAAGATTTATTGTGTTTTAGCTTGTCTCGGATGCCTCTGTGTCTCTGTAAATAAATATGTGACACCTTTCTGTCTCTGTCTGAAAGTCTAACTGTTGTAATTCTAGGGAACATTATCAAATATGATTGTTATTATATAAAAAACATTGCCTTGTCAGTTTTGAGATACAGAATACAATCTAATACAGTGCTCTGGATATTTGATTATGTGGCATGCTGGAAATTTTATTTCATGCATGTTATTGTGATAGAATGTTGACAAGAAAACATGTGCTTATCTAAATGCTGGTGATATTTATTTACTGTTCATGATCCTGTTGATAGAACTAAAGGAGAAAATTTGTCATGTTTGGTTTCATGGAATCTATTGCTCAGTTTTTTTGTTTTTTTCATTCACTAACCTGTGTTAGTGGTCACCTCTGAGTAAAGGTCATCCTGTGAATAACAGCCATTCTTTTTAAAAAAACAGTCATTGATTATTTAAAACAAAATGACCTCTGAATATGGGCCACCTGTAAATAAAGTTTATCTTTTGACCTTCCTAAGTTTGGCCTTTGTTGACAGGTTTGACCATATTGGCGTCTGTGTCAGTAGTGATCTTGTGATGTGCATCTTGCTGCATTATGGATAGACCGTTATTTGTTCATACTATGTACTATGTAACTTTTCTTTTGTGTTACAGATGTTGATAGAAATATACTAAATCCAAAGTTTACATCAGACAGTTATCTTATGTTTTCACAGAAAACTGTTGCTAAAAGGTAAGCAATTAATTTCTAATTAAACAGTTCTGAAAAGCTGTCCACATATATTGTAATAACTTAAAAACCAAAACTAAATATTTTTTGTAATAAATGTATGAAATAACTAATTTTTGATTTGATGATTAGATATTTCAGAAGTAGAAGGCATGAAGATACATGTGTACTGTTGTACAAAGGTTCAAATTTTATTGCTATGGTAAATTTAACAATATAGTTCTACATGTAGTAGCTCTTGAGTTCCATGTTTCTTGAATCAATAAAAAATCTTTAAGTATCTACATGTGATTTTTTTAATATAATATTTTCACTGGACATTTTTCTTGACTTTTAGAATTGGTGGTGACCATATTGATGTTCAGTTCTCCATTAAGCCAACAACCAGGAATGGTCTTCTACTTTGGAGTGGCCCCAATATCATGCAGGCAACCAGTGATTATATTGCTATCGGCCTGAAAGAGGGTGCATTACAGTTCCGTTATGACCTTGGAAGTGGAGAAGCAATTATCACATACAATAGTACCAGTCTGTATGATGGAACGTGGCATAATATTCATGTCAGACGGTAATTTCTGAATTTTGTCTTAGGTCACATGTCGATGTAACTTGTTATGAAAATAGTGTCTATTCATTCTACATCTTGTTTTAGTGTGATATCAGATGTATTTGATTTTTGCTATTCTACTTGTCTCATGTTTCTTTCCAGAAGATTTCCCGGTGATGAAAAAAGAGTTTTTTTAATACTTTATTGAAACACTGTCTGTGTTTACTTCCTTGATAGAAACTCTCTTTTTTGGAGGTGTGATTATGAATTTTGTGGTACATACATGTGTGGAACTATGATTCTATATCTGTATGTTTATTGATTGCTGACACATCTTATTACATAAGTCACAAGGAAATGTTTTGTAAACATTTTTATTACTCAACACATTATATAAATGTTGATTTGTTATTTTTTGCTGTTTTACCAAAAAAGTTGGATGTTTGCCAGGATTTGTTACTTGAGTCATACTGCAAACTGTTGACCGTTCAACAGTTTTGACTGTTGACTGCCCCGATATCGGATATTTCTGTAATGAACGTTCAGTAACAACCAGTACATTCCGTCAAGGAACTTACCGGTGGCAGTTGGGGTGATAGTTTGACAGTGTCTTTTAGGCACTGCAAGCATTTATATTATTCTGATTTCTGCAAATGTTTATATGATTCTGATTTAAACAAATGACAATACAGTGATTTCGTAGAAAAAGTCAAATCCAAAACGTATCCAAGATTTTTCAGAGGAAGAATTGAATAAACATAACTATTAATACAATGCATTGGGTAATAAAACAGTTATTTCATGGGCATTTTTTTAACAGTCATACTGCCTCGGGGCAACAGTTCAAAAGTCACCCCTTCACCTCGGGACCACAGTTTTGACTGTTCCACAAAATTAATGCCCATGAAATCATTGCATACTGTTGCCTTTACAGCTCAGTAGGTAGAGTGTTTGACTGTTGATGAAGAGATTACAAGTCTTTGACCAATTGTAAGCATGTGCTACACTGTGATGATTTTTGCCTTGATATCACATCAGATGTCAGTAAGCTCAAACATAGTGGCTTTAAAGATAAAATTTGTTATTTGCCTCATATGAAGGGGAACAGGTTTGAGTCCTGATTGTTGGCCATAAGGATCACTGAACACCTATGTAATGATTTATAACATTTGACATACAATGGCATAAAATACTCTGCACAAAAACATTTCAGGGACAAACAGAATGGATATTTGACTGTAGATGGTAAAGATGTTGTGGGAAAATCAAAGGGAAGTTACACAATGTTAAACACGAACAAAATTCTATATATAGGTAGTGTATATACTAGTACAATATCTTATCATCAAGTCTGTAAATTATTGTTTTGCTATATTCTGTTACTTTTTAACTAGGTATTCAACAAAGTTCAAAAACCCGGTTATCAGTTTGGGGTATACCAGTGGTCAATTAAGAAAGTGCCGCAGTCCAGCAGATGTTTTGTTTATGATAACTTTGGTTAAGGTTGACTTATTGATACCAAACCTGGTGTATAAAAAGGTTTTATGGAGACCTAGCTTGTGACTGTACTTGGGAGTTATAGGGTCAAGGTCACTTACTAAAAATAGTGTACCTGGTTTGTTGTTATAACCTGGTTTCTTGTCAAAGAGTGAATTTTATGGCATCACCATGTAATAATTAATTCTGAAATACATGTGTTGTGCATTTGGCCGTTTTATTCAAATACAATGACAATTAACTAATTTACAAATATATTTCTGTTGTTATTGCAATATGTTAGTGTGTTTGATATTGCTGTACTCTGCAGCAGATAATTATACATTATTATCATCATTATTTTAGGTGGTATGAAAGATGTTTCACACGGAACCTTACATAAGTTTACCACAGGATACTCTGGTTGTTTACGGAACGTTGTGTTAAATGAAGACTTTCCGTTGAATCTCGTAGATGTTGCAGATAGTGGACGTAATATTGTACCTTGTTCATAGCACCTGATATTATAAATGATCCGGACACCTTACTTAAAAACAGAAATGGCGATTAATGTTGACTGTGAGCATGTTCAATGGTGTTTTGTTGGTGAAAGAATTTTAGATATTCAAGTTGCTTTTGAAACAAAATGTTATTCATTTTAATGTCATGGAAACCATTAAGTATTCATTGTCTTAAGACACTGTTGTCATTTTCTCATCGATTTTATCTTATCTGTTCATGTATAAATGAATGGTTGTGACTTTTTGAATTAATTGTTAAACACCTTATGTTTAATGACATTTTGTATGTTTAATCAACTGCTTGTGAATAAATATGTTGAACAGGTTGACGAAATGGGCTCTCATGGGCTCTGGCTAGATCTACTGTTTATAATACATGACTGATATAATATTAGCAAATTTTATGAAAACCCAAAACCAATTTATATATAGCAATGGAAATAATTCTAGTACAAGGATGTCAAATTGCACATAAGGTAATTCTAATATGCTTTTATGTAGTATGAATGGAACCCTCGTTATATGATATTTTAATGGTTACCAGTCGATTTAGATTGGATTAAATGTCTCCAAACGTCCCAGTACAGCTTATGTTTAATCATGAACAATGTATGTGAATGATGATACATGTAGTATATGACAAGATTTTGGTATAAAACTATAATTACTCTTGACCTTTGTTTGAGAATCAGTTCATATGGTTTTACACCAAATTCTCTATTTGTGTATTGTATATATGACAATCTGTGTTTAAAATCATTGTTTTTTCTTCCCATAATGATATTTGTTATTTATCATGATTATGT
This sequence comes from Lutraria lutraria, assembly GCA_964023205.1. NCBI lineage: Eukaryota > Metazoa > Mollusca > Bivalvia > Venerida > Mactridae > Lutraria > Lutraria lutraria. Next base: position 35,950,359 of record OZ026838.1, on the reverse strand, counting down.
CATAATAGATACATTGTAATTTCATATGTACACCTTGCTATCGTTTAATATATGTTATTGATTTGACTGATTGTAAAGTGTTTGTCTTTACAAGTTTGTTGTAGTAAACAAAATATGTGACTTCTGTAGAAACATCAGTGCTGATGAACTCTTGAGTTCAATTATTTGAAATAAATTCAAATAAAAACAGTTATTGGAAACTGAACGTTAGTTCTGCATTCCTTATCCGTCACTTGCTAGGCGTGTATGAATTTTAATACGGACATATTATATACTATGTTTATCTACACCTGTCATGCAATTGTTAAACTAGTTCCCGTTCCATTGCAGAGCAAGTCCATGTAAATTTTCAGTTTCCATGAGTACTTTCAGTACTTTGATATAATTGTTAGTGTAATCTTTATTGATTTTCTACTGATATTGTGCCATATATATATAATAGCGACACCTGTCTTTAATTACCACTTGCTACTGATTTGGTGACTTTTGTTTTCAGGTGAGTTTCCTAGTGTTCGTGTCATGAAATTATCATCATAAGATTTTATTATTCATTGTAATCTTTTTAATGATAGATTTGTGATGTCAATATTCATTGTAGTGATACTTATGTATTTTAATGTGTAAATAATGATGTTTTCATTTATCGTTTATATGTCTATGAATTATCAAGATTTCATTATGAGTATGGTGATAATATCTTACTGAGATCATTTAATTTCTGTGTATTATTGTCGGATAATAGTGAGACATCTTCCCAACATGTAACTTCAAAAATATCATAGAGTCGATCATGCATATACAAGTCTGAACATTTCCATTATTATATATGACACATTCCTGTCATTTATGACTGTTAGACCATTTTTTTTAAATTATGTATTTATTTCATATTCTGTATAAATATATTATGTTTCTTATTGAATAACATGGTACAGACACCTGGCCATGTTAAATTGTGCAATTGTTTAACTTCTATATTTCTGTTAAAGAATGTTATAGTTGTTTATAATATTTTACCAGCATTTTTCTTGTTTATTCCTATTTAAAATGATTTGTTTACATTCATTGTATTTATTCTCTAGAATCAACATGTGTCTCATGTTATGTGATTTTATCTGATGTAATTTATAATTGTATTTTTTTTTGTCATAAATAATTTTAGCTACATTCCATTTTGTTCTTGATTCTTCTAAATATAAGTAAATCAATAATTTATTAATTTTTACTCATCAACAATATTTTTTACAATATATAAACTTGATGACTATTTGTTGTACAGACCAGAAGCCACAATGTTGAGATGAAAATTCTGGGAAATTATCTTGTTTCTTCTCTGAGTTACTTCCCTTTAATGATTCTGAATCAGATTACATACACAAAAACATGCACTAATGTAAAACTATTGTATTTATTCTGTGATTAATATTTAGATCTTGCCATGATGTTATAAAGTTTTTGTATGATTTTGTTTGTTATATTATTGAAATTTAACTTGTCTTATTTACTTATTGAGGAAATAACCGAATGTGCTTCAAAAGGGTAATTTAGGTGCTGTCAATCATTGTTTCTGGATACTTTGTCTTAGCCTTAATTTGGACTTCATCAGATCCTAAGTAAAACATCTTAAGGTTTTTGTTGATAATTTTTAAGATTTTCACATAAAAAAATATTTATTTTTCTTGCAGTATTACCATATAAATACATATAATTGTGTATAAGACAATTTTCATTTCTGTGCTAACTTATAAGTAAGTAGTATGGACAATATTTGTGCATTATTACATTATACTGTACCAGTATATTAACAATAAGATCAGACAAATCATCATATATATAACATAAATCAAGAAACGTCACAAATTTGTGTAAAAAAATAACGTTTCATTTCATTTAAGATCATGCTGACACTGTGACGCCCCAATTACCCCACTGTGAGTTGTTTCACTAATGCTCAAATTTGAAAAAATCTTCGAATGTTTACATCTGAAATATTGATTGTCCAACGATTTTCATTTCTTACATTGTCCATTTATGATATAAATAAACATAAATGTAAATTGCACTTTTGTCTGTTGATGTTACAGGATTGTGTCAAAGTAAGTCCTCGATGTCCTTACATCTCCAAGATTCTTCAATTTTTATCTAGTATTAACATGATGATATACTTTCCTATGGCTTACAGTGTACATAATATTTGTTGTATAAAACAGTTAAACCTGAGATGAACCACCACCTGTGGGTAGAGACTACGGTACCTATCTGAAAAGACCAGTAAATTGTTGTTCTAGTTCAAGTATTTGCGGTCATTTAAACTAGATTTAAAATTTCTATCATGTAGACTGACTTTCTTGTATTCTACCAAAGGTGGTATTTATTGTCTGATTTGACTGTTTATATGACTATGTATGTAAAACCGTACAATTTGTATGTTTTTCTTATGATGTTGTAGTTGTGATGTAACTACCTTTTAAAACATGAAATGTTATCTTAATCATTAAACTTGTAAAATATATCTGTGTTTTGTATTTATTACCATGGCAACATCCTACCTGGCATTTTGATTTAAAAGCAATATATATTTGAATATTGAATACTTAATCTGCTGCCAGCTTCCACCAGCAATTTTGCTTCCTTATTTAGAGAATTGTCTAACAAAGTGGATTGCCTCCCTTATCAGTTTGCTACATACACTTTGTATTCGGATACTATTGCATGATGATTTTGTATCTGTGGTTTTCCAATGACATAAATGGTTCTATGAATACATTGTCTTCATTATATTTCAAGCAGATCATATATGAGTAATTTTTGGTTGTAATGATCTAGATATAGCTTGTAAGGGAGACATGAATTAAAGTAGTATTTACAACTTTATTTTAGAGAAGAGAAAATTGTTTATCATGTGTGGAAGTTTTCTAAATGGATGTTTATAATGTCCTGATGAATTAAAGACATTGAACAGCTACTATATAAGTGACCCCCCCCCCCCCCCCAAATCCACATGTGGTCTAATCTCTTAATTGTTTTATTGTCCCTAATCAGATAAAACCAGTCTGGTCACGGTCTGTAGACTTGACACCTAGTCAAAAAATGGGGTAATAAATTTTATTGATTTACAGTGATAATAAGTTTATGACTAAATTGCTTTTGTTTTTATAAGCATAGAGTAACAGATTATGTAAACAGGTGCTAGTCTATCAATGACCCTGTCTGTTTTATTACCCCCTACTGTGGAAGTAGGGGACTTTCTGGTCCATAAGTCACATGCCTCGCATTCCTGGTTCAATGTCTTTAAAGATAAAAAAGAATAATTTGTTACACTGCATGTAAATTGTACACACTCAAAGGAAACTTTAGTCTACTTCTTGTCTGTATGTTTCTGGTTCAGCCCATCTGATATCACATAATGTCAACTAAGCTGATTGTCATCTAATAAACTGATCAAGATCTAATCAATATATCTAAATGATTAGTCACATTGGTGAACTTGAAACATGTGTAATCAAGTATTTTTATAGAAGTTTATTTGCTGAATGCATGGCCACTCTTATACTAAAGATTGTGTTTTCCTGGTCAATTAGTGCACAGTTAATTGGCTTCAGAAAATTAATAATTTGAACATAAACAAGTATATTTATTTTCACTCTCACATAACTTACTGCAAATGTAATACCATTTTACTGCCAGAATTTATTTGTACGATATATGATATGTTTATTAATGATTTAATCCACAAGTCCAGAACATAGTTAAATTACAATAATTGTTAAACATTCATACAGTGTATACAAATGTTCAAAGATTAAGAAATGTTTAAATAAACAAGATGAAACAACTGTGTGTTTGGATATTCACGTTTTGTATGAATCGTAACATTTGTAAGTGGGTGTAAAAGACAGTTATTAATAATAGAATAAAAATGGATTCCTGGTCATGACACATATTCACAATAATCGGACCTTCAGAAGTTTCCATCAAACCTTCCCATCCACGAATCTACAAAATGTGTATAAATTCAGAGGAGAAAATCCAAGCATTTTCTACTTCTAAATAATTCACATGTCTAACCACATCTTAAGTGCTTTAGTCATGTCACCTTTCATCGTTTTTGCAGATTAATTTTTTGTCATACATGGTGAACAAATTTTGAAGTAAATTTTGCTTTATTTTACAAGATGTTATCATTGTGAATATTAAAACAGCAAAACTTCTTCTTCTTCCAAGTGAATGTACCAATCTCACTCCGGAGCATACTCTTACTTCCTAGCTGATCACAACATGTGCACTAAACAGTAAAACAGTGCCCCACATCACAGCACTGTACATATATAATATATAGAGTAAAACAGAGCCCCTTATCACAGCACTGTACACATATAATATATATAGTAAAACAGAGCCCCTTATCACAGCACTGTACACATATAATATATAGAGTAAAACAGAGCCCCTTATCACAGCACTGTACACATATAATATATATAGTAAAACAGAGCCCCTTATCATAACACTCACTGTACATATATAATATATATAGTAAAACAGAGCCCCTTATCATAACACTCACTGTACATATATAATATATATAGTAAAACAGAGCCCCTTATCACAACACTCACTGTACATATATAATATATATAGCAAAACAGAGCCCCTTATCACAACACTCACTGTACATATATAATATATATAGCAAAACAGAGACCCTTATCACAACACTCACTGTACATATATAATAAATATAGTAAAACAGAGCCCCTTATCACAACACTCACTGTACATATATAATAAATATAGTAAAACAGAGCCCCTTATCATAACACTCACTGTACACATATAATATATATAGTAAAACAGAGCCCCTTATCACAACACTCACTGTACATATATAATAAATATAGTAAAACAGAGCCCCTTAGCACAGCACTGTACATATATATATAGTAAAACAGAGCCCCTTATCATAACACTACTCACTGTACACATATAATATATATAGTAAAACAGAGCCCCTTATCACAACACTCACTGTACACATATAATATATATAGTAAAACAGAGCCCCTTATCATAACACTCACTGTACACATATAATATATATAGTAAAACAGAGCCCCTTATCACAGCACTGTACACATATAATATATATAGTAAAACAGAGCCCCTTATCATAACACTCACTGTACACATATAATATATATAGTAAAACAGAGCCCCTTATCACAACACTCACTGTACACATATAATATATATAGTAAAACAGAGCCCCTTATCACAGCACTGTACACATATAATATATATAGTAAAACAGAGCCCCTTATCATAACACTCACTGTACACATATAATATATATAGTAAAACAGAGCCCCTCATCACAACACTCAATGTACATATATAATATATATAGCAAAACAGAGCCCCTCATCACAACACTCAATGTACATATATAATATATATAGTAAAATAGAGCCCCTTATCATAACACTCACTGTACACATATAATATATATAGTAAAACAGAGCCCCTTATCACAACACTCACTGTACACATATAATATATATAGTAAAACAGAGCCCCTTATCACAGCACTGTACACATATAATATATATAGTAAAACAGAGCCCCTTATCATAACACTCACTGTACACATATAATATATATATAGTAAAACAGAGCCCCTTATCACAACACTCACTGTACACATATAATATATATAGTAAAACAGAGCCCCTTATCACAGCACTGTACACATATAATATATATAGTAAAACAGAGCCCCTTATCATAACACTCACTGTACACATATAATATATATAGTAAAACAGAGCCCCTCATCACAACACTCAATGTACATATATAATATATATAGCAAAACAGAGCCCCTCATCACAACACTCAATGTACATATATAATATATATAGTAAAATAGAGCCCCTTATCACAACACTCACTCTACATATATAATATATATAGTAAAATAGATCCCCTTTTCACAACACTCACTGTACATATATAATATATATAGTAAAATAGAGCCCCTTTTCACAACACTCACTCTACATATATAATATATATAGTAAAACAGAGCCCCTTATCACAACACTCACTCTACATATATAATATATATAGTAAAACAGAGCCCCTTATCACAGCACTGTACATATATAATAAATATAGTAAAACAGAGCCCCTTATTATAACACTCACTGTACATATATAATATATATAGTAAAATAGAGCCCCTTTTCACAACACTCACTGTACATTTATAATATATATAGTAAAACAGAGCCCCTTATCATAACACTCACTGTACATATATAATATATCTAGTAAAACAGAGCCCCTTATCACAACACTCACTGTACATATATAATATATATACTAAAATAGAGCCCCTTATCACAACACTCACTGTACATATATAATATATATAGTAAAACAGAGCCCCTTATCACAACACTCACTCTACATATATAATATATATAGTAAAACAGAGCCCCTTATCACAACACTCACTCTACATATATAATATATATAGTAAAACAGAGCCCCTTATCACAACACTCACTCTACATATATAATATATATAGTAAAACAGAGCCCCTTATCACAACACTCACTCTACATATATAATATATATAGTAAAACAGAGCCCCTTATCACAACACTCACTCTACATATATAATATATATAGTAAAATAGAGCCCCTTATCACAACACTCACTGTGCATATATAATATATATAGTAAAACAGAGCCCCTTATCACAACACTCACTCTACATATATAATATATATAGTAAAACAGAGCCCCTTATCACAACACTCACTCTACATATATAATATATATAGTAAAACAGAGCCCCTTATCACAACACTCACTCTACATATATAATATATATAGTAAAACAGAGCCCCTTATCACAACACTCACTGTACATATATAATATATATAGTAAAATAGAGCCCCTTATCACAGCACTCACTGTACATATATAATATATATAGTAAAACAGAGCCCCTTATCACAACACTCACTCTACATATATAATATATATAGTAAAACAGAGCCCCTTATCACAACACTCACTCTACATATATAATATATATAGTAAAACAGAGCCCCTTATCACAACACTCACTCTACATATATAATATATCTAGTAAAACAGAGCCCCTTATCACAACACTCACTCTACATATATAATATATATAGTAAAACAGAGCCCCTTATCACAACACTCACTCTACATATATAATATATATAGTAAAACAGAGCCCCTTATCACAACACTCACTGTACATATATAATATATATAGTAAAACAGAGCCCCTTATCACAACACTCACTCTACATATATAATATATATAGTAAAACAGAGCCCCTTATCACAGCACTGTAATATTATATATATTATTAAATAACTATTATCAGTCTTGTAAATTGTTTAATTATTGCCTGGCATAATAATGCAGTGCCATTTCCAATAAGCGGGCCAATATCTATATCACTTCCCGGCCAGGGGTCAAAAACGACTACCCTCATACAAATAACAGGGCCTATAACAAATCACTTATTTATTAACATATAATATGTATATAGTAAATCAAAGCCCCTTATCACAGCATGTGCACAGTATGACAGTGCCCCATATCACTGCGGTGCATTACACAATAGAACAGTGCCCCATATAACAGTCCTATAATTTGACGATAAAACATTCTCAGTTATGACGAAGTAATATTAAATTCGTAGATAATCAAGGCTAACACTAAAGCATCCAAATCCGCACATCCGCATTCTATACGGAGTAAGAAAAAGACCCGCATATATGTTATGGCGAATATGGAGAATAAACAATTTTAAGTCGGTTTTGAACCCAGCTTCTTGTTGATTTATATTATTTGAAAGGGGAACCATTGATATCTCCAAATACACAATCGTGAATTTTACTTCCTGAACAAACCGCTCTGAAAAGAAGGAAGTTATAAAAGTCTTTGAATGGAATAAATGCGGTAAGCAATGTTAAAATGATCATAATTCTTCACTTTCTTGAAAATTACCATTCTTTTTTAGCTTACTGCCGTTTTTATACAAGTTTTATCTTCGTTTATTAACCCTATGACATGTATGAATTTTGTTGGGGATTTCCAAGTTCAGAGATCTATGACTTCAGCTTTTGATGATATCTGTAATCTTGGTTTATTTATTACGTGTCCTATTATTTTTGTTTGCTTCAAAACTATACGGGGAAATGGATCGTAGAATCATTGCATAATTTTGATTCCATGATGCAGGGTTCTCAATAACAGCAGGCTGCAGGCCAATTTAGCCACTTAGAAATGTGTTTGGGCCGGTTAGGAATCTCAAAAGTTTATAAAATATTGCTGTTAGTCTAGCTTTTGGGCCTGTTGGCCACAAACTTATTGAGAACCCTGATTATTTAAGTGCTATAAATTTATGTATCAAGTAGGGGTGCGCGGTATTATCTGTATAATATATATTACCATGGCATAAAGGTCCGACGGTACCATACCGCAGTATTATCGCGGAATACCGGTATTTTATCAAAATAATCACTAAACACATTAGCAACTAATGAAGAGTACTTGGTACTGTCTTAATTAGGTGCTGTTCAAACCCATTCCCCCCTTTTTGAAACGTAAATGCTAGCAGTCAATGCTTGCCAGGTGCCCCAATGTACCCAGCCCTGGTATCAAGGCTGTGTAAACATTATACTGATAGTTTTCTGTCTGATTTGGGTATTAAGTCATCTCCCATTTCAACCTACCAAGTTTTGGTACGGCAGACAACTGAGTACCTGATTTGCCTGGAAGAAGGCATTGTTGGAACATTTATGATACTTTATCATTTATGATGTAACTGTAAGGATGAAAAATTGGCCTATTCTTCTGACTCTCTAAAAAGTAAGATGCAGGAAGTCTGAAGGGTTAGGGTGATTATTTTGCCCATTTTTCCCACTCGGCCGAACCCTGGGACACAATTTTATGCAAGAAAATATTAGATAAACAACGTCCTTTATTTTATAAAGTCAGTATATCTTTTAAACAGAGACACATTTTCCTGTGTTTTCTGTTTATGACGCTATTCTTTGCCTTTACTTACCTCCCTTGAAGTGAAAAAAACACTGCTCAGTGCCACTTTAAACTTTTTACAAGGATATAAAAACTTAAAAAAGTAGAATGTAGTTATTACCTGCAGATCCTTTCTTGATCTTCATAAGTTTTTTCTTCACAGAAGTCTTTTCTTTGTACAATTTTTTACTTTTACTGTATTTCAAGGAAATTCTTTTTGACAAAGACATGAACACCCCATTGGACAGTTTCTCACCGTTTGTCATGAGACAGCTGCCTGTTACTCTACGTAATGTATTTATATGAGTGTTCAGAAAATCGTTTATTAAAAACATTTATAAACCCAAAATTCATAGAGATCCAAAAATTGCAAACATTATGACACACGATAATATTTAAACAGTTATGAGTAGATTGATATATTTACTTTCACAGTCTTGTATACAGTGCAACCTCCCCAAAGCAACACCCTGTGGGAGTAGCAAAATTATGTTGCTGTTGAGAGGTTGTTGCTCTAGAGAGGTTGAATTAATATAGTTAAATCGGCAGTGGGAAAAGATCATGCTGTTGTTGCAGGGAGGTTGATGCTCAAGAGGGGGTCGTTCTGGAGAGGTTGTACTGTAAGTAAAACTCTACTGTTAATGTACCTATATACAAATGTATAATATTCAGCTGCATTCATTACCAGGCAGGTTTATTTTACATTTCTGACTTTGTTTTTTTTCTAGACTGATTTGTTTGAAAAATAAACAATGATATGACATTGTTTAAAAATGTCAATATGCCATACAAGAAATGTCAAGGACAGAACTGAAGGCTATTTTTAACCATAATTGATTATGTTGTAAAAATAAGGAAGTTATGTCTGTGTTTTTTAAATAAGCATAAAATTATTAGATACCGATATTTGGAATGGTAATTACAAAATGTAAACTGCTTATCATATATTGTTAGTTTTAGACTGTTTCTTTATAATATATTTTTTGAGGTAAAACATTTATTACATCAGCTTGTTGCTTGAATTTGATTTGATTACATACACTATCTTGTGTATAATTAATATAAAGTATTCATTTTACAATGATTTAAACATAACAGGAGCTTTTGTATCATATTTCAATCGATCAGTTCTGTTAAAATATTGATCACACTCATTTTCGTTCACAAGAACAAAATGCTTCAAGTTTAATCCAAAAATTCTGAATGAGCCGAGTTAGCCTCAAATTTCTCATTTACTCAGTCTCTAGTTCTGGGTTTTCCAAAAATCAGACTTGAGACTGATTTAAATAATTTGCAGCTTTTATATTAAAACATCTATTAATAACATATGATAAATAGAATCTTGAAAGATAGCAAACAAGAGATTTTAGGTGTATTAAATACATCAAGACATTGTCTATGGGACATGATTCTATCCAATATTTACATCACTTGTTATATGTTGATAACATGACAATCATCTCTTTGATCCTTCATATAAAAAGGACTATCTATTGATTTGCCTGTTTGAGAAAAATGATTTTGATTTATATTTTCTAATTTTGTTTTTGTTGCCATGGTAACGGTAGATTGCTCAGAATCTTTTAAACCTGATGTTAGTACTTAATAGGAATCAATTTTAATTGCATTGATACCTAGGTAATATTACAGATCTGCCTAGACATAAACCTTTTTGTATCAATGTATATTAAGGAAATTAATTAAAAGAACTGGTATTTTTTTGTCACACCTATATGTATCATTACTTGTAGAACTATTATTTTTCCTTATATCATTAGTGCTAGGCTTGCATGTATGAGCTCTCTTGATAATAAGGAATGAAAGTGCCCCGCAAGCCAACCCACCTCTCCGTCTGTCTGTCTCAATATATGTATAAAAAATATTCATTAAACTTATTTAGCATACTCCATGTAGCCTAAATCAATTAATGAAAGCCCAGTAAAATATTTAAGAAATATCCCGCTAATTTACTCAAAATACACATCAATCTATTACAGGTAAATATCAATGATATGCTGCTTTGAAAGGCAGCGTGTGTTCAGTTAAAATCTCAAACGAATCGGCAATATTGTTGTTGTCAATAATTTCGCCTTTTATTCAAATTGACATACAAATACTGTTGCATGCGTTATAGAGTCATTTTTTAATGCACATTCTTCTTTGATTTTTCGGTAATAATTGGTTTTAGGCTTAATTCAAAATTAAGTTTGTTTGCCCTTTACTGACTGACCAAAAAAATCACGCCAACTCAAAACATTTTATAGCAAAATATCGGAAAACTTTATTTTATAATTGGGAAAATATGCATGTACTCAGTGCTTTCGATAAACATTTAAAGTAGGTATCATTTGAAGTAATGAAGGGAAACAATAATGTGTGTTCAGGCACTGTGTACATGTTTATGGTTAAGCACACAATAAATGGTTGTATGGTAGCAGAATACATGGAAGTGTAATTCCATGCTAGGTAGAGGTCAAATTCAGAAATAAAAAAAATATTTTTCCTACCTACCGACCCTCTAAAATTCATGGTCGGTAACGGGCAAACAAACATATTTTTAATTTTGGCCTTATAAGTTATAAAGCATTTTTGTGTATGAAAACCAAGACAAAGCAGTTTCAGGGCATGTTATAAACACATGTTATGTGTTTTTTAGGACGCTTCATTACAAGGCGCTGTCTCGACATTTATATATAAATATGTAATTTTTATTTCAATTACTTACCTGGTATGTTTTAGACTGCATATACATATTTATGACAAAATAAAGCCCACCAAATCACAGTACATGTATTTTCTAATTTAAGATTTTAAAATTGAAAGAACTCTCTGGAAATGAAATACTTTATTGTTTCTGATGTTGAATTCCTTGTGCATTTCAGACACCTGATATTTCCAACTGTTTTGGAAACATGAACAATTTGAGTGCTTCAAAATTAATGTAAAATTCAGTACATCAAAATATGTTATCTGATATATTTCAGTCTGTTTCATGATTTTATTAGGAATTTGAATTGCTGTTATCTAAAAGAGGTATTAAATATTAAAATGGCACTTAGTGAAATCTTTTGTACATATTTGTGTTTTATGAAGAAGTATGATCTGAAATTTACACTTACAATGTACTAGTTAATATTATAATTGTTGGAGGCTGAACGATTGTGAATGATTGTTCAGATTTTTATAGCCGTCATTTCCTCAACAAGTATGAATTTTGACACAGACCAAAGTATCTGTCATGCAAACGTTGAACTGGTTCCTGTTCCATGTTGCAGTGTAAGTCTATGTTAGTTTAGCTTCCATGAGTACTTTCAGTACTTTGATTTACTCTGTTACATTATGTTGTCTACTACATTGTTATGTGTTTTGGTCAGAGTTCACAATGACTAATATTGATAATTATAAATACACAGATAAATCTGTATGAGTGATGAATAAATCTTGATAGATAATAAACTCTCTAGTTATATTGTTGAAAGAGTCATGTTGATTTTGTCCCATTTATCAGGGTAGTGCTCAATACACCAGGATCCCTCACCATCTAAAACCTGGCTGGATTTCAGCTAAAACAGGACTCAATAGTTTTCAAATTGTGTTTGATGTTTAAATTAGACACTTAGTGTTAGTCCTACATTTCTAGTGGCTCCATTTTCAAATTTCTTGTTTGTTATCCATGAAGAAGGTAATACTTATTCGTGAAGACACAGAGTTTTCTTCACAATGAAGTAATGTATTGATAGTTGTTCATTTGTGATTGTAGTGTCACTGTGTGAGTTTTAAATTCAGAAATTATTCTGATTTAAGGAAGTGTTCTTGCTATGCTATATTCACTGTGTGGTAGCACTGTACGCAAAAAATCAACGGTGTTTACAAGATGGCGGACGGATAAATGTTGTGAGGTAGGTGTCGTTTGTTTTTGGTTCAAACTTTTTAAATACGACGTCCTCTACACAATATTATACATCAAATGAAAGAACTTTAAAACGGCAATCGGCGGCTAATAATCGTTTTTTATCAAACCACGCCGTTTTCACAAAATCAGTGTCTGAACATCTCGTGTTGAGTTTTTTGAAAAACGAAGCGAGGAAACTGAACAAAACCGACAATTATTCCATTAAAATGAATGAATCGACAAAAATACTTGTCCACGTGTATGGAGAATGTAAAGCTTCTCACGTATATCCATTATTTCCTCATCAAAATCCCTTGTAGTAGATGTTTTAAAGCTTTTAAATTTTACATACTGTACGCCACGGTGCTAAGTGTAAACATTGTACTGTACGCCACGGAGGAAACAATTTCTGTACGCAACGGAGCAACAATTGTGGTAAAAAATCTGTACGCAACGGAGCAGTCAATGAATAGCTTGTTTCTGTGTGTTTAAAAACATGTCTTCTATACATTGTTATAGAAGAATGCACGCACAAACATCAATAACGATACCAGTTTTGGCTCAGTATTATCTATTGACATTTTTTCATGAATTTACTAAGTGAATGGCTTTTTGTCGATTACGATTTCAGAATTAGTTGTCCATAACAATTCGGCTAAATTTGTATTTGTCAATTCAACATTGCCATTGTAAATTAGGTTAAATAAGTCTACTTCGCTGGTCGAGCAGTCTACTAGCAATGACTTTAAACGGATGTCGGATGGTGACAGGTAGGTTCGAATCTCAGGTCCTGCGTGTATTTTTCTAAATTAAAATGATATTTTAAAGATATACGGAGCAAAGACAAGATATCAGCATAGGTTTTCCGCTGAATACTGTTTATATTTTTCATTAGTTATTTTCATATAGATTCTGAAATTTGATAAAATCTAACGTAAGAAAAAAAACTAACTTATGAAGATATTGTTACAATTTTTTTATGGAAAGTGAAATACATATAATGCGAGTTTAAACTGAAACATCAAACGTTATATACTCACTGAAGACCTAACGAGGTCTACGATATTCACTGTAAAAAAGGAATGTTTATTTGCCCCTTGACGTCAGAAACGTCAATTGACCAAATGACATCAAAATCATGAAAATTGCTTATCCGCTCATTGTAATTATCATAGTTTAATCAATTCACTTTTTTAGCATGTAAGAATGAAAAGAATATCTCATTTAGTCCAGCATTGTAGTAACATAATGCACGTTTTATCGTTCAAATGTTTGTAATTATTCACTCAGGCTTGCCTGCTTTAGTAATCACATTACTGCGCTTTTGAACCCGAAGCGTGCATTCTTCTTTAACAATGCACTTTAAATTGAAATCAAAGTATAAAGTTTTTAAACACACAGAAACAAGCTATTCATTGACTGCTCCGTTGCGTACAGATTTTTGACTCAAATTGTTGCTCCGTTGCGTACAGAAATTGTTTTCTCCGTTGCGTACAGTACAATGTTTACACTTAGCACCGTGCCGTACAGTATGTAAAATTTAAAAGCTTTAAAACATCTACTACAAGGGATTTTGATGAGGAAATAATGGATATACGTGAGGAGCTTTACATTCTCCATACACGTGGACAAGTATTTCTGTCGATTCATTCATTTTAACGGAATAATCGTCGGTTTTGTTCAGTTTCCTCGCTTCGTTTTTCAAAAAACTCAACACGATATGTTCAGACACTGATTTTGTGAAAACGGCGTGGTTTGATAAAACACGATTATTAGCCGCCGATTGTCGTTTTAAAGTTCTTTCATTTGATGTATACTATTGTGTAGAGGACGTCGTATTTAAAAAGCTTGAACCAAAAACAAACGACACCTACCTCACAACATTTATCCGTCCGCCATCTTGTAAACACCGTTGATTTTTTGCGTACAGTGCTACCACACAGTGATATTGCTCCTCTCTTATTGGTTCAGAAAATTTGAAGAATTTACTTAGTAAACTCTTACATATACGAAGATATTTACTTACATAACAATCAATCATTTTTCTCTTTTATTTTTTGGGGGTAATCTTTTGTATTAAATTGTTTAATGTATGTGCATTGATTCCTTTATGACTTGTGCGTTCACTAGTTATGTCAAGTTTGTTGTGTGTTGTCATGTTACATGTAGTTTTGTATTGCTGGAAGGCATTGGTTACTTTTAATAAACGTTGGTACGATTGTAAATCTGAGTTTTAAAAGCCTTAAAATTGTCATTTGATTTTATCTATGAATGTTTAACACTTGATGTCAGTCATTTTCTTAGATGATGATCATATACAAAATGTACTTCACATTGATGTATGAATAATTTATACTATCATTTTGATGTTAGTTTGTTTTAATGTTAAATTTAGTTTAAACTCTAAATAGATTGACAATTAGGTCTATATCAATTAATACAAAGAAATAATGGTTTAGTCCTCTACATTTTATTCTGTGTTACATAATTATGTTATACCGGTACTAAAGAGTTGAGAATGAATATTTAAGTTTATATATATTTAAATATATATATTTTCCTGTTTGTGTCTAAGTATCACACTGATAGCTGTACTTATTTGTGGTGGGTTGCATACTTGACTAGTTGTCAAAGTTCCCCTCATTTTCCTCCTTACTTCCTGGTTCTCAATCTTTATCTTTAAATTGTTGATTTCGTGTATATTTGAAATAGATCTTCATTGAGTTGAAGTCCAAGGTGTGGCTGTGTGTTCATTAAGTGTTTACTTGTTGATAATGTTTTGTTTAATTGATAATTGATATTAATTGACTGATAAACAAAACTATTGACTGTGTGGGTGGGAAGTTTACGACTTATATTTTGGAGTTTTGATTCATTCTGTACTTTTATGGTGATATTTTATTGGATGTTTAAGTGAACTTTGAAGGTAAAGCAAGATATATTAATCAAAAAGTGTTGAATATTTTTATTTTGTTTGAAGTCATATTTTGTTTAAAACTTAGCCTTCTGTATGTTACTGAAATGTTGTTGATAAAGGCTTAAAAGTAGAAAAAAAAATTATTTTTGTGTACCGTAAACATTATGATATTTTTACTTACCAAAACGTCAAATTAGGGGCAAACTTAAGACTTACTTTGTGAATCAATGATAAGAAGATTAAAGTATTATTTATACATACATCTGTCAGTAAATATACCCCATAACCTTAAATGGGTGGAATTTATTTAAAGAGCTGAATTTATGCTGTCCTTTATCTTTTTAAAAACCATATCACCTGTAGGTGGGGAAAGTTTAACATCCATGTAGAGTGTTCTTACATGTGAACTTATTCATGTTATCTACCTCTCAACAGATGAAATGTTCTTGGTGTCTTGTAATGAATACTTGACTGCACCAGGAATCCTGTGAAATATGATCCACAGTATGAATATCCCATATAAGCCCCTGATAGATGATCTCATTTTAAATATCTACATAACCTATAGCTTTATGTTTATGATTGTCATATTGTGTTCTATATAAACAAGGTTAAACATTCTTTTCTGAAGAATTGTTTGAACTTCTGACACACTCACTTAAAACTTTGTATGTATACAGGTATATAAATAATATTGTTCAGTAGAAAATAATATCTTGGCATGATTGCCTACCATAATGAGTTGGTGTGCCTAAGATCCATGTGTGTATAATGTAGTTCAAAGGTCGGGGTCACACTTAAGATCAAATGTCAAAAATTGGTCTAAATCAGCCTCTTGACCATAATAAATCAATTTCTTCATCTCTTGACAATAGTAGGCTTGACATGTTGCCCTTTGGCTTATAGTTTAGTGAATTTAACTGAACCTTGTTTACCAGTCATCAAACGAAGAGTATCATTTCAAAATTTACATCTGTTGTTGTAAAATAAAGTATTCGGAAGGGAAATTTATACCGGGAAACATTGACATGTCATTCAGTTGCATTTCTTCTGAAAATTTTACAGTATGATATCATTCATATACATGTTGTAATTTCAATGTTTCGGCCAACATGTTACACATATCATCATTAATGACACATTATCCATGAATAATTTATTTTTTATCGAGTGTAGACAAGACATGCAGTATATATATTATACAATATATATTAGTTGTGTGTAACAATATTGTCTAAATTCCACATGAACAGGAGTCAGGCCACAAAAAGTTTACAGGTTTACCTATTAGGATATTATATTTAACTTTAGGTTATCAACTGTCTGGATATATCAACCAAAGTTATGCAATTCAATCATAGTCATCATGATATATATTATGTTGCTGTTTATACCATATATACCCTAAAGAACATTCCTCACCTTGCTGTTTATACCATATATACCCTAAAGAACATTCCTCACCTTGCTGTTTATACCATATATACCCTAAAGAACATTCCTCACCTTACTGTTTATACCATATATACCCTAAAGAACATTCCTCACCTTGCTGTTTATACCATATATACCCTAAAGAACATTCCTCACCTTGCTGTTTATACCATATATACCCTAAAGAACATTCCTCACCTTACTAATGCGAGGTTCCCACTGTCGTGCAATCTGCTACAAACCCCACCATTGGTCTTTCGTATCTGATTGTGGAATGTTTTTGAACTTACAGGTTTGGATACGAGGTAATGTGGGTTGATACATTCAAATATGATTTGTTACGATGCGATCCGGTCCAATAGATTACGATCTGTCGTGTTTTGTGACAATCCAATACAATCTGATATGATGATCCTGATTGAATTGATTGTTTTAATCGTAGACGGTTTTTTAACCATTCAAAAAAATTCTGAAATTTAACACGATTGCCACGACTGACCTCATGATCTGATAAGCTCTGATAGGAGCAACACGATTGGTCAACGATTAAGACCACAATTCAATCGTGCTGCGAATCGTGATAGTGGGAACATACATGTAGCATAACATCCAACCCTGTTTTCAGAAAAAGAAAAATCTTAGCTCACCTTAATTATTTCAGGGAAGAGTAGAATTTAATCAGTATGATAAAATATCAAACATTCACTCAACTAATATCAAAATAATCTGTGAACTGTAATGCATGTAGTGTGTTTATTAGGAAATCTCTAATTTGTATAGAAAGGAAAGATAAAGTTTGATGTACAAATGGGAAGATTATCATTCAGATACATCATACCAGTACATGATATATGCAGTATTTATTGGAACATGTCATCTATACTGATACATTTATTGAAGTATTTCCCGTAAAATGTCATATTGTGGTCATTATTGAGTATACTTACTGTGTAATTTATGTTCTTGTATTCTTGAACATTAAAGACAGTTCTTGAACTGTTCCTATAAATAGCAATGCCTAACTTCAAGAACTTCAGTTCTAAAACTGTTCTTGAACAACTCAACTTAAGAACTTTGTAGGGGACTTAATAGCCAGTATATTAGATAGATAGATTTATTTAGGTTTGGGCAATACTGGTAGTATCTGACACTGGTCATCCTTAATCACAATCACATACTGTATTTTGATGTAATACCCTAACCGAACTGTGAATGGTGACCATGTGTGCATAGAGGCCATATTTTTATACCCCCAGATATGAAATATATGGGGGCTATATTGGATTCACGCTTGACGGTCGGTCGGTCGGCCGGTCGGTCGGTCCGTGCATCTGTAGACACAATTTGTCCGGAGATTTTCTCAGCAACTACTTACAGGATTTCAATGACACTTCACAGAAGTGATCAGTAGTAAGTCTAGTTGTGCATGCTTAAAGCATTTTTCGTTCGGATTAATTTTCGCTGAGTTATACCCCTTTGTTGTTTTTATTCAGTATATACAATAGGCAAATTTTGTCCGGACAATTTCTCAGCAATTACTCACAGGATCTCAATGAAACTTCACAGAAGTGATTAGTAGTAAGCCTAGTTGTGCATGCTTAAAGCAATTTTCGTTCAGATTAATTATCACTGAGTTATACCCCTTTGTTGTTTTTATACAGTATATACAAAGGCAAATTTTGTCCGGACAATTTCTCAGCAACTACTCACAGGATCTCAATGAAACTTCACAGAAGTGATCAGTAGTAAGCCTAGTTGTGCATGCTTAAAGCATTTTTTGTTCGGATCAATTTTCACTGAGTTATAGCCCTTTGTTTTTTTCTACAGTATATACAATAGGCAAATTTTGTCCTATTTCTCATTGACTACTGCCAGGAATTCAGCAAAACTTCTCAGAAGTGATAAGTAGTTAGCCTAGTTGTGCATCCATTAAGCTTGTCTTGGTTGGTTAAATTTTCACTGAGTTATGGCCCTTTGTTGTTTTTTATACAGTGTATATACAATATCTCAGTAACTACTCATAGGAATTCAATGAAACTTCACAGAAGTTATAAAAAGTAAGCCAAGTTGTGCATGCAGTAACCAGGTTTTGTTTGGATTAATTTTCACTGAGTTATGGCCCTTTGTTTTATACAATAAGGCAAATTTTGCCCGTACCATTTCTCAGCAACTACATGCAGGAATTCAGTGAAACTTCTTAGAAGTGATAAGTAGTTTGCATGTTGTTGTGCATGTCCACAATAGGTTTTGTCCAAGTAAATTTTAATGAGTTATGGCCCTTTGTTATTTTTTATATAATGTATATTTAGAAACTGGTCAGGATATATCTAAGCAACAATTTGCAGGTATTAAAAAAATGAAAATGCATTATATTTCCCTCTGTAAAATGTAACAATAACTGTGTCAAGGCCGCAGCTAGGGGTATTCATCACCTTTAGTGATAGTTCTAGTCTCCATTGTTCTTTGTACACAGGTTTGGTCATACTTGTATGTATGATGTATCCTTGTGTATAATGAATGTAATACAGCAGCCAGTATATTGTTGATGTACTTGTAATAACCTGCCTTCCATCATTCATGTTTTAAATCTTTCAAGTGTTTGTCCAATTATTGCTGACTTTGTACATATTAAGGACTCATACTTACAAAAGTATGTCTCAGCACATTTTATGTTTATTATATACTTTGTAATGATACACTTATATTCTTATGTTAGTTTGGTGGGTTGCTTCGGCCGTGGTCCAGTGGTTTAGTGCACTGGATTTGTAACTCCACAATCCGGTCGTGGCAGATCATACCTTTCCATGAAAATTTAACAACAATGTTGATTTTCCTCCACATGTGGAGAAGTTACTGGTTCCTGGTTGAAGGGTAAAGTTAGTACTGGTTAGAATACAGTTCAGGAAAACTGGTTCCTAGTGGAAGGGTAAGTTAGTACTGGTTAGAATACAGTCCTGGAAAACTTATTAGGTGAATCAGCCGCCATATATACCGAATATCTTAAAAATTGTTGAAAAACGACCTTAAACCCATATAATAATTGTTTGGGAGATATTTCAACTAATATATCAATGATAGGATTATGTTCTTATTGATGTCATTTAAAACTTGAATTGTAAAAGTAAAAAGATACAGTTTTCATGTGGTTTGGCTAATACTTTGTAACTAGCTGATAGTTATATATACATACCTATATGGTTTTCCTGGTCTCTCCATTCATGACTTCAGTTATATAAGTTTTCTAAGAAGACTTCCCTTTTCCCATCACGATTGTCACCCTATTAAGATCAGTTATCTTTGTTATACGAATGTGTTTTTAATCATCTCTCCTTATTAACATAAGTGACTCTACTAGGATCTATTTAATTGTCTGTAAGTGGTGCTGTCAGTATTGTTGTTCTTTTAGGTGACAATAATCCAATGATGGATCTGAATGTATCCAAATTCTTATTTTAAATTTTTTGTAGTCACGATATGTTATAAGTACTGGTGAACTTAATTCGTTAATTTTCGCTTTTAAGATCCACTTGATGTAATAAAAGTTAAATACGCAACATAAGCCACTTGCTCAACATCTAGGACAAATTTGATGAGTTTTAAATTTGCTATAATTTGTCTTACATTACATATATGTATGTAGTAGAAATAACTGTATTTAACTATTTCTTACCATGAATTATTATGGTTTGATAAGCTGATGTTTTATGTTGATTGTTTACTATGAACTATATGAGTACAATTGTTACTCATACTCACTGGATCAGTGTTATAATGATTCATATAAGTACTTGTCTTATATTTAGGTTCATTCCCACCACGTACATATATGTACTACATATTCAAGTCGATATATTCTGTTTCATCATATCATTCTTAGTCAACACTTTTCTTCAATTTTGCATCTTTTTGTTGATAACACTGTTGAAGTTGGTATGTGCTTCATTGATTTTGTAGAATGAGCTCAGAGTGACATCATACGTACAGAATGTAAAATTTACTGTAAAACTTGACACTAAGATCACCATTTGAATGGAAAAAAGAGGGGCCCCCGGTCTAAATTCTTATTATTAAGTAAATCTCATTCTCATATTGAAATACTTAAAAAATATTGGTAACCGGTCTGAAAATGTGAGGTCTTTCTGTTTTATTATTTTGTTAATCGTACATGACTGTGCGCCTAGGTTTTGATCTCCGTCAGCCCCAAAAAAAAGTTTGGTAAAGGTATGATGTTTCTGTTATCAAAGTCAAGCAATGAATTTTCAAAATGAATGTGTGTGTTTTTTTTATAGGTACTGCATGGTAGCTAGGTTTTGCAAAATAAGGTTGACCTTTAACAAAATAAAAAACAGAACAGCTTTAAGTGGGCTCACTTATTGATCAAAGTTGATACATATAAAACAACAATAAACCATAATATGATGATGTTGATATTGAAGTAGTCACTACAGTTAGGACTTACTGTATTGATCTCTGACTCTATGATGTACAAACGTTTAGTTGTAACAAAATAAAAGTTTAGTTACCGGTAGTACATTATCAAATGAATCATGGAACTTGTATACACCTTGAGTTTGGTGATATGTACCTTATATGGTCATACAGATCTTTTATTGTAAAAACTTCCTGGTGTTTGTAATTCTATACATTGTGCATTCTTAAGTACACACAATTTGTATTATCATAAACATGCATTATAAAATATCAAGTTTTATTTATCATAATAAGATTGAACTATGAATTATGAATCAGAATAGACTTTAATACATATTTTGAAGAAAAAAATGGATGATTAATTTTCCTCCATTTTAAACTCTTGCAATTATGTATGACACATGATTCTTTTGTCAGTTAGCTTAGATAGTTTTCAAACAATTTAAAACCTTGGAAAGATAATAGTAGTATACAATGCTATACTGACTTATAGTTATATAAATAATAAACATAGAGTGATTTGCATGCATTAAAGGAAGGTGACCTTCAGTCCTTTAACAGTTATATAAATTGATTTTACATTTATTTTTACAGGGTCATAAATTCAATTTTTCCAGTTTACACATCAAAAACTTTACACTGGTCAGTGTTTGAGTAATTGTTTTACAAAGTGATTGGTTGATTCCAAACTGAAGCACCTAGGTCATATCAATTCTCCAAATTATTGCTAATTTTCTGTAGAACTAACAAAATAATTTTGTGTGGAATATGTGGTCACTGAATTCTGCCAATGACAATTCTGCCATATTCATGTGGTATTTTATTATTATATCTTATTTTGGCATGTTGTATTAGATAAAATTACACATGTGGTATGTGACAATGTTTCAAGACAACTTGATCTTCTCTTAAATTAATTATTTCAATAGATTCAATGCTAATAAAATATTCATGGCAAAAGGTCATCCTGATGTGACCACCAGCTCAGTGTTCTCTGATCTACAATTGAAATTTATTTGAACTATGTGCCATATATCCTTTAAAATATTCATTTAAGTTGATCTTTCATGAAGACAGGCTCTCATTTCTCACCTGCACAAAAACTTCCCTATTTATCTCTCAATTTATGTGTGAAACATTTTTGAAGATATTGAAATAGGACCCTCATCAAAGTTCTCACCATAAAGACAAGTTTATCATTCAGCTTCTTCTAGTTAAGTATTGAAACTTGGTTAAGGAAGTAAATATTTATTATCTATACATGTTTTTGTCTGAGTGCATTTGTTAGGGAGGGTACATTTATCCAGAAATAATCAGTTTAAATCCCTGGCCAAGTGGTTTGGGTGTCCACCTTCGAAGCAAGAGAGCGAAGGTTTGAACCCCAGTGAAGACTGGGTTAGAACCAATGTGGACTGTTGGTGAGCCATCAGCTAGTTAAATAATGACTTCTGTAAGGCCTATCTCAGCCAGGAGCCCAGCAAAAGGGGATTTAGGAGGTACTGTGCCAACAAAAGATCGGTGTCTCATAAGCCAACTAGGCAGGTTCTTTCAATAGGGGTGACATATGACACAATAATATTATAAACAAAACTAATGAACATTATTATTTCTTGGCTTACTGCCATTTTTGTTAACTGACTATATTTTACAATACGCTGATAAAACAGCCAGTAAAAATTGATAAACATGAACTTTATTTCACAACTAAAAATTGGGTCAAAATCTGTAATGTTTGTGATAATTCTGACTGTTTTGATACCAGTATTGTCTATATATTATCATACACAGAAATATTTATTTCATGATAAATGTGTTAATGAGAAAAAATGATTTTTGGATAACTATTGTGTATTCTGATATTTCCTGTAGTCTGGATTTTGATTACCTGTAAGAATACAATACAATAAGTAAATGGCATTATGTAACATATATTCAGAACATAATTGTTAAATGTTCCATTGTTTTGTTCTTAAAACATATTCTAATTAATTGAGTTGTAACTTCTCATTTATGTTAAAATTGAAAGAACAATGCAAATGAATTGATGCTTGCATTATGTACATGTTCAACTTGAGTGTTACTTTACTGATGTATAAATTATAAGTACATGTGTATGAAATACAAAGAAGTCTGTCAAAAAGGCCACAATAGAAGCAATAAAATATTACCCTTCAGCACAGTTTGTCTGTATGAGTTGGAGTTTGTTTGTATCTTAATTCTTTAATTTATAATATTGATTGAAAATTTTTATCGATCAATTGATTGATTGATTGGTTTGTTGATTGATTGATTGATTGATTGATTGATTTATTGATTGATTGATCAAATAAACAAATGATCTATTAATTGATCTATTGAGTGAGAATGATGATAATGATTGATTGATTTTTTTATGTGTTGCTCTGGCAACTGCTTACTGGTGTTCGACTGTCATGAATAATTATATGATTGATTTTTTTTTAGTATATTCAAATATGTGTTGAAATATGCAGATCTTCATTATAATAATTATGTCAGCACATCTACTGTAGTATGTATTTGGCAATATTACAAGCTAGTTTCAAAAATTATATTTTGCATTCAGACTATTAAATGCTAGTGTTAAAAATTTAATTACATTTAAATGCATTACTTTGAATTGATTCATTGCATAAATGACAGGTAAAGTTTTACAACTGACTGTTAAATTAGAGTTTAGTCTGGCTTGTCAACATGCACTTGTATCTATACATAATAAATATATTCGATTGATGTCAAACTAACCCTCAGGACAGGTTAAATTTTAGATCATTCTAAAAAAATGTTATAACCAGCTAACATCTTGACAGATTACATATTTTATGTGAATAATTAAATGAACAGTTACATTCTGTGTGTAGTCATTGCATTCATTCATGTAATGACCAGAATGTTCAAATTCTCCATTGATCCACTTGTGTGGGGGTGAGGGTTAAAATGTTAGATTTCTGTGATATAATTATCTGAACTTAATTGAGAGTCATCGAAGACATAACACCAGTTCATTCCTTTCCTTAACAATTTACGAATGAAGGAATTATTATACCCCCAGATATGAAATATATGGGGGCTATATTGGATTCACGCTTGACGGTCGGTCGGTTGGCCGGCCGGTCGGTCGGTCGGTCGGTCGGTCGGTCCGTGCGTCTGTAGACACAATTTGTCCGGAGAATTTCTCAGCAACTACTTACAGGATTTTAATAAAACTTCACAGATGTGATCAGTAGTAAGCCTAGTTGTGCTAGCTTAAAGCATTTTTCGTTCGGATTAATTTTCACTGAGTTATACCCCTTTGTTGTTTTTATACAGTATATACAATAGGCAAATTTTGTCCGGACAATTTCTCAGCAATTACTCACAGGATCTCAATGAAACTTCACAGAAGTGATCAGTAGTAAGCCTAGTTGTGCATGCTTAAAGCAATTATTGTTCGGATTAATTTTCACTGAGTTATAGCCCTTTGTTGTTTTTATACAGTATATACAATAGGCAAATTTTGTCCGGACAATTTCTCAGCAATTACTCACAGGATCTCAATGAAACTTCACAGAAGTGATCAGTAGTAAGCCTAGTTGTGCATGCTTAAAGCAATTTTTGTTCGGATTAATTATCACTGAGTTATACCCCTTTGTTGATTTTATACAGTATATACAATAGGCAAATATTGTCCGGACAATTTCTCAGCAACTACTCACAGGATCTCAATGAAACTTCACAGAAGTGATCAGTAGTAAGCCTAGTTGTGCTAGCTTAAAGCAATTTTCGATCGGATTAATTTTCACTGAGTTATAGCCCTTTGTTGTTTTTATACAGTATATACATTAAGCAGATTTTGTCCGAACAATTTCTCAGCAACTATTCACAGGATTTCAACGAAACTTCACAGAAGTAATAAGTAGTTAGCCTAGTTGTGCATGCTTAAATCATTTTTCATTTGGATTGATTTTCACTGAGTTATAGCCCTTTGTTTTTTTCTACAGTATATACAATAGGCAAATTTTGTCCTGACTATTTCTCATTGACTACTGCCAGGAATTCAATAAAACTTCTCAGAAGTGATGAGTAGTTAGCTTAGTTGTGCATGCATTAAGCTTGTCTTGGTTGGTTGAATTTTTTCACTGAGTTATGGCCCTTTGTTGTTTTTATACAGTGTATATACAATATCTCAGTAACTACTCATAGGAATTCATTGAAACTTCACAGAAGTTATAAAAAGCAAGCCAAGTTGTGCATGCAATAACCAGGTTTTGTTTGGATTAATTTTCACTGAGTTATGGCCCTTTGTTTTATACAATTAGGTAAATTTTGTCCTTACTATTTCTCAGCAACTACATGCAGGAATTCAGTGAAACTTCTTAGAAGTGATAAGTAGTTTGCCAAGTTGTGCATGTCCACAATAGGTTTTGTCCAAGTAAATTTTAATGAGTTATGGCCCTTTGTTATTTTTTATATAATGTATATTTAGAAACTGGTCAGGATATATCTAAGCAACAATTTGCTGGTATTAAAAAAATGAAAATGCATTATATTTCCCTATGTAAAATGTAACAATAACTGTGTCAAGGCCGCATCTGGGGGTATTCATCACCTTTAGTGATAGTTCTAGTTTGATTATACTTCTATCATAAATATACTACCTTTTATTTAATATACATAAATTTCCATAGTATACTTTATGATTTTATTTTTTTGAGCTTCGGTTTCTACTTTTTTTATTTTTGCCTCATTAAAGAATCTCTTTGTAGGCCCATGTTGTGACGATGCTATAAAAATTTTGGGACTGATACATGAACCCGTATTTTATGAAGTGTCCATCGTCCAAAACATATTTTCTTCATGAAATAAAATCGATGTATTGTAGTTTATGAATGAGTCAGTACTGCATTGACAGTGAACCATCAGTGAGTATAATTAAAGTAATAATTGTCACATGTCAGTCCTTGGACACGTACATTCACTCTATACTTGGAGTTTAAGTAATAAAACTATTGTAACTTGACTTAGATGATGAAACAGTTAATGTTGTCTAGCTGTGATCTTCTGATATGTACTGGAACTTGGTTCATGGGGAGGATGAAGTATCTACTTCACAAACATTAAGTACTTACCAACTATGCCCTATTAAACACCCATGGGGCATCACAACAGCAGTTACTTTTACTGAATTTTGTTCATTTTGCCAAGTTAGGCAAACAAAAATAGATTCCTGCCAATTTCTCCACACAAATAACTCCTATCAGCAGAGAATGAATGGCCCTAGATGTTTGTCCATTATACCCCTATCACACTATGATGCGTTGGCATGGCTTTGTATAATTCAAATCTGATTTTCTTCATGAAGATGGAGATTTCACAGCATCTTACAGCGACCAAGGCATTGCTACAGAGCTAACATGGCGTACTATCGCGTTCCTACAAAGTTTTTGTTGGCGATTGTCTGTGTTCACACGGCTCTTCTAATGCGTGCACTGCACTTTCACGGCGCTGATGGTGTGTTGGAGACATTCGTGTAAGTGCTGTAGAGAAGCAGTGACATCTCAGAGAATGCCATACAATCTCCATGCAAATGCCATTGACAACCATAGCATTCGCACAGCGACCTATGTGCATGCTTGCGGAGCTCCTGTGGCATTGTAGGAGACCTTACTGCGCTGCTATGGCGACCCTACAACGACCCCACTGTGCTCTCACTGCCAAGTGATGGTGTTTGTTTTGTGAATGCTCAAAGTGCACTCAGTTGCTCAGCGTTCTGTGCAATCCCAACACATCTACTGGTGATGCCACTGTTGCTGCGGCGATGCTTGTGATCATACTGCACGCAGCTCGGCGTTCTGTATTTTTCCTGGACGCTATGGGATCGCCATGAGAATGCAGCCCGAGTGTGAGAGGCATTTTACCAAATAACCCTTACCAAATAATGGCCCTAGACGTTTAACCCTTACCAAATAATGACCCAAGATTTTTGTCCTTTACCAAATTGTTGCAGAAAACATGTGTGATGATTAAATTCTTGAGGTCCTTAGATCAAATCTTCTCTGTATTGAGATAAGTTGGTGGGTTTTTAACTCAGCTCATTTGTTCGATTTCAGAGAAAAATGAAGATTGATAGGGTTAGGATAAATTTGTAGTTGTAGTTTATGAAAACCATTTCTTATTAATTTATCCTACAGGTTCAAGAATTAGTAAGTCATCCAGTCCTGATTGGTAGGAAAATGAGCCAACATTGCTTAGTATGAATATCTTGTGTAATCTTGTCATTCTGATGGCTGACACACATTGTTATGATGCTATGTGTAGTATGAACACTAAATGTGTTTATTAAGCGACTTCAACATGGATGTGTTTCCTAATTAATTTACATTGTCTATATTTCTATTTTTAGAGATATTCTTTACTGGATGATCGGACCCAGAATGTGACCTTATGTGGAAGTTGACCTATTTATTGTGAAGTGAATAAATTACATGTGTTGAACTATGGGTAATTGTTGTGGAAAGGAAACCAACAAGCAGACGAGTGTAGATATCAATGAAATAAAAGTTGAAGAAAAAACAAAGAGGAAGAATAGTTATACAAAAGATCCAACAAATCTTCCATCATCAGGTCAGGTCGATCAAGATGGCTCAGCTGGAGGTAAAATTTTATTAATGATTGTGTAACCATGGTAACAAGTCATCATAACTTCACTCCATTTTGTCACTTCAGCAAATATACTTACAATAGAGTTGCTATGGCAACAAGTCTTTAATTCACACCATGTGTTTATTTGATTTATATTTATTGAATATCACATAAAAGTGTTATTATGGCAACAAGTCATTACTTCTCATCATGTGTTAATTTAGTTTATATTTAATAGATATAATAAATAAATGCGTTGCTACTAGCGACAAGTCATGATTCTGTCATTTTTTATTTGATATCTATTTTCTTTGTCCTGTATTAATTTTGTAGAAAAATTCCTTCACCTCATAAACTATTGAGCATGACTGTTTTCAAACCATTTTTATTTATTTGTTGGTACATGTATTTGATAAATAAAGAAATAAAATTAGAACATCTATTCACCCAAGTTCTTTCTTGATAAACATGATTCATTTAATGATTTTGCTACGAATTGTTATATAGAAGTCTTTGACTGTAAATGAAATGGTTGACATGCCCAGTACTGTATTCAGAAAATGGCAAGAAAACTGATGAGGTGTGTATTAGTGCTTTACACTAGGCACAATAAAGAACTAGGAATTGCCCAGTTCTACAGTATGGCTTTCTCTGGGGCAGCTCTGAAATGACCATAGCTGTATACATGGGTAGTTTATACAACAAATGAACTTAATTAAACTAAATAAAATGTTATACCAGAACATTTCTTTCAAACTTTATAAACCAGGTTTTAATTTTACTCACTATAGTATTTCTACAAATTATTTCAATTAAGACTCATTTTACTATGGTAAAGTCTCAGTTATTTCTGTATGATATGCATTTAAGGAAGATAATTATAAGTTTTATCATATGATTTTTTGACTTATCATAAAAAACTTCATTTTTCATAGAAAAAAATATCATAGTACATAAGATTTCATGGAACTTTCAAATTATATCATTTTGTTGACAAAAATCTTGAACTGGGGACATATAACAACGTCGGCTTTAAAAAATTGTTGTTTTTTTAAGTAGAATATTTAATGACACAATAAATATTGATAAAGTTTAACATAAGCATGTTAATGCGTGTTATCTAGGTGGTGTGATAGGTACATAGTTTTGAAATTTAAATCAGTATCTGCATTCATATTTGGCTGTATTCCAACTTCCTGTTTGAGATAGTTACCTACATGTACATGATTTAAATGTCAGACACTGTATTTTATCTATTTAATCACACCGCTTACAGAGAGATGTACCTGTAAGATCATTCGACTTTACCACATAATTCTTTATCTTGAATATGTTTTGAATAAATGTTAAATATAAATTTATTAGTAATCTGACAGCTATGCTATTAATACACTATGAAAATAAGCTTAGTAATGCAAGAATTGGAACAAAATATCAGTTTTTAGATATAAAACAGCAACAAATATCAAGCTAAACAAAATAGGACAATACAATCATTTAAATCATATAGAGCAATTCATCAATATAGTTGTTGTTGTTGTTATTTGTTAATATAAAGTTGTAAAGAACAATACAATAGTTTCAAATCATACTGGGCAATACAACAATTTTATAATTATATAGATCAATACAACAATCTAAATTACATAGAAATATTCACCAATTTTAATTATATAGAACAATACAGCAATCTAAATTACATAGAATATTACAACAACTTCAATAATATAGATCAGTACAATATTTTAAATTATATAGAACAATACACCAATTTTATATAGAATAATACATCAATTTATAATTATATAGAATGATACAACAATTTATACTTATATAGAATAATACAATATTTTGAAATTCAATGCAACACAATAAACTGTACATGAATAGGTCTACACCTTACTTTGTAAAAATAGAGCAACAAGTAGAACAACACCTTACTTTGTAAAAATAGAGCAACAAGTAGAACAACACCTTACTTTGTAAAAATAGAGCAATAAGTAGAACAAGACCTTACTTTGTAAAAATAGAGCAACAAGTAGAACAACACCTTACTTTGTAAAAATAGAGCAACAAGTAGAACAACACCTTACTTTGTAAAAATAGAGCAACCAGTAGAACAACACCTTACTTTGTAAAAATGGAGCAACAAGTAGAACATCACCTTACTTTGTAAAAATAGAGCAACAAGTAGAACAACACCTTACTTTGTAAAAATAGAGCAACAAGTAGAACAACACCTTACTTTGTAAAAATAGAGCAACAAGTAGAACAACACCTTACTTTGTAAAAATGGAGCAACAAGTAGAACATCACCTTACTTTGTAAAAATAGAGCAACAAGTAGAACAAGACCTTACTTTGTAAAAATAGAGCAACAAGTAGAACATCACCTTACTTTGTAAAAATAGAGCAACAAGTAGAACATCACCTTACTTTGTAAAAATAGAGCAACACGTAGAGCAACACCTTACTTTGTAAAAATAGAGGAACAAAAATAGTAACACAATGCGTTTTTAGCTCACATGTCACAAAGTGACAAAGTGAGCTATTAGGATCACTCTCCGTCCGGCGTCGTGCGGTGTGCGTCGTGCGTCATCAAACTTTATGTTGTGACCACACTAGGGGCCACATTTTTAGCTCAATTTTAGCAAAACTGGGTCAGAACGTTAATATCGACAAAATCTCGGACGAGTTCGATATTGGGCCATTTTGGATAAAAAACTAGGTCACCAGGGCCAAATAAGGGAAAACCTTGTGAACACTTTAGAAATCACTGTTTTGACTGGATCTTCATGAAACTTTGTCAGAATGTTTATTTTAATAATATGTAGGTCAAGTTTGATAATGGGTCATTTCCGGTGACAAACTAGGTCACTAGGGCAAATTGCTGGAAAACCTTGTGAACACTCTAGAAGTCACTGTTTTGATTGGATGAACATGAAACCTTGTCAGAATGTTTGTCTTCATAATATCTTGGATGAGTTCGAACATGGGTCATCTTGGGTAAAAAACTAGGTCGCTAGGTCAAATCTTATGAAAAAACCATGTTAACACTGTAGATTTCACAGTTATTATTGGATCTTCACCAAACTTTGTCAAATCGTTTGTTTTAATGATATAACGGTCAAGTATAAATATGGGTCATCTGGGGTCAATAACTAGGTCACCAGGTCAAATCTTAGGAAAACTTTGTTAACACTGTAGATGTCACAGTTTTAATTGGATCTTCACCAAACCTTGTCAGAATGTTTGCCTCAATGATATGTGGGCCAAGGTTGAACATGGGTCAGCCGTGGTCAAAAACTGGGTCACCAGGTCAAATCTTAGGTAAAAATCTTGTAAAAGCTCTAAAATGTCATGGTTTTAATTGGATCTTGGCCAAACCTTGTCAGATTGTTTGTCTGAATGATAGTAAGGACAAGTTCAAATATGGGTCACCTAGGGTCAAAAACCAGGTCACAAGGTCAAATCTTAGGAAAACCTTATTAACACTGTAGATGTCAAATTTTGGTCGTATCTTCACCAAACCTAATTAGAATGTTTGTCTTAATGATATGTAAGACAAATTCGAACATAGGTCGTCTGGGGTCAAAAACTAGGTCACAAGGTCAAATCTTAGGAAAACCTTGTCTATGCTGTAGTTTTCATGGTTTTGATTGGATCTTCACCAAATTTTGTCAGAATGTTTGTCTTATTTATATGTAGGACAAGTTCTAACATGGGTCATCTGGGGTCAAAAACTAGGTCACTGGTTCAAAACAATGTTTTAATGAGTGAACAGTGATTGTCATGTGAGCGATATAGGGCCATCTTGGCCCTCTTGTTTATTTTAAAAATGAGCAATAAAAATGCAACAGTCACAGACAAACTGCACTTGATCGAAATTAAGGAGCAATATATGAACAGGAGCCAATTAGCACTTTATAGCAAGACAATATCACCATGAACAGGAGCCAATTAGCACTTTATAGCAAGACAATATCACCATGAACTGAATAAAGGATTATTACTGATGAACAATTTTTAAGATTTGAAGTGAGGAAGCAAAAATTAATGTCAGACTTGATTCAGCTAAATTTTTATCAAAATTTGAAATTTATCTGTCTGTATAAAGTGTCTTTTGAATATAACCTGGGTGGTATCTGAAATGTCAAGTGTTTAACAAATAAAGGGTTATCAAGATTTCTGATGCCATCAAAAGCCATTTTGCTTTTATAATCATTGGATTTCAGGATCGTTTTTGCCGTGTTCCCATCCCAACTATCAAGCCCAGTACTGTGTTAAGAAATCACAGAAAAAACAGTTACTTGACACTGGACATGATGAAGAAACAGGAAAATCTATTTGAAATAAGAATAGAGATACAAATGTCTGCTTGTCCTGTATCTTCTCTCCCCTCTTTCTAGGGCAGCTCTGAAATGATCATAGCTGAGTGGAATGGGCAATGAATGAACAAATAGATAAAATAAATCAATATTTCCTGCACAATGAGACAGCCTCAATATAATGATCAATTTAATTGATCTAACTGGCGGTCATTATATCCTGATTTTACTGTACCTATGTATAATTACAGGTCAGAGACGTATACATGCATTATATGACTACGATGCTAGAACTGAAGACGACCTGAGTTTCAAGAAAGGAGATGTTTTAATATTATTAGAACAAGGAGATGAAGAGTAAGTTTAAAATCAATATAAACTTAATATCTTCCGTAATCTTGATAATGTCATGGAAATACCATATATCTGTGATAAGAAGTGAACTTGATATAATAGATATTAAGTGTACTTTTGTTAAGATGCTGATATCATTGTAGAATTTCACATTCACTGTACCAATAAAGATTCATGTTCAGTAATTCTACAGCTTCAGCATTTTTGACTTTACAAAATTTGTCCTTTTTAAAAATAGGATATTGGTTGAAAAGTTATTTTTTTAATTTTTTGTTCCATGTCGGAAAATTGATATTTCTAATTTTTACTGCTGTCTGTTTGAGAAATCACCAAAAACGTTCATACCTGGTATCACATTTGATCTGTTTTGTTAGTTTACTGACTGAAGTTTTATAAAGTAACTTCCTTATTACATTGTACATGTATTATGTTTAGAGAATGCTAAGATACATATCGGTACTTATATACAATATTTCAGGTAGAATGTACCCGGTAGTATTTGCTATGAATACATGTATCATTTAATAATCATCAGTATGTGTTATATACCTGCCAAAGTACCTGCAGCCGATAGAATACAAAATTTCATGCAAATAAACTGATAACATTCTTATATTGTTATTATCTGTATCACAGGGATGGTTTCAGGGCTAAGTTTATATACCCCTGTGGTTTTATACTTACCTCATTTGAAGTGGTTTCTGAAATCTCTCTGTGTTATATTATACAGTCAAACTTGTGAACAAAGGCCATCCTTGGGAAAGACAAAATCTGGCCTTAATAGACAGGTGGGTCTTCTTCGGAGGTCATTTTGTTCTAAATAATCAATTAAGGTTATTAGAATAGTTACACAGGGTGGCCATTATTCAGAGGTGACCACTAACACAGGGTTGTCTGTATATGAGTCACACTGGGAAGATCGGGCATTGCATAACAGTGTTGCCTCTATAGACAGTATTAGACAAAGTCTTTATTATTATTATTGATTGATTATACAGGAATGAAGACTGGTGGTATGCTCGTCACACAGATCCAGGCTATAAGAATCAGAAATTTGAAGGTTATGTACCCAGAAATTATGTTGCCATTGAAGACACCTTGGAAACACAGGAGTAAGTTTTAGGTGTCTGATGCCTAACATGTTTTTGTATCTTATACGAATAATATAAAAAATAATTAAGTTAATCCTGTCCAAAATGATGCAAAAATACTGTAAAAATATAAATGTAATTCTATGATTTTTTTGCAAATACTGGTTTTCTCGTTAAAAGAAGGAAGTGAAAATTTTAATATCAAGCTAAACTTTTCATGACCTTACGCATCTCAGTTTAATGTTTCATGTGGTTTTGAACAAATAGTATGTCTTATTAATTCCGTTTAATCAAAAATATTCTTATGTACAAAGGCTATTTATTGTTAGATAATTTGTTCATATTATGATATTATATTAATACACAGAAAATATTCACCAAGTGAAACAAGTTATTAATGAGGGTGACCTATTTATTGACCAGTTTTCTATATTTTCTCTTCATTTTAACATGATGATAAGCCTGTCTCAATATTCAGACCATTTTAGGGTCCAGAAGGTGAATTTAACATTGAAGTTTTACAGTAAATACTGATTTCATGGAGTTTATTTATTTTGGAATATTTGTTTATTTTAAATCTGTTCTTCCTATTTTAATCATACTGACTTTAAGATGTAAAACAATACTCACTGGTATTTCAACATAATGATGTACAAATATCAGTTTAGTAGCCATCAGTATAGTAGCATTAAAATGATTGTAGTATAAATCAAAAATCAAATTCAGAATTGGTCCGAATATAATAGTATTGTAAAACCTTCATAATTAATCAGTGTATGCATACTTAATAAACTTTGTCATGTGTATTGACCATACATTTTAATTGAAATTTAATTGGAAGTTCCGCATATTTGTGGATAATTATATGAAAAATATAAGTGTCTTTACTCTGCCAGTCCTTGTGACTTAGTTTTAGGATTGATATTACACTGTAGGTATTGTGGTACATAACTTAAGACTTATTGTTCCTCATATTACCATGGTGATGTTTAATGACCCTATGTTGTAATGAACCTTAAAAGTATTCTGAATCATTATAAAAATGTACATGTCATCATTATAATATAAGTGAACTTTATTGAACTTGGGGTACTGTAGAATAGAGCAACACTTAACTTTGGTTGTATTGTTACTTTTTGCCAATGATTGAAAGTAAACCTAGCTTCCATTTGAAGGAATAATGAATAAAATCAGGCCTTGATTTCAATTCTTTTTTTTTTTTTACTTCTCAAACAACCTATTTCTTATAATCTACTACTGATACAACAAGTATCATCTTGCACCATATTGGAGAACATTTGATTAAATGGCTGGAGATCTAAACTTCAAGATCACTCTCAAAGTTCAGTATTTAAGGACACCAGTTTGAGCCCGTAGTCGCACAGAACTGCACTCTGTACACATGATCACACTTTCAGTATTTCCATGTTTGTAAAGCTGTGATATGATAACATGTTCTTCATTGGTTATTTTTAATTATTATGTTTTGCATCTTAATCATTTTCAGGTGGTATTTTGGTAAAATTACACGTAAAGAAGCAGAGAGACACTTACTTGCAAAAGGAAATGAAGTTGGTGTGTACTTGATTAGAGAAAGTGAATCATGCCAAGGTTTGTATGGAACATGTTCTCTTCTGTCATTAAACCAGTCCATTGAAAGAAAAAATCTACATTAGCATTCTGTTAGTTTCCAATTTTTCTGAACTGATTTTATTGGAAATAAAATGTTCTCATCCTTTTCTGTTCTGATTATAACCCAACCCATTAGATGGATTTAGCAACATTTTCTTTTTTTAATTACAAACATTATTGCTGAGGTCTGATACTGATACATGCTAAATGTTTTATAATGACACCGTTGCTATAGCAACAAGCTTAATTTAGTGTTACTATTGGTGACTTAGGATGATAAAAGTTGCCTGTTCTATTTACTGCTGTATCTCTGTCATGGAACAGCTTTAACTGTGTATGGAAGGACTTAGTGGTCTTATATGAAAATAGAAAATCTTCCTACATTATTGTTAGATAATGAAGGCTTTTTACTATGCATTCCTTTAATTTTACACTTCAATAGTTTAGTCATATTTAAAAAAAAGAAATTTCATTTGCTGCTGTGTTACTCTGATGTCATTTTTTATTTTTTTATCATTGCTATTCATTGCATCAACCTTTGAATTGATATACATAAGTAGAAAAGTACATTTAGAACAAGAATTAAGTTTGTGAACTAAAAAACTTGCTTGACTTCATGGTCTGGGTTGGCACACTAGTATGCTGAACATAAAGCCTCTAAACATGGGTTTAAATTATGTCAGGTGGAATGTTCTACCCCAATACAGTGCAGCCTCTCCAAAGCAACACACTTTGGGAGAAGCAAAATTAAGTTGTAAATTGTTGTTGAGAGGTTAAAATGATAGTTAAGTCGTGCTGTGGGAAAAATCAATGCTGTTGTTGAAGGAAGGTTGTTGCTCAAGAGAGGGCAGCACTGGAGAGGTTGTACTGTATTTGTTACCCAGGAAGCTGCCTGTGAAATAGATTTAAAAATGTTCTTGTTTCTCAAATTATGTCAAATAAATAAGTACAATTTGAACTTGCCATACATTTCAGGATTAGATTCTAGATTTAATTTCTTCTCATATGGTAAAACAGGGTCAGCAATGGAAATATGAGTATTCTCTGTTTATGTTAACCCTAGTGCTGGCATACATGGCTTAGTATTTCTAAATTATTTTTGAAACATAGTTTTCTTATATTTTATCTATTTCACCATGTACTATGTATTGCCACTGAATATCATGTAAAACCAAAATCTATCTATCTACTAACTGTACTATTACACATTGTAATATGTCCATATTTACTGATACCTTTGTTTCCTTCTTGTAGGAAGTTTTGTATTATCTCTGCGAGACTTTGACAAGACAAAGGGAGACTGTGTTAAACATTATAAAATGAGGAACATGGATGATGGTGGAGTTTATATTGCTGCTAGGCGACCATTTAAGAATGTTCTAGAACTTGTGGAACATTACAAAGGTTCATCTCTTAAATTCGTATTCGTATTAAATTCCGACTCAATCAGTACTTCAAAGTTTTGACTTGTAATTCTGTTGATGCTGTTGATGTGGGTTTTTTACCATGGTTCAATGGTTAGTGCGCTGGACTTATAAGTAATTTTATTACTGGGTTTGAATCCTAGTGGTGCCATGTCATACCCGTCTACTTAAGCAGACATTGCCGGCCCCTTGTGAAAGGGTAAGTTAGTACTGGTAAGAAAGCTGGCCAGGTAAACTTGTAAGATGAACCGGCCACTGTAAATAACTGATATATCACTGAGACTGAGTTTGAACTGAAGTGCTGTTTCTTTTAATGTGTAAAATAAATATTTCCAATGATCTTGTGGGGCACTTTGTTGTAAATTCATAAAATTTAGTCACAATTACAAGTTGTTCAGATTTGTTTACATAATAATTTTTTATTGTTCTAAAAATTTCCAGCATCTGCTGATGGGTTATGTAGGTCATTGAAGGCCCCGTGTCCACGTGCAGCACCTGTGATGTCAGATCTCAGTCGAGAAACAAAAGATGCTTGGGAAATACCAAGAGAATCACTTCAGAAGATGAAGAAACTTGGCTCTGGACAATTTGGCGAAGTCTGGAAAGGTATGTATTGTGATTGTAGCAAAGTAAACCATATGAAGTAACTGCAGTCTTATCTGTGTTAGTGGACACCTCTGAATAAAGGCTATCATGTGATTATAGGCCATTCTTTTAAAAATCTTTATTGATTGTTTAGAACAAACAACTTCCAAATAAAGGCCACCTGTCAATAAAGGCCTCATTTTGTCTCTCCCAAGGTTGGACTTTGTTCACATATTTTACTGTATTAGATTGGTCTATTTCTGGCTGTATATGGTGATGATGACTTTGTTATACTTTCAAGATGGAGTTTTAAGGTGTGTTATGATTGTGACTGTGTAATCGTTAGTTGAAGGTCATGGACATGGGGACAAATAGCAGTATTTTTGCAAGGGTGTTTACCCTGTTGGTGTCATAATAAAAGTATTATAATACAAGGCTTGCTAAACATTTTTTGCAAAGTCATGTGATCAAGTCCTCATTCTTCAATTCAAATGTTTGTATTTGTCAAAAATGTTCTTGTATCTCTTGTAATAGGATTTTATACTTTATTGAATGCTGGTCACCTTATGACCTTTGATTCCTTGCAATACTGATCATGCTGGAAACACATGTTTTGTTATTTGATATTTATGGTAAGTTTGTTTGAAATGATCATGAATTAATATAAGTACACTGTGTACATGTGACATTTGTTTTCTTCCTAGTTCTTAATGGGGGAACTTAACCATTGAAGGGCATTCATAAGCAGGAAAATTGTTAGTATATTAATGTTCAGTTGCTCTAAATGAGGAAGAGAAATCAGCTGCAGTAGTATAAGTATATCTTATTATCATTGAATACTTCTCTCTAGGTTTTGGCTTTTATTCAGGTTTATGAAATTTTTACGGGGCTCAAAGTGGGGCATTTAGGATTACTGTAGAATACCATTGCACCCCAGGTTGTTTTTGTATGACTTTGACATTCTTCACCATGAACCTGCTGAATTTCCTGAATGGACTTGTCCAACTTTCATTTTGAAACAGTCCATTATTATTTTAAGGGATATCACACTTAAAATTGCAAAGTTAGTCGAGCCAGGAGCCAAATAAGACTGCATGATGTGCTGGCTAGCCTGGCTCTACTCAGGAGGTAAAGCTTTGCAGTTTTGGTGTGAGCATTGTAAAGGTTATCTGGTCCATCAATGAAAGTCAAACCTGTTCTTATGGACCACCTAATAGATTGTTAAATGTAGTCTTTTTAGTGGTTTATACACAGAGGTTGAAATAAAGTTGTCTTTAAGGCAAGGTGGTTTCAGGACACAGTCTTCTCCACAAGTTGAACTATGAACTATAATGTGTTTATATGTCTAGTTATAGCATAGTTTTGAGTATTCAGAAACATTCAAAAATGCATTTGAAAAACATTATTTATGTTCATCAAAAGAGTTTCATTTTAATAGAGATTTTTAGCTTCTCTGTTTTCGAAGAAAAAGTCGAGCTATTGTCACCATTGTGGCGTCGGCATCTGTGGCATGCAAAAACTTTAATGTAGCTCATAACTCAAAAACTATAAGAGGTAGCAACATGAAACTACATAGGTAGATAGATCTCACTGAGGCGGTGTAAAGTCGAGTGTTGGCATTGCTCGCGGCACTCTTGTTTTGTTTTTCATTTAATTATTTGATAAAGAGTGAAATTAGGTACTATAAGTAATTTTCCTTGTTAGATAAGCATGACTCAGTATCATTGTAAGATGAGATATGTCTCCCAGCATTACATCCTTATCCTGAGACTTTAAGTGGGACTCTGAGAGGTACCAAACTTTTTACCACGATACTGTATATTATAGCATTGTCATATATTGTATCCTGGTAGTATAAACTTATCATTTATCTAATCTAATCAGACACTAAGTTTCCTGGATTGCTGATACATGATAATATACCAAATTGTTATAATGTACATGTCATAGACTTAATTTCATATTTGCTACCATGTTTTATATTTATGTGTAGCGGTGTAGTATATTGAATTTATAAATTGGCCCGATTAGCTCAGTTGGTAGAGCATCTGACTTGCAAGCAGGAGGTCGTGGGTTTAAGCCCCACGTCGGGTTCATTATTTTCCTCCACCTATTTACACATGTGTATGTGTATCTTTATTTTCCCATCTGCTGCTACT
Source organism: Lutraria lutraria (assembly GCA_964023205.1). Classification (NCBI taxonomy): domain Eukaryota; kingdom Metazoa; phylum Mollusca; class Bivalvia; order Venerida; family Mactridae; genus Lutraria; species Lutraria lutraria. The sequence continues at coordinate 35,910,377 of OZ026838.1, read as the reverse complement.
TCCACTTCACTAAAATTGTTTGTCTTATAAACCGTGTAAGTCCAGAGTTATGCCACTTCATATGAAAATTAGTACTACACATTTACATCTATACATCCTCAATACACATATTTGGATTCAATCAGTCATATCTGTTATGTTACTTGATTTAAATGAACCTGTTAGAACACTGATTGTCCACACATTTAATGATAAGAATATTGCCTCAGAATTCCCTGTCAGACATTGTGGTTGAAGTTTTTATTATATCAATAAATTTAGCTACCAAACTGTTAACTGTGTTGTAACTTTCCACATGCAGTGTATCTCCAATACTTAGATTTATTTAAATAAAATGGTCGAATTTCTCTCTCATTAGTTGCATATTAAGAAGGAAATAGTTTATATTTTTCATGAATACGTATTTTAAAAACGCTACATTGACATTTTTTTTGACTGTCTTTTTTTCAGGAAAATGGAACAAAACAACGGATGTTGCTATCAAAACGTTAAAACCTGGAACTATGAGTCAACAAGCTTTCTTAGCAGAGGCTCAAATTATGAAACAATGTCGGCATGATAAACTTGTACGTCTTTATGCCGTCTGCTCAAAAGAAGAGCCAATTTACATTGTGACAGAATTATTACGGGACAGTTTATTGAATTACCTGCGAGAAGGTGAAGGACGCTATTTAAAATTCCCAGATATGGTGGACATGGCTGGACAGGTATACTTGTTTTGTGTCTTACTCTTTCAATTAAGTAAAATCTTCAATGTAGTATTCTTCATTGCCATGTAGACATTTATTGAAGAGGTTTAAAAACTGTGCAAAGGTAGAGTGCAGAGTGTTTCCAAAAGTGGAGAATAAAATAACATATTTATACTGTACATATATAGCCCTCTGCTTTAGGCCCTGAACATTGGGAGTGGCTGAATGGCTGACTTGTTGGCGTATAGGCAGGGGATGGTCTCAACTGTGGTCTATAGCATGTTCAAAACGGCACAGTCCTGAAAAGAATCTTAGGCTAAAAGAATAATTGCCATGTTTACTGATACTTCACCATAATGTAGGGTATCATACTTAATTTCTATTTTGGTTTCTGCTTTTCTACTTTGTAGGTATGAATTGTCTTGAAATATTTTCATAATTTTATGATTTTGCTGTTAAAACATTTAGGATTGGCGTCAAATAATCAGGTCATCATGGTAACTGGAAACTTGATTTCATTCTGTTTTTTTTTGTATAAATAAAGTATAATGTATTAATTTTATCTACAACTTTGATAGTTTGAAGTCCTGATGCTCTGTCTGATATAGTATAGAAGTACTTGTATGACTTAGTGTGACTAACCTTTTATGGAAACAACTGATATTATTTCTTACATTGACATTCTTATATGAATCAGTGGATGCTATTTTTAGAACTGAAAGTTTTTTATGAAGTGTTAATTTGATTGAAAGGATCACTTCAATTGTCTGTTTCTGTAAATGTTGGGTGCCAGTAAATATATACATGTAGTCATTGTATTATGACTGAGTATTTTATGATTAGTATTATTTTGTCATATTTTCTGAAAATGATTATCTTTTATGTAACATCACAATGACTTACACAGTGTGTGAGTATTTAAGCTCATTTTCTGAAACATTATTAGTGTTGATCAGGAAAGTAAATGATCTTTGTTGTTTGTATATTATTCTAGAGAAGTATATAACATCTCTATCACAGGTATGTATTTTAGGTTAGTACATTCATAAACAAGGTACCAGTATTCTGTTTCATTAAAAGATCCTTGTGAACCTGCTGGATCCTCGCGTATCTTTATGAACTACTGGAATTCTGTGTCGGTCAGTGAATGTAAACCTGCTGAAACATACAATAGTTTTAGCAATTATGAAAAATCACTTACAGGGCCAGTAGCATGCAAAGTTCAAGTTCCACATGGCACCAAGTTTCACATGTTGAGGAATTTGTCTAGGTAGCACCTGGTCCTCCCCCATTAGAAAAGTCCCCCAATGACCAGATGCTAAAAAACCTTTCTGTTTCAGGTTTCATAAACAACGTGCATGTTTTATGTTTTCTTATTTCCCGACATTTTCAGATAGCTAGTGGAATGTCTTATTTAGAAGGCAACAAACTTATACATCGTGATTTAGCTGCTAGAAATGTTCTAATTGGCGAGAATAAATCTGTTAAAGTAGCTGACTTTGGTCTTGCCAAGGTCATTGAAGACGATGAATACACACCCAAGCATGGTAATTGTGTGCTTAGTGTAGCGTAGATGTGTTTTAATCAATTAATGTTTGTAGCTCTGTACTCAGACTTAGATACACAACATTGTAGTTGATAAGAATCCTAAATTCAAAACATGTGCTAGATTTACAAACATTTATAGTTTGTATGTAAAAGTTTAATATTCCTGACTCAAATTTTGTTCAGTTTATAAACATTCTGTCATTGGACTGGGTTCTGTTTCCTACCATTTATTCCTGATTTTGTGAATGGAATTGCTTTTTATATCCCTGTATCAATAGATCGGAGCATAACTATTATTTATGGTCTGCATGCTTGTACCAAACTTTAACCTAGCCTATAAAATCAAAATGCTTCCACATACAGTCAAACTTCATAATTATGTTGGTTCCTCATGACAACCTCTACAAGGCTTGTGTATTTTCGGGTCAGTGGGTCAAAGGTCAAGGTCACCCTGAGGGGGCATTGTGTTTTAAAATTGTATCTCATTAGTTTAATTACTGACTGTAATAAAAAAGTTTGAGACATGGAAATAATTACAACATGTGGTATATAGCACGATTAAAAGGATTACTGTAATTTTAATTATAAATGTTCTTCTGACATTATCTCTGTCTGCTGACTGTAGAACAGGGTGTGGTGTTATATTTGACTTATGCCAATTTTTGCCAGTTTAGTTGTATTGAATTATGCTGTATGAAACCTATCTCTACAATGTTGTGTATCATAGAAAACCTGCAATAACCAGATAATATTGTACATACACAGTCAAACTTGTATGTCAAAAACACCATTTGTACTTCGTTAAATGCAACATAAATCAGAAATACTACCGGCAAGGACTTATATACATACATGGATTCGCAACTGCTACCGGTACTGCTACTAGACATTAAATTTGGGTGATCACTGTTGTCTGTTGGTATTTAGCACATGTTGGATTGTGTATGTCTACTAATTATGTTTATTAATGCTAGACTAGTTATACATGGGAGAAAGGGTGTGGCTTATCCACTATATATTTCTTTGTTCATGAAATACCTGGATTCAACTTTATTTCACCCATTTGTCCAAAATCATTTCATATTTCAGTTCATCATGTTTATTGTTTATCTCATACTTCAATCCATAGCTCTGTATGTTTATTTCATACTTAGATCAAAATTCGTTCCTGACATCTTAAAAATATCACCAATGATTGTTGCTTTGGTAATATAGTCTGGTAGCTTTAGCTTCTAGTGATTTTATGTCGGTCAATAGCTATACATAGCTAATGTTATTTTGTTATATGTCAACCGACTGCAAATAAAAAAATTTATCTTGTATCTAATGGTATAAAGTGATAATTTCACTATTTTCTATCATTAAGATGATCTGTTCTTTGTTGAAACTAATAAATTATTTATGAAATATAAAACTCATTATGATCTTGTCTTACTAGTAAGACTTGACATTTTTTTGAAATATCTGATTGTTTCCTTGAACAATTGATGTACTAAAAGTTCCTCTTTGATCATTGTGCAATTTTCTTCTAATACAACAAAAGCCTACCTTTATTATGTTAAAGTTTCACTGTAGAACGTAACTTAACCTACTGATGTTAACAATATGTTATGGTTTATTTGAATTCTGAAATCCTGTGCATTCTGTTTATTTAATTTCTTATAAGGATAAATGGCAATAAAGATACGCTATGATAAATAAATGAGGAAAGTCGTCTATGAATTTAGCAATATATATAATTTATGGTTAAGATAGAATTTCAGCCTCATGCAACATTTGTTTTTTTTTCAGTGGTTAGACTGTTGTTTTTATATTCTAATGTTTTTGTTTCAAACTTTTCTAGGTAGCTCTTGACTGCTTCCCTGCTTGCTTTCTTACTTACAGAACTAGACTGGTATCCTAACAATAGTTTCAGGCATTTAACAAGCTACTTACTAGTAGTCTGGGACACTGAGTGAGATAGTTAGCTGTAGACCAGGCTTTCAGCAATCTGAACATCAGTAGTTTCAAACATAGTGCTTGTAATATTTACAGTTAGCATTCTTCATATAAATTCATCTTGTCTAAATTGACGCTTATTTTAGATAGCAAGTGGGATGGCCTACTTAGAGAGAAGTAAAATGATACATCGAGATCTTGCAGCTCGTAATGTGTTAATAGGTGCAGGGGATGTACATCCTGTCGTGAAAGTTGCTGATTTTGGTCTTTCTAAAGTTATTGAAGATGATGAATATTGTCCATCCTCTGCTGGTATACTTTACGATAACGTTCAGTTTTCCTTATCGTTTCACACTGTAGTATTCTATTGAATGCATTTTCCTCATTTCTCATGCTTGTGTTCTGTCATATCCTTGTGGGATAGTGTTTGAATGTTTTGTTATCATCATGTGGTAAATGGTTTGGTTTTTTGTCTAGATCAAATTTTTACATTTATTGATTCTTTTTCTTGGAGTACATCAGGAATGTTTTTGTGACTGTTCTGTACTGATTCTATTAGTATTGGATGCATTCTGCATGGTTTAAGTAGCATGTAATTTTGTCCTGATTTGTGGGAATCCATTTCTTCCTGGGTGGTCATTTCGCTTTTTATATCACATCATATTGTTCACATATTGAATTCATGTACATTTCATGTTGCATGTAGCTGTTCCACTCATATGTTCACCAAATACCCCAAATAGCCTGCAACTATCAGTTCCGTAATACCATACGTAATGCACTTTACATTAACCTTTTTAAACAGTTATTGAACCAGTCTACTAATTGCATGTTTCTGTATGTGTACACTTAGTATAGTCAAACCTGTGAACAAAGGCCAACACTGGGAAAGACAAAATGTGGACTTTTTTGGCATGTGGCTTTATTTGGAGGTCATTTTGCTCTAAATAATCGAGGCAGTTTTTTAAAAGAATGGCCTTTATTCACAGGGTAGCATTTGTTCTTATATATTTTATGTACATTTTTAAGCAATTTATTGATGAATAGCAAGCTGTAATGTATTCATTCATATTTTCTGATTTTATCTGATATTTTATTCGTATGATGTTAATTGTTGATACTGTCTTTAATTTCAAACATCATTTTAAAATGGATTGTGTATCATTATATTAAATAAAAGTGTAGTGACATCTTATAATAGCTGAAATGAACAGATAGGTTGTATTTCGAATTTTGATTTCTTTCGAAATATTGCAATATTTCATTCATGGTTATATATTTACTCATTACAATATGCATTATATTGTACACTGATTTCAGAACTTTAAGTTTGAGGTTTAGCATATGTATTATAAGTTAACCATGTAATGTGATTTAATATATTTCACTTGATCATGTGTTTATGTTTGAAGGTAGGTGTTAATTTATTCTCAACCTGATTGTAATATGTTGTTTGTTTGTAGGAACGAAATTCCCAATAAAATGGACCGCACCTGAGGCAGCCATGTATCAAAGATTTACCATTAAATCTGATGTATGGTCATATGGTATTCTTCTTGTTGAGTTGACAACTAGAGGACAAGTTCCGTATCCAGGTATGTACACAATACTTACTTTATGATATCATTGGTGTAAGAAATATACTGTCGACCATTGCAATTCGAAATTTATGTGTCTAATGTATGTGTGTCTATATTTCACCGATTATTAACTCAGTGTTCTCTCAAGTCTTTGATGGGGTACAACTGATAGACATGAGAATATATACCAATTTTGAAACACAGCATCTGATTGGTTCCTAATGGCAATGTGACATTCTGTTACAAGTTTTATATCCTCATACTTTATTGGTGGAGGAAGATGGCAGGCATACACACAGATAAGAAACATCAACCTTTTGTAAGCTAGCTGGAGAGCTTCCTTATATTTCAAATTTGTCTCAATCTCAGGTCAGATGCTAGCGATTACATGTAAGAGAACATAACCACTGAGGCCCTCAAACACTATCCCTCAATGACTGTCAGTTTCTTGATAAAGTGAAAATACAGTGCAACCTCTCCAAAGCAACACCCTTTGGGAGTAGCAAAATTAAGTTGCTGTTGAGAGGTTGTTGCTCTAGAGAGGTTAAAATGATGTTAAAAGGAGAGGTTGTACTGTATTAATGTAGTAATGTAGTTCTCTGTTTGTATAATTCTTATGACATGTATGTCCCTGTGTTTATGTGTTGTTGTTTTTTTTCATTCTATTGTACCAGTACTTACATATTAGAAATATGATATCCTCAAAGAATTGCTTTCATCAAATGACCAGAGGGTCAGTAATGTAGTCTGATTTATAATCTATGAATGAAAAGATCATTTTAAATACTGATTTCGAATCAATAATAGTAATAGTGAACTATGTGTCAGAATAATCGTTTGAGACAAGTTTTACCTGAGTGGAATTGTGATCTGACATTATAACAGGTGCTTAAATCATCACGGCTGATTTATAACAAGAACTTATTTATTGCATGGCATTGATGTAATTATGAGTCGAAGCTTTAAATAGAACAGTTGTCATAAGATTTTCTTACATAGCTGAATTGATAAAAGTTGCTTAAGTTAAGTACATGGTGTATACATGTACAGCTTTGTTAAAATTATAGGATGAAAAGTATTTATTTTATATGTTTACATTTTGTGTTATTTATAAAATTGTGTATTTATGTAGCATGTGTTTGTGTGTCTTGTGTGTAGAATATGAGACCAAGACGTAACATGTAATATGTATGCTTCATGTTGAAAATTGTGTCTATATTCTGGATGGCTCAACAGTAATACCAGTAGATGGATAATTTTGTGATCATCTAAATCAATACATTGAAGGTCCTTAAAAACTTAATAAATTATAAACAATTTTATTAATGTGTTTGAAAAGACAAAGCAAAGTTGTGATTTTGACGTTTATGATAAACCCAACTTAATGAAATGAATTAATTCTTCAGTCGGTCATTGTCTAGTGATTTGTACACTTTACTTGTAACCAGGCGATCAAGGTTCCAATCCCAGTAACTGTTGCGGCTGGTCAAACCCTTCTGTGAAAATTTAACAAAAATGTCAGTTTTTGACCATATGTAGAGAATTTGCCACCCCCATGCGGAAGAGTAAGTTAGTACTGGTAAGAATACAGGCTAGGAAAACAGGTGGGGTCAGCTGGCTGCCATAACTAACTGAAATATTGCTGAAATACATCATTATATAAACTTACTGATACAAACAAACATAATGTACTGTCAATCCTGTAAATAAAGGCCACCTAAGGGAAGCATGAAATATGACCTTCCTTACTTGATTGACTTTTATAAAGAAACCCATTTCTTTTATTGTATTAATTTTATCAATGAAGACTATTGCTCCTAACAGTGGCCATTATTCACTGGATTGTATGTACATGGTGAACCCAACTTGAAACCTCCTTACTATCTCTAGATGTTGACACTACCCATCTTTATGTAACCTAGCTTTCATCAGGCATGCATGCATTTTTTCTCAACAATATTACAGGAATGACAAACAGAGATGTTTTAGATCAGATTGAACGAGGTTACAGAATGTCTCGACCAGACATTTGTCCAGAAACCATGTATGAAATTATGTTGAAATGTTGGGACAAAAAACCAGAAGAGCGGCCTACTTTTGAATTCCTCTTTAATTTCTTTGATGATTATTTTATTGCTACTGAACCTAACTACAGGGAGTCTGAACCCTAGGTATTTGATATTCTTATCTTACTTTTATCCACAATGCATGATTGCTTGTTATTTACTATATCACATGGTTTAGTTTTCATTTGAGCATTTACAGAAATCATATGATACAGTTGTACATAATAGCATGATTTGTTTAAATATTAAGACTGGGCTTGTTTCTTATAATCAATTTTATAAGTAAATAGTATCAGGACAGAAGTAAGACGCATGATGCATTACATTATATCCTTCATCAAATGAAACTGAAGTGTAGTTATTTTCTTACTGCCATATTTGTTGAACCTTCTGTTCCCAAACATATCCTTTGTATTCTGTGATATGACTTTTATGTCACATGATATTTTGTATTCAAACCTAATATTTCCCATCTTGTCACATGATATCCTTTATTCAAACCTAATATCTCCCATCTTGTCACATGATATCCTTTATTCAAACCTAATATCTCCCATCTTGTCACATGATATCCTTTATTCAAACCTGATATCTCCCATCTTGTCACATGATATCCTTTATTCAAACCTAATATCTTCCATCTTGTCACATGATATCCTTTATTCAAACCTAATATATCTCCCATCATGTCACATGATATCCTTTATTCAAACCTAATATATCTCCCATCATGTCACATGACATACTCTGTTATATTGTACAACACATCACTCAAGTAATGATATTTCCCATCTATTGATGTTTATGATTTTTGTTATCATAGGTATGTCCAATCGTGAAGTACTGGAACAAGTACCTCGTGGTTACAGAATGCCTCAACCAGAGAGATGTTCAAATCATATGTATGAAATCATGATGAAATGCTGGGATAAGAATGAAGAAATGAGGCCCACATTCGAGTATCTCTGGATGTTTTTCGATGACTATTTTGTAAATACAGAACCAAACTACCAGGAGTCCGAATAAAAATGTCGGCAAACTTTTCATGATTCCAAATTCAATTGTGGTAAATAGTTTGACTGATATGTGAACTATAAATTTATGTATTGTTAATTTGTCTATGACGTTATTATACTTGGTGACTTTGACAAATGTGCACAATGTATGACTTCTTATAGTTTATGGAATATTTAATCTGATGTGTTACTCATGAATTGTCTTAACCAGTATAAATCCATGTACAAATATGTTCTAACTCTCTACAAGAAATTTGCTATGGAATAAAATAACCTCTTCGAAAAGATTGCTCATCAAAAACTGTGCATTTTTATAATTTCCATGTATACATTATGTAAATGCTATTGTTTAAGTTTTTAAAACTTGACACTATATATGACCATTTGATATAATAAGGGCTTACAATAGTCTGCTGTGCAGATATTTTGATTAATTTTAGAATTTCTGGCTATTTTTTTCTTATTTTCTGAACTACTTGTATGAAAATCCATGCGGCACATGTACATGTGTGTGTTTGCTTATAGTTTCAGGGTTATCATCATTCATTCTTTATGTGTATATTTTGTATAATTATGTATGTATACAAGGATATATCATCCCACATTCAGAATATTAATATCTATGATAATAGGATTGTAAAATAGCATTCTGTACTTATTTTGATACATATACTTAAACTATGTTCGAATTTAAAAAAAATGTATGTTTTGAATTTTAATAAATTTGAAATTTATTAATTTATATGAAAGAAGGGATGAATGCTGGTTTAGTAACACTGGACTCATTGGTATGTTTTGCAGTTAATACAGCGAGTTCAAATAGATATCTTACTTAAGGGACATTATTGTTATTTTTTTTAAAGCATCTTATACAAGCAAACTTTTAGAAAAAACATGATGATCACATACCCTGAACATAAATGATCATTGTGATAGTTCATATAGTATTATATGTCCACACTTAATCTAACAGCATTGTACAAAAACATACTGGTATACTAAATCATCATTTTCTATCTTGCTTACTATTAGTTCTGGTGTTCTTTATGGACCAACTTATTCATTACTACTCATACAATTCTTCACTTTGCATTAATTTGAATCACCATATAATTGGATTTTAATGGCTAACAAATATGAACAAAGATCTTATGTTATCTCCATTATGATCTACTGTCATGTTGATACTATATTGTTATCTTGTGCCATGATATTTCTAAGTTATCTTGTTACTGCCTTGTTTTGTTTATATTTAAATTAAAACTTGTTTGTCTGTGTTATTCTGTTGATATCAGAAATACTTCAAATACCACAACCTCTTTAGTTTGTACACAATTTTGACTGGAATTGTCTTAATTGGCAACTCTTGGCAATTAATGAACTTGGCAATCAATACTTGAGAATAAAATTTTTGACAACATTTACTTGGCAATCAATCCTTAACAACCAAGTATTGGCATCTCAGGGGATTTAGAATAACAGCATTTTTTGATATACATGTAGTTGAATAATTGTCCATCCAATACAGAAACTTTTTTTGCTATATCACTTGATTTATCAAAATTAATCTTTTTAGCCTCTGAAACTATGAGTTACTCCCCTTTGATTTACTAATGATGTTTGCCTGTCATTGCCTAAGGTGTGAATGTGTTAGCATTACGTAATGTGTGACTAATATATTTGAGTAAATGGGATGTACACAATCATTATATTTTGAATCATTGAATTTTTAAGATTATATATAGAGATAGATATATTCAAAACTTTTTGAAAAATTTATATATTTTTTTCATTGTACATAGTTAATATCCTGTGTAACTACAATATATTATGTTTAAATGACCTTCTACAAGTGCTTGGACTAAGCACTCAATTGAGTGCTTCTATGTCTTATTCTATGTTATTATATTATAAAAATGCTTCTTGATATTTCTAAATATGTCAGTAATATCCATTACCTGTATCTAATAAGGCCAAAAAGTAAAGTATGTTTGTTGCTAATTAAATCTTACAATTAAATAGGGTTGTTTTCATATTTTCTTTTGATGAAGGTTTATAACAAAAGCAAAAGGACAAAAAGAGGATATGTTTACTTAATGATACTGGGTTGGTCTGGTATAGTCTTGTTCTTGGTCGTATGGAAAACAATGTTGTCCACTCAAAAATAGTGTAGTCATGCTGTACAAGGGAACTTTTAATTGACCCAGTGCAGTATGATGCTTCCCATTTCCTTCACAGAATGTTCATTCTGTTTACTTCAAGAATCTTTGAGATAATATGCTTTTCAATTTTTCATTATAATTTGTTTAAAACAACTTTCCTCACCATTATATTACTTAGAGCCAATTTTGATATCAAGACTGTTGTAATATTGAGACCATTATAATATCAAAACCATTATAAATTAAAGACCATTATAATGTTAAGATATGTCAATATAAAGACCATAATAATGTTAAGATATGTCATTATAAGACCGTTAATGTTAAGATATGTCATTACAAAGACCGTTTATAATGTTAAGATATGTCATTATAAAGACCGTTGTAATGTTGTGTTATGATATGTCATTATAAAGACCATTATAATGTTAAGATATGTCATTATAAAGACCGTTATAATGTTATGTTATTACAAAGACCATTATAATGTTATGATATGTTATTATAAAGACCATTATAATGTTAAGATTATCTCATTAATAAGACCACTTCTTTTCAGACCTCTTGTCTATATTGTTATAGATTTCAATTAGGTATTGAGTTTACTTCCAAAGGTGGTCTTTGTCTTAAGGTTTCTCTGTATTTATATATTTGCTGTCAATAGTACTTGATGAAAATCAGATTTGACCTACATAGCATGTTTGTGAATATCTAAGTATTACATTGTAACTGAATAATTATTTTGAATTATTATTTATAATCTCATTGTGTATATATTAAAACAGTTAAGTTCATTCACAGATTAAGTCAATCTGGCTTCTTCATCTGCATTATGCAACCTTATCCCGGTACATGACTGTAAATCTTGAAGTATCTTCACCTGCTCTAATTCATAGACACATTATAAACTTTTAAGGTTTACATTGTACAATATTCATAAGACATGACTAAGCATAATTATCTCAGAATCTAACCTACCTTCCAGTACAGTCAAACCTTTGCCAGTGGCCACCTCCGAATAAAGGCATCCCTATGAATAAAGGCCATTCTTTCAAAACTGTCTTTGATTACTTAGAACAAAATGACTTCCAAATAAAGGGCACCTGTCACATTAAGGCCATATTATGTCTTTTCTACAGATGACCTTAAAGTTTGTTCACAGACTGTATATGATAGCTGTATGTTAGTCAGTGTCTGTCAGGGAACTTTAAATCTGATAGATGCATTTACCGGTATATGTGAAGATAAGTGGGGTAAGATGACCATTATTACAACTTGCACCAACATGTATTAGGTTTTGTTTTAAAGTTATATTTGGATTTGGACTATATGACCCTGACTATACTATGAACAATGACATCATTGACTTTTAGGTTTAAGATGAGTTTCAGGAAAGAATTGTTCAAACCTTTTACTTTATAACTGACTTCCATGCATTTCTAACCAGATATATATTCAAGTAATCCTTGCTTTATGTAACTCCGAAGTGCCTTATTTAATACTGAATCTGGTAGTACAACAAGAATCCTACCGTCAATATTGTCTCACACTAATTCTAAATCCATCATAAAACACATCTCACAAGTAGTCATTGAAGTTTTTTCCTCACACAGTCAAACCTGTGTTAGTGGCCACTTCTGAATAAAGGCCATTCTTCTATAAACTGTAATTGATAATTAAGAACAAAATAACCTCTGAATAAAGGTCACCTGTCAACAAAGGTCATATGTTGCCATTCCCTTTGGTGGCCTTTGTTCACAGGTTTGACTATATATTGAACCATGATCAACACCTTGTACTGTTAATTTTAAGGTGAACTGTGATTTGTGCATTTAAGCTCAAAAAGTACCTCAATTATTTTTTGAACTGAAAATTTTGTTAAGCTTCATTTTATAAAGATTAAAATTTGCTAAATGATGAATGTGATTGTTTATTTAAACATCATGGTGTTTATATTTCGTTCTAGCTTATAGTGTATACATGACATTGCATTCATCATTTAAAAGAATTGTTTCAACTTTATCCAATCATATTTCACACTATTTGCGTGAGGTCAGAGGGAGGTCGATCTCCAAGTTTATATCTCATCTTATTGATACATTTATATACATTTATAGTCTTCACAGCATAATTCATCTGAACATGTATTTAATGGCCCATTAGCTTTTTGATTTTAGTAATACACAACAAAAGATAAAATGATAGTTAGATATAAGAAATTTATTTTTAAAGTTTGCTCTAAAACAATATTTACAAAATGTCTTTCTTTTGCTACATCTTGTAAAAATGTTGTCAGGTGTTTTTTTCTCATTTTTTGCAATATATTTGAAAAAAAAACAAGGCACATATTTCGTGATTAAAAAAGATAATTTTCAGAATATTTTTATTGCAAGTAAGTCAGTTTCACTGATAAGACATCTTTCTAGGTAATATAAGGCCTGCTCTAATTTTAACATCCAAAAAGCTAATGGGACTTTAAACATCAGTCGGCTCTTTCTTTTCAACCATAACACTTTGAGAATGGAATTGAGATTTGAGCTCACAGACTGTTCTCAAGATTTATAACTTAGGGGCCAAGTCATGGCATGATTGTTTGCTAAAGTATCAGTAGTATGATCTTTTACAAATTTACAACTCTTTCAGTGTGACATTGTTATAATTGTATATGTTCTTATAGGAGCTTGATGCCCTTATTCACTTAGTCGTGATATTAAAGTTATAAAATGTTGATTTCCTGTAATTTTGCAAAGAAAAAAACTCACTAATGAGTTGAGTGTTTATATGATAAAATCAAGCTATTTTGGGAAGAAAATTAATCTAATGAGTTATTTTATGAATGTGAATTATCACACAAAGCTAAAGATGAAAACTTTTCTAGGAAATAAATCGAGGCCACCATTAAGAAAAATTAAGTTCTGTTTTTTACACTGACAGCAAAAGTGTTTTATAGTGTAGATAAATGTTTATTTAGATAATACTTATACAATGACAGCTTTCTGATTAATTTTTTCATTGTTTTTTTGTTCATGTATTCTCACTTCACAGATATTTGTGTACATACAATCAAGTTATGACATTCCTTTATAACATGTTAGTCCTCTGTAGACAGTTTATCTTTATGATCTTCAAATTAACACTTTTTTTGTTATGTATGCAATATTTTTGTTTTAAATACAATTGTTATTACACATATTATACGTTACTGTTTTACAATTATCCTATTCATAGAAATGTAAGTAAAACATTAAAAATAGTTTATTGTTTTAGAAATTTGCCTCATCAGAATTTGAATACATTGTTCAGTTGTCAGAATAGTGTATCCTAAGTCTTAGATGCCTATTTATAAGACATCTACTATTGAAATTAGGTCTCAGTTAGTATGAATAGGTTGGAAAAGTGTGACTGACATATGAAAAATATTAAAATAAATTATCAAGTTAGGGGTTACAATGACTAGCTATTACATTGATTAAACAAATATTTATCTACAGTTGTGGAACAAATTCTGTACATTTACATGTTTTGTGTGACAGCTTGTAAAAGCGAGTTTAAGCATGTTGCAGTGTAATATTTTGATACTTAGCTAGGGGAGGTAACTATGTTACAGAATGATACCTTAAAAAGGGAGGTAAATCCTACTGTTATGTGTGACATGAGTGGGTATAGAAATCATGATGTACACATTCCTCTTTATTTTCTACTGTTGACTGATTTTTTACTCTCAGTATTTCATAATATACTGTAAATAAAAGTAACAATATAGAATAGTGTCTTGAAGTTGTTTTTTATTTATCACTAATCAAGACAAGTCAGCTTATGTTCTTAACCTCTCACCTGTGTATTCCGAACAGTTAAAGCCCCATTAGCTTTTTGTTATAAAAAAATATATGCAAAAAACAAACAATTGCTGATATTATCCCAAGATAATTATAGCCGACGAAACAAGCCCTTTTTCTTCTAAAAAAACTCATTTTGCTTTTGTAAACTTGAAATATATAGAGCGCGTGATGTCACTTCATGCTGTGTGCATAATATGACTGCAGGAAAACATAGCTGTTCTATAAATAGTTTTTTTTTCAATGGTATTGAAAAAAATACGATAGTGGTTTTGGATACATTTTTTCTTGCTATAATGTACTCATGGGAGGAAAACACACCGGATTCCTCTGTTATAGGACAAACAGAAACTATTACGACCAATACATTTATATGATTATGGGACTTTAAGTCTCTTATATAAGTTTGTTGAGTAAAGGACCAATAATCTAAAATTCTGGTTTAAAAAACTGTTTATAAGCTCCTTAAATAATCATTTGATTTTAAAAAATGTTTATATTGCAATAAATATTTTTTTTGGTGTTAGGTATGATAATATCACACACTTCAAACTTGACAAGGTTGTCTCCCTTATGATGATGTCTATATCAGTACTGAACAAGAGGATATGGTTCTTTAGATTTATACATCATAACGCTATGATCATTCGGTATTGGTGTGTAACCAAAGCTTACCAATTATCTCAACTGATCATCATATCAACAGACAAACTGTTGTACAATGATTCTTAAACCACATTTGGGTTCAACTGACTTGCAATCATCACTCAGAAAGAGTATATTCTATACCCAACATTTTAATGTGTTTCTATATAGAGCCACGGCAGAAAAAGCTTGTGACAATAGTTAGAGGAACAGTTAGTTATTTGTTGTATGTTAAGATCTGTTCTCATTATGGATCTATATAGAACCACAGTAAAGTATATGCAACACTTAGACCACAATTGATACATATCAGTCAATTGCCACCAAAAAACAGCCATTTGCTAAATAACATACTGGTAGATCACAGTTTGCCATTGTATATTTTGTAAAAATACAATAGAATACCTATGGTCTAAGTCAGATAGATCTCTCGTAACCCTTGTCTATGGAATTTCTCAGCTTGAGCAATTGATTCTAAATTTCATAGACAACGGTTACTTGTGTTCTACCCAATACATAACAATATTACAATAAGCCATTTTCAAGCTTATGAGTACATCTTGCACTATGTCACACCATATTTTACTGTATGGGATCACAACATTCTTCATACACATTTCAATATACTGGTAGCTGGACAGAGTCAGAGGGGTCTTAAAGACTGATGCAGCATGTTGCCGCACAGTGTCTCAATTAGAATCATGTAAAACATAACATTTTTATGAAAAGGATCATACAGTCACAAATGAATATAACAATACACAAAGTCCTATTTTTATTCATATAATCTTATCTAAAACAATACATTGAAAAGCATGAATCATATAACAAACAAACCAAGTGGCTATATACAGAGATATCACAATAATACGCTGAAGCAAAGTGTATTGTTACGTTGTTAAAAAATCAAGCAATTAAAGCATTTTAGTATCATAGTAAAAAATTAGCAGCAAGGGGAGTAAATCACATGAGAATGAGGCCCTCTTGAGTGCTCCTACTTCACACTTAGATGTACATAAAACAAACGGTACATAATGCTAGTACAATACGACTATGTTGTATCACAAAATGAAGAAGTGATTTTTTCCCCAAAATTAAGAAGTAAAAAAAAATTGTTTCTTTTCTAATATTTGTTCTAATATCACTTACTTTCAGTAATGATCATTACTATTTATATATATTCTTATTAGTTAATCAAACCCAGTAATAATGTGATTGTCACTCTAAACCACCAGTACAAGGACATAGTTTGTTTACCAAATGTATTAACAACGTCTCAAATTAACTTCAACAATACAACAACTATATTAAAGGAAATCAAACATAAGGTATTTCACAAGATATGAACAATAAGACAATAAGAAAAGGTTAACATACTGTTTACTAACCAATCAAATTCCACTTTGCATTGAAATGCATTGCAAGGTGCCATGAGAATATATATGTGTACATTCACAAAGAGGCACTGCATTGATACTTGCTAGACATCTAAGTTTACAGAATTCAGATAATATACAAACCATACAGTGAAACCTGTATTATCCACAAGTCACATGAGAAATATAAATCAAAATTGAATAACGCCATGTATGTATCAAAGACAAAAACACAAATAACTTATGAATTTCATCTCAAAATATTTTTATATCGATTCAAAAAGTTTACACTTCCAAGTTTCTGTATTATATGATAAATCAGAGTTTTACAACTACTTTGAAAAACAAATACAATACAGATTTTGACGTCAGAGCCGAGCATAATCGTGTACACCTGACAAATTTTGTTGGTTCTTTAAGATTAAAACTTGATATATATGTTAGGTAGGAACAAGTTACAAAACTGGACCCAGAATGTAGAAGTTTTAAAATCATTATGAGCTAATGTACTGAACAAATACAGTATTAACCTGGGTACCTATATAACTATGTTCATCTTTGTAAAGGGCCATGTTTCTTGTATTCAACTACAAGGCTTGCATTTTATTTTTTATTTCAATAATATTTGTATCATAATACAAAAATACAGAATTCCTGCATTAGATGATCAGTAAAAAAAATAAATACATAAACATATGTATAATACTTCATCATAAAATCATGAAGATTAACAAACAATTAAAAATATACAATTTAAACCAAAGAATAACAAATAAGTATAACATAAAACTAATAACGAGTAATGAATGACAAATTTTATACTGCTTTCACAGTAAAATATTTGTTTTAAATACAAAATGAAAAACATGTATATCTACTAATACAAAACATGATTTGGCCAGTTGAACAAAGGTTTGTAACAAAATTGTAATGTGTAACATAAAATCAATAAGAGAACAAAAAGAAACATATAGATAGAATTATTATTTAGTCCCAGGCTGCTTTCTGTACCGTGTATGTATGAGGCCATCATTAAAAAAATATTTGTTTGGTGTAACCCTACCCAGAGAATTTTCAGAGGGCTGGTAGGCAGGAAATATTTACTTTAACAATATATTTCTACATTGAATCCAATATACCTGTCAAAATGCTAATTAGATACTGAAGAAAAATTACCCACGAGACCCAAAAAAGTTTGGTAAGGCCATTTTCAGTGAGCAGGTAACGTAACCCCAAACTAAATACTTTTTTAAGGATGACCCAATAAGCTTTTGTGTCATTTTATTGGAACACAGTATAATTATGGAAATATAAAAATGTTCAGTAAGTTTCACATTAAGAACAAGACACAGTACCTGAATGTTTCTCACTCTGGATTTCTGTCAATGACCATAAAACTATTCAGCATAGACAGCAAGAAGCAGCAGAAATCTCAAGAGTAGATTTAAAGACTAGGGAAACCAGTGAACAAAGGCCATCCATGGGAAAGACAAAATGTGACCTTTACTGACAGGTGACCATAATTCAAAGGTCAATTTGTTGTAAATAATAACAGTTTTTAAAAGAATGGCCATTTTTTACAGGTGGCCACTAGCACAGGTTTGACTGTACAACTTATGGTAGTTCTACCCACATCAATTAAAATCACAGAGTACTTATATCAACAAACAGGTGAGATGTGTCAAAGAGAATTAAATACATCTTTATAATAACTATATACATGCTATCAATGAAAGCATTCAGCTACCACACGTGTACAGTACAATTGTACATGCGGTACTAGAGCACTAGAAGTGAATGTTTTATTCTCTACAGCAGTAATCAGTTGTTGTATGCAGAGCTACAGCTTTCAATCATCAGTTGATTTATACAGAAAAAGTATGTAAGTGGTTATATACCGTCAAGTTACACACAAACTTGAGATATATATGTAAGGTGTAAATAGTTCCACTTCAATAATCACTAGCCAATCATGGAGTTGTCACAGCCAGTATATAAGTTTGTATTATATACCATATATATTGTCACATATCCTCCCAGGGATATGTCAGAGATTTACAAATCTGGGATGGAGTGGTCCATCAGTTTCTTCATAATGCTGTTCCCCATACTAGAAAAACACAAAGAAAGAATGATAGAAGACAGTATGTACTACAGTCAAGTTTGATTGTGGGAAAGACAAAATGTGGCTAATATTGACAAGTGGCCTTTATTTGGAGGTCATGGCTGAGCTGGACAGCCAATCAGAATGACTAAATCTCATAATAGCCCATATTTGTTCATAACGGCCTATTTTTTCGTAATGGCCGAGTTTTGTGTTCATAATGTTGTGGTGAACTTCATATTGGCCCTGCATTTGAAGTGAAAACATGCCTAATAAGTAATATTGAATAATTAATTAATAAATGTTAGTAGGACAAAATATTAAATTAAGATATAATAGTCCAATCAAAACTTCCAATTAAATAAAAGTTTGCTTGCTTTTAACCAAATGATCATCCCAGTATTATAATCAAATTTATCATGAATAGTTATGAATTGTATACATACCATTTTACAATATGATCATATATAACTGAAGGCATAACTGTGATAGTGACTGTACGTCCACCAGCTTCAATAATCTCACTGGTTACTGTATCCTAAACAATGTTAATCAGACAATTAATACATGTAACAAATAAGATATCACAGTCTTATCAGTGTAATAAAGTAAACACTCACATGTCTCTATCATTTCTATTATAATACCTGATTGATTAGATCACTGAACAATACAAAATACACAAAAAACATATCTTCCTCTTGTTCATGATAAAATTTATGAAACCATCCTAAAATCACAGTGGAAGTGTTTATGTTTTATCACTCATAACTATATAACTTCCTTTTTTTGACAGATTACAATGATAAATGATAAAGCATTCTGAAACTGTTCTCTGGGACAAATATTAACTTAGTTAGGCTTTCTTTATCTCCTATAAGAAGAGTTAGGTTTTCTTTATCTCCTATAAGAAGAGTTAGGTTTTCTTTATCTCCTATAAGAAGAGTTAGGTTTTCTTTATCTCCTATAAAAAGAGTTAGGCTTACATTGACTCCTATAAGAAGAGTTAGGCTTACTTTACTTACTTTAGTTAGACGAACAACAACTTATAAGAAGATTTAAACTTACTTTGACTCCTACAACATTCTGACCGTTGACTTCAATCAGCTGATGGTCAGTTAGAACTCCATTTCTGGCAGCGGATGAATCTTTCACTAAAGATTTGATCTTGCCATCTTTGTACACAAATCCAATATATCCATTACTATCTTTCTGCATGGTGATAGTCCTTTCAAATGGTCTATAAAATAAACAAATGAAATATAATCTTCCTTCAGTATTTATATATTTGTACAATAGGCAATGCCTGAATCCCTCATAATAATACCGGAGCCAATAATGCCCTAACTTAAATGTTTTAATTTAAATTAAATTCATAGAGTTGTAAACTTAGTTCCTATTTTGCTAGATTACAGAAAGTATTAGATTTGACGTTAATAAGACATATAAGTTTGTTTCTGGTTACATGCCCGTTAAAGGTAGGTAGGAAAAAATGAGCGGGGGTGGGGGTATGAGACAGTAGAAGTACCGTTCCTCAGGCAGAATATAATGTCAATGGTCCCAGGGAAAAATTTGGGTAGGTCAAGGAACCAGAAACAAACTATCATTTTACGCATAATGAAAACATACCTGTCTCTCACAGCAAATGATATTCTGTCACCTTCCACTTTCTTCAAGAATTTGTGAGCTTTATCATTATCCCACCCTGCAACATTCTGTCCATTAATCTGTAAGATCTGATCTCCAAATCTCAAACCAGCCAGAGCAGCGGGTGAATTCTGTTGTACAAGGGCCACAAATAATCCCTGAAAAAGTAAGATAAAAAATCCTAGTCATAGCAATTGATTAACAACAACATATTAATTATCATTAAAATTAATGTTTTCGATTCAACTTCCTGGTCTTTATGTTGGTTTTATGTTGTATACATGTACCACCATAAACAATTAAGTCAATCAAAAATAAGTTTTAACCAATTAGTAAGTTAACCAGTTGACATACATTTGAGACCAAATAAAGTTGATCTTCATATTCACATGGTTTCATAATTAAGTTCAAATACACAGGAAACATTGACATTTAGAATGATAATGTATAGTCATTATAATCATGTGGTCTTAATATTACCATGGTTGCTAAGTGAGATTTTATAACAGCCAACAAAATAGGAAAAGCCAGTTAATGTACAGTCAAACTTGCATTTGCAGCCACCTCTGAATAAAGGCCACCCTGAGAATGAAGGTCATTTTATTACAGTCATCAATTATTTAAATCAAAATGACCTCTGACTAAAGGTCACCTGACAATAAAGGCAACATATTGTCTTTTCCAAGGATGGCCTTTGTTCACAAGATTGACTGAACTTAAAAAGATGGAGTTATCATACTTACACTATTGACATGTCTGATACGTAAACCAATCTTTCCTTCACCATCTTTACAAGTTATCACCTCTCTGATTCCTTGTTTAATTTCAGCTCTCTGGATACCAGCATTGTTTCCACTTACAGGTGCTACCTGCATGTTTGATGGTCGATTCTGTGGAATGGCTACTTGCTGATCCTGTGAAAACACAAACATACAGTATACAAAGTATTTCTTAGTGTACAAAACAACTAAAAATTTTACTTCAATAAATGAACTTCACAATTTACTCTTTTCATTAACTATCACTTTTCAATAAAAATCCAGGAAGTATAAAAAGAAGGTCATTAAATCAGAGAAAAAAATATTGTATAACATATTATGATACTTCACAATCTATTTTATACGAATTATTTTTTGCAGACTGAAATTGGAAATTCTGATCAAAACAACTTTTTCAGACATATAAGCAATCATTGAAATAATAATATCTAAGATTGTCTAAGACAACACATCACATTAACTTACATATGCAGGGAGATTTTGTTGGACAAATGCTGGGGTAAGTTGTAATCCCATATACTCATCTAATGTTGGGTATAAAGCTGAACCAGACTGTGTGGGGTATGCCTGTTGTTGGGGATACTGACTTGTTTGTGGATACTGTCCATCTGGTGCAGCAGGGTAGGTTACTGCTGGCTGAGGCTGAGTAGACTCATGCTGACGCTGGGCCTGTAAAGAGAGAAAAGGCAATACAGATAACGTTGTATTAATTTGAATTAACAAGCTTTTAAAGTTTAGGTTTAAAATATATTAATTTCATTCATATACATGTGAATGCTGTCATAATATAATATTCTCCTTAAACTATTGATTATATTAATTTTACAGCATGTTTAACATTAAGTATAATGTAACTGAATATTTCATACATGTACTAAAGGTAAATAAGCAATCATAAGCAAGATTCATACCTGAGCCATCTGGTCCACCTTCATGTCTTCTAATGATGGATACAACGACATTTTTTCAAATCTTATGTAATCTGAAATCAGAAAATATACACACAATAGAACTAAATGTGATTACAAATAACAAAATGTACTGAATTCAATACAAGTTATCAGGAAACATCTACTTGCAGTGTAAATAAATAATGAATTCCAACAACTAGAAAGGCTCAATAATTGGACATTGATGTAATAGATTTAATGATTTATGAGCAATTCCACTTCAGGCTAAATAGAATTTTCCTTTTCAAATTTTATTTTCTAAATAACAAAATTTAATGCTGATATATACAGTATCCAACAGTATGAAAACTTTCCATTAAATTGACTACATCATCTAAATTGTCTGGTCAAGGTGTGGTACAATGGACGAGTGGTACTGGTAATCAATATTATGTAACTTGTAAGTCTCCCGTGACCTGATTCCAGTGTGATAGATAACACGACATGACCATCACAGCATTATTGTACAGATCGTACATCATTCAATTAATACATGTACACGTATATACACAATCAGCCATTGCTATATCAATGACACAAATAAAAACCTTAATTTTAACCTAAAATTTAACATCATTTTCAGAAAATACACTTCAACAGTGAACAATCAATTTTAGATACAGTCTGTATCATCAAAATAAAGAAGTTCTTACCTACAAGTATATTATCAACGTATGTTAATACCAAATATTTAAACTTAACTGAACACAACGACAACAAAGAATTTTAAATATATGAACACACTTGCGAAATAACTATCTTATCAACAAAAATACACGATCATGAACAGTATGTATGACGTCATTGGTCATAGGATAATGACAAACACAAGCTAAAATTAGAACAGCGACGACGGGTCGCATAAATCAGTTTGTGATTCACCTTCACATAAAGTAGATGCTTTTGATATACTTGATTAAACCATGTGACAGAAAATAATACCAGGATAAAACGGGTAAAATGCGACTTACAATGAGAAACTTCCTGATACACAATATTTATAAAATCAATAATTTGAGTAGAAAAATGCGAATCAATTTCTACAACTTTCACGGAACGGATGAAAATTTTATCTGAAATATAAATATGTCGGGGCAATGTTTAACTATTCTTAAATTCAAAATGACCTTGCATGAAATCTTTGATAATTAGTTATGTCTAGAGGTATGTTCGCCATACCTGGGGCCATTGTACAAATATGTATATAAAGGTAAGTTAGGTCAGTGGCTGAGTCTTACGGAACCTTCACAATCCCATCTTTCGGCGCGAGTAGGCCCACTCATGAGAATCCAGGAAGCAGTCATCGAAAGTAGTTGATATACGTTGTAAGAACTTTCCCTACAATCGATGTAAAATAAATAAGTTCAAACTAAAAAGGTCTTTGAAATGAGTAACTTAACACAGAGCGTGTACAGTATGCACGTGTATCACGTGCAACGTTTCACACCTGCTTTAATCAGCGTCATCGATCATCCATAGGATAATCCTGCTTATCTCAGGTTTCTTCCGACAGAAATACTGTAATTTTTGCAGTGCAATAAATATCGCCATTCCAATAATGCAACTTAGTAATTTGGTAGGTATATTAATTAACCCATAGATGAAGTCCACATTCATTTCACGAATCTGTGATGCCGAACATGGATATTATTTTTTCATCAATCAACGCTCCAAAACTGTTGGTAATTTAATGTACTGTAAATAAAGTTTATACATGTTTACCATCTTGTCCTCAAATTCCTTCTATACTATTCAAACATTGGCCAATAGAAAAACATGTACATGTATATGACTCAATTAATGTGAGAAGCAAGAACATGACGGCTAAATCCCCTTATAAAATCTAATCCAATATTAAATAATATATAATAATTGCAATCCAATTATAAAATTCATATTAATATCATCATCGTATATATCATAACCCAATATTCTAGCAAAGAATAATGTGATATCACGTTTTTATGCTGATTTAACTTCTGCGGATATGCAGCTAAACTATATGAAGATGCATAGTTTTCTTACATAATCTGACAAACCCACTTGCTTAAACAACTCAAAATCTTATTTTTCTGCCATGCATCAGCAATAATAAAATGGACACTTAATTGTTTACATGACGAAGATGCCCCGGACTTGACTATAGTACAGAAATAGGAATTAATTAAGAAGACTCATATACAGTTTATATAAAAATGAAGACTGTATATAATCGTATGACCAGTTACTGTTTCCCTCCCAGTACTGTAGTACCATGCAATGGTTTGTTAATGATATGCACAGCTCTAAGAACAATATCTTTAAAATATGTCTTATGACTAAAGGGAAGCAATCCAATTATAAAATGTATATTAAACGAAGGCTTATATAAAAGTGCATTAAATTATTCAAATGCAGCCTTATTTCATCTGGCTCCCTTAGAGTCAGTCAGCAATAAATATTGCAATGGTACGCAGCCAGTGTTATCAAGAATCATTCCATGGGTTTCTTTCAATATTGACGCAAATTACCAAAAGACTAAAGGAGGTGTCAAGGAAAACCATATAATTAAGCTTAGGCTTGTCATACACTCGTGACATATTTTCTATTAATATATTTCATAAAATTTTGACCTGATTTATAGTCTTCTTGAATAGAATCACATGCATCTTCTCAAAGTTAATAAATGTTCTCCTTTCGAAGAGTTACATGGTTTTCAAAAGTAGTCAGAGACATAGGTAGTGAAAGGGATATATACGTGTAGTACTAAGGTTTTCTCCACCATTGATATTGAAAAAATATACGGAAAAGACATTGCATTTCGTGCATTTTAGACCGTTAGTTCTAAAACGAATTCTAAAAATAAATTAAATATATCTACTTAATATTTAGGCGTAAGTGATGATAACCATATACGATATATAATATGTTATCAATGAGTGGAAGTGTATGTCCTGGATTAATTCTCAACGACAGACGTGCAATAAATTGAATGCAATGAAGTCAACAAACACACCATGAACATTCTATAACTATACTGGTCAGTAAATATGCTGTGGTTAGATGTCAGGTATTTTCACGAAATACCAAAAAGGTGTTATTAACACCTATATACAACAAACTAACAATACAATAGCCCACTATATATTACATGTATATGTGGTATGCTTCGTCTGAAAATGGTACGTTTTGGTAGTGGTACGCTTCAGTAATGGTGCGCTTCGTCCTGCATCGCCATCAACATTTTTACGTCTGTACAAGTTCATATCAAACACTAATATTCAAGTCGTGTACAGTTACATTTGTATCATATATCTGTACATGTTTTTTGTATGCAAGGGAGGTAACCACATGCCCCATTGAAATCGACGGCAGCGATTTAGCACAATTCGTAAATGATTTTTACCGGAAGTCTATTAATCAAGAAATGGCCACCAAAACAGAAACTGTCGTAGACGAAAGCTCTGCAATTTCAAATAAGAACGTTCAATTAGAAGTTGCTGTTAACCAGAAAGACTCGTCCAAAGCAGAAAACTGTAAGAGATGTTTGAATCGTGTATTCTCTAGGCTTTCGGATGTTCAGATTTGTCCAGTTATTGATTTAAAATTTGTTCCTGTCTTTATTATTCACGGACGGCATTATTTTTTCTTTCAACACTTTTGCTCCATCAGACTATCGTCTATGTAAGTGATGAAATGAATGTCTATGATAAATTTCAATTTGTAGCAATTATTTGATTATTTAGTTAATTTTCTTTCTTAGTGAAATACTGTACTCTTTTGGCCAGGACAGCATACAATTTACAAAGACTGAATGAATGACTATTAAAAAAAATAGAATTTAGTTAATGTACAAATGGTAAAATAAGTTGTAGTACTGTCCAAAGCATTTGATTTAACTGAAAAATACTGACATGTTCATAATGTAAAGCCATTTTATGTTTAGCAGTACGTATTTGTATAGAGTCCGCCTCCATGGTCGAGTGGTTAAGGTCGCTGACTTCAAATCACTATAACCTCTCAGAGGGTTGTGGGTTTGAGGCCCGCTACTGAACATGCCTATTTATGTGAGAAAGTAGGCAGCTGCTGAGGGAGGATGGAAGTCTAGTACTGGTTCTTCCCAGGAAAGATGGTTAGATGAACTGTCCGCCTCATATGACTTCGACTTCGAGTCTGACTGTTGAAATGGGGTGTAAAACTCAAATAAACATTGAAATAAACAAAACATTTGTATGGAGGCTTAGATTTTCTCCAAGGCCTTTCCAAGCTTTCCATGGACTTGAAAATCACAATATTGGTGTTTAATGATTATATAAATGTCATGATCCTTTTCTGTGAATGAATGAGATATTATGATAAGTAGTACTAGTAGCTTAAGTTTTGCACATAATTTCAAGACATTGTGTAATTGGCTGATTTTGCTGTGCATGGTGTGTTTGCTGAATAATTTTACACATTTTAACTTAGTTCTTGGCTAGAAGATAGAAAACACTGTATGACTTGTTGTTGCTTTGTGAAAATGAATCAGTTGTTTTTAGAATTATGTCCTTTGAACTGCTTATAGCTTGTTTAGTTTTCAAATGCTTCTTAGTAAATCTTACTGAAAACACTTTTGTTGCTGCTATTTTTCTGTGACAAAATTAATGAACATCAATCGCAAAAGTCAAAATCTGAAATGTTGCTGTTTTAAACATGCAGATGCTTTTGTAAAAGTTACTAAAACCATGTTTATGCTGCAAATAATTAATTTTTGACCTTGAAGTGTACAGTTCAAAAGTTATTTATTAGTCATTTACTAATCATCATGATCGGTGTGATAACAGTGTCTATTCTAAGAGTAGGACGCACAATTGGGGGATTCAGGCTGGCTTTTTCTCAAAGATCATGCACCTTTTTCAGCACATACACACGAAAATCATGCATCCAAATCCATTAATATACTTAAATTTCAACTAGGTGTATTTGTGACAGGAACACCAGAAAATGAAGGGAGGTAACTCTTAGATGCATGAAAATTTGAGTAAAAAAAGACTTGCCATGGCTCGATACAGACGAATAGGGTTAAATGCTGTTAAATTATGCATTGACGCTGCGATTGGCTGATTGATCTATTCAATGGTCCACTGCAGCATGCGGAGGCAGGGTTTACTGCACAGTGTGAATTAAGTTTGATTATGATAAGCATTCTGTGTATTTAACCATCGGAGTGTGATCGATAATCATGTGTTACTATGTCAATCTGCGTTTATGTTGTATACAGAGATAAGACTGGCAAGATTTTATGGCGATAGGGCGACTAATTCGCCGGCCCACTTACTTGAGCCCTGTATAAAAACAAAGTCTAACAAGTAAATGTCAATTTAAAGAGTTGCTTTATTTTAACCCTGATATAAACATTCCTCAGTAGCAGCTTATACTGCTTTTAAGGACATTTTTTCAGTGTCTCCATCTCAACAACTACTGAGCCCAGTACTGTGTTTGAGAAATCAGAGAAAAAGGGTTAGGCATGTATCGATGCTTTACAAGGAGCACGATAAAAAACAAGGAAAAACTACTTGAAATATGAGTAGGGATACAAATGGTTTTCCTGTTTCTGCTCTCCTCTTTCTCATGGGCGGCTCTGAAATTACCTTAGCTGTTGAATGGGACATTGAACAATAATAAAACTGCTTTTAGGATTGCATGACTTATCTAATGGTCTGATGTATTAATAATTTAAACTACTCTTAAAACCAAGATGTAACTTAAATCATTTTGATTCATTGCGCAAGTGTAACTTTACATTAGTATTAAAAGAATGATCGGAATGAAACACTTGTTCTTATATTGCTGAAGTGATGTTTGTTGTTTTTATGTAAGACTTGATACTGACAACTTATAGTAAATGATGCAAAACGTCACAAATGGGTTGAGTTTCCAAATTTGTACTGTACTATCTATTTGTGTGTGTTTTTTGCATAATAATAATATACCATGGTTCAACGATAACTTTAGGTTAAACAGGCTATTATTATCAGATCTTTGCTGCTTGGTATTGCTCAGGATGAAAATAAAAATAAGTTTGTTTGGAGTGCTCCATCCCAGAATTTTTAGCACTGAGTAGGTAGGTAGGGACTTATTTTTTTTACTATGTAACAATAGTAAAAAAAAAATGCCCCCCAAAAAACATTTGGCTTTATTTATTTGCTAAGAATTTCTTGAGTAGGTAGGAGCACTCCAAACAAACTTATTTTTATTTTCAGCCTCAGCAAATGCTTATATACTGAACCTTCTGTTTTTCATTTTATAAAAACAACTCTATTGTTTTACTAATTCTGAAAGATATTAGGGTAAGACTTTGATACCGTTTAGTGTTGTGGAATAAATTTTGACATAAGCTGTGTTATATTGCATTGATCAGCTGCTGTAGTAATACTACTAGTATAAGATCAGTTTGTAACGGGAAAGAGATCTTAGTTCTTATGTTCACTGATTTCCTTCATATAATTAGTTATCATGAAGTGAGCATATCCTATATTTGGTAATGGTAACACTGGGAGAGGAAGAGATTTTGTGATATAACTAATTTGCTCACTTTAGTGGCGTACAATATTACAAGAGTTAACAATAATTACATGCATTATGTGATATACTTCAGAGCACTGTGCTGTTATTTAAGGCTATCTTAAAAAATGATTGTTTGAGGTAACCTTACCCAGATAATTTTTATTTGGTTGGTAGGTAGGATACATCTTTTATATTGAATCCAAAATGCATATCTGAATGCTGTTTTTGTATTGAAATTTATCTTTTTATCCAAGAGGCAAAAAAGAGTTGGGAGAGTCGTTTTTGGTTAGTAGGTAGCGTTACCCCAAACAAAATATTTTTTAAGGATAGCCTAACTAGACAAAACTGCTGATATTAACTGCTGATCTCCAAATGCTAGTTGGTGATGTTTACTTATGATTATACGTCGAAGAGAAAATAACCATGACCGCTGGATTGAAGTTTGTCAGTTTAAGTTTGATCTTGTAGATCAGTACTGATGTAACAGTGCTTTTAATTGTAGCACTCACATTATATCATTAAATGAAAAAAATGTTGTTTTTTATGTGTTGTTAGCGCACTAAGTGATTGTTCAGTTAAAAAAAATGGTTGTATTGTTTATCTCATTATGATTAGCTAATTCTCTTGACCTTGTCCATTGATCTTATTCATTTCAATGTAGAATTATAATAATGAATATTATAAATAGATATAAGTAACAGTGGTTTACTGTTGATGCATGGAATATTTGCTGTTCTGACTTCTTATAGTTCAACACTGCTTTATCTATTGTGCATAAACTCCATTGTTGCTTTGCATTTAAAGTTTTTATCTTTGAGAGTTACTTTTCTTTAATTTCTAAGCGTTTGCATGCTGCCCTTGTTGATTGAATACTAAATGTAGTGGATATCATACATATTGTACAAACTATAACTATTTATTTTGCTTGCTTTATTTGCTTTGTAGAAGTTCTTCCCAAGATTCTGCTGTAGAAAATGTTCAAACTAAGAAGTCACAAATCAGGTTAGTTTGTAGGGAGTAACCTCCCCTTACATGTTCTCCCAAAACTCTGCTAGTCCAGCATGATACTTCTAGATTATCCAAGCATGTTGTTACCTCTTACCTTTTTGTCAGTTTCTTTAGTGTGACTTTCAATTTTGAAATAAGTTTTAAATTTTATTTTTAGTTTAGACATACACAAGCTTATAATAATGAGATGAAACTATCTACGTTTATTTTTATTAGAGGGATGGGGACTTGTTTGATATAAATGAATGTCTAGAGGTCATCTACACATGTTTTACTGTATTATCTATAGAATTTTATTATTTTCTTTGTTTATTGGGATACTTATTTGGCAGTATGAAATAGTCGTTCATTTGAGTTGAAATTATATTTATTTATTATATTTTGTCAATAAAAATAAAGTATGGATTTAAAGTATGAAAAATGCAATTGTAAATACATTATGATTATATAAACAGAAACTACTTTCTCTCTCATAAATGATAAAAAGTCTTGGAAAAAATAATGTAATTTTGTGGCGAAGTAAGAAAGCCAAGGGCGATTATTTTGCCCACTCGCTCGAGCCCTATATGTATAAAACTTAGTACATACATGACCAATCCTCATCAGGTTTGTTTCTCTGTTAGTTGAGCTCTTTTCTTCGAAAGATATTGAATTATGACTGTTGTTCTTTTTGGCTTTTGAATGATTACAATATGTTGCTGTTTTTTTGTCCAGTAATTTGTTTTCTTAATTCTTTCCATTTTTCTTTCTGTTAAATTTTTTGCTGATAATTCTTATTATAAACAAAAGTTAATTTTTATCATTATCTTTTTGTATTTGAGTTGTGTTAATTTTGCCTCAGAACTATGTGGTTAGTTCATGAGTGACTTCTCAAATATTATCTATGTGTATACTGACCTAAATGTGATACATATTCATGTATTCATCAAAATGAGTAATAATTACTTGTCAGATTATATCATTAGCTATACTTGAATAAGATTAATTGGTCCATTAGACCACCATATTAAATATCCCTTTGTTGTTGATGTGTACACATGATGGGAACATTTAGCTTGTGACTCTAATAGACTCTGTGTGAACTTCGAACTGATGTGGCCGGGACATTTCAAGCATGTTTATTCTATGGATACAGTGCATATGAAAATTATTAGGCTCCTCTTCAAATAAATGGGGGTATATTGCTTTGCAATTGTCTGTCATTAACTAAACCTTGCCTCACCAAAAACTAGAGATTAAATAGGCCCCCAAAATACTGAGGTGGCCTTTTGTTACTGAGCATTTGGCATTGATATTGGGGGGGGGGGGGGGGGTCACACATATTTATAAAAACAGCATTTTATGTTGAATTCTAATTTTCAAGTGTTTGTGTGTTGTTTAAATCACTTTTCCAAGCATGTCCCCTAATGCACTCAGTTCTCCGTAGTAAAGGTTCTTAGTACACAGCTGCCCTGATCAAATTATGTCTCTAACTGATATCAATCAGATTGTATAAAGAGTAGGAAAATGTTAGTGTTGTCATTTACCCTACTCAATCCTTCAACATGCTGATTTATTATCATTTGTCAGTATTTAATTATCCTCCAGAAATATTGATTAAGCTATATCTAATTACGATGCCAGAGAATTTCTGTTAGAGAATGATTTTGTAGATTGAAACAAGGATGAGGGCTGTTACGTAAAGTTGCTTTTAATTGATGCAATTTTCATTTCTATTGTACGTTATCTAGCTTAGGTTTTTTTGTCTATAAGGAAAATATTTACTTCTGCTTTGAATATTTTGCTGTCATTGTGAGAGTTTAGTCACTCCTCATTGCATGGATCAAGTTTTTAAGTGTTTAAGTACACGCTCTTGTTTACTGTGTGGGTGTTTGTGTACATTAAATATAATGTCGAGACTTTATTTTAAGTCTGATTGTTAGGTTTTTTATTTAAAAAAAAGATTGTTAGGTCTTTTGTTAGAATCTCATTAAGTTATTACGTACTTCATTAATTTTCTTTTGTCAGTATCATGATATATCTACATTGATTTTGTGATTGGTTCTATTTTTACTCAGTAAAGATTTTTTATATGTTTTGGGAGAACATGTATATAATACTATGTACCTGAAGCTTTTGTGTACTTGTAAAATTGTACCTGTAACCTAATATTCAATAGCAGGATAAACACATATACAGTGTATATCCAAGAGGGATTATTCATTATATTGTACTCATATGTTTAATTTTAATATACTAAAAAATAAGTTACTGGGTACTTTCTGTAATACTGAAATTTAAGATAGTCCTTAATACCTTACTTCACCAGTAGGGATGAAACTTATTTCTTATCCTTAAGTTCATCTTGTTTGAACAATTTGGCTTAAATTTAAGCAGAATTTATTATATAGAATTGTTTAGATATTTTTAATCAGATTCTGTTCTGTTCTGCCTTTGACAAGCTTCTGACTCTTTCATTACAGCAATAGTTATTCATATAATTAGCAAATAAAATTACAACCAATTATATTTGTATTGTATTAATTGAATTATTTGCTCATATTGATTGAATAAAACTTTAACTTACTCATATAACCAAGTATAATACTTAGTATGCATATCCTTTTAGTTACTGTTGTTGTATCAATAAATGCTTGCTTGCTTCAAATAACCTATGTATTGTATAATACAATTATAATAGCTTGTCATGTATATACAGTACTTCACTTATGTATAATCTAGATTTCTCTTATTAACCTTATACTATTCACTGAAATATATCATAATCAAGCAATAATACACACATGGATTCGCAGCTTTTATATTTACAGTTAGTAGAATCAAATCTTGCGTAAGCCATGTAAATCAACAGGATTTCAATAAACCCCTAAACTTGCTCCACTGTGCATGCTCATGTTAACAACAGCGAAAATGTCTGTGATGTTCTGAATGTTTAATTCCAGTAAATTTTCTGAATGTGATCGGATAATACTTTAACTTAGTCCATAAACACCCAACTACAGCTGTCTGAAATAGTCCAGTATCACAATGGACTGTGGGATTCTCACTAGATATTTTTAGCAGTTGTGAGTCAATGTGTGTATATAAGTCCTTGTAAAAATAAAGTACCCATTATTTCATTGTATTTTTTCCCAAATTGTCTCCCTTTAACATGTAATAAGTAATTTCTGCCATCCTGTTTGGATAATATGACATAAATATAATGACTCATACTTGTTAAAATAATCTCAAGCAATTTTCAATTGATACAAATATATTCCCTTCTTAGTGAACTACATTTACGTAGTTCATCTGAGACAAATATATTTTAATATTTCGTTTAAAAATATCAGTATAAAGTTTGTATTGTTACGGTATGTAACATAATTCCTTATTTTGTAGTTTCAGTAATTTTATGATGATAGAACTTATGAAAACTTACTGTAATACTGTTTCCTTCTTTCCTGGTAAAGTGATGGCACTCTATCAGATGTATGTTGTAATTAAGCCCCCTTTCGAAGAAAAGGGTTATATTGCTTTGTAGATGTCGGTCGGTCCATCTGTAACCAAACTTTGTCTGATTAAAAACTAGAAAACAATTTGGTTGGGAAGTTGGTCATCAGATGTAGATGACCCCTATTGATATTAAGTTTAATAGGTCGAAGGTCAAGGTCTTACTATCCAGTTGGCAGTATGGGGACATCCATGTTTCAAAAAAACTTCTTGTTTTAATTCTTAATTATCAGTCCTGTGTAAATATGATGTAAAACTTTAAATCAGGAAATGTTGAGTTGTTACTCATGATAAAATACGTTACAAGATTTGTAGAAATATGATACGTTTCGATATGTCCTAACTGGTATTGGTTTATTGTTTCATTTCCTTTTATAGAACTTGTAAACAATTGTTGAAACATGAGCCAATAAAACAAAAGAATACCCTGCTTTCTCTTTGTCTTAAATGGTGAAATGTTGTATGTGTAATTAAGTTAAACGGTTATAGTATATCAATGCCAGAAATAAGTCTAATGTAAAATTGTAGCCAATATGGATTTCATGAAATATTTCAAGTTTCCAGAGCTAACAGACAAAGATAGTAAGATTTTACTATTTATGACCTCATACAATATGTTGTGATATTTATAAGTTTTCTACCTTCATTAAACATTGTGATTTCATTATGAAACAATTATTCAACTTGTGACAACTGCACTTTGTTATTTATTATTATGTTCTGTATGTTGTTTATTTTAATGTACTTTTCCTGTAATTGTCTCATTCTGTAGAAATGAGGTTGAAATCTTGTTAAAGAAGATCTCATGTGTAACTATATTAGGAGACAGAAATCTGTATGTAAAATATGAAGAGACATGTATCAGGCATTACAGTCTTGTGGTAGTAACATTCTTGTTATGAATTAAATATAGAATGTTTCATGTTTTACTTGTATTACCAAACCCTGAATTATAAAACAATGTTAAATTCAGGACATGTCGTCAGTGTAATGAGGAAAGAATTTCTGTGTCATATTAAATTCATGTGCCATTTAATGGTTTTGGGTTTTTGGCTGTGTTTTTAAGACTATGGTAATGGTTACTTGTGAAACAACAACTTGACTTGTAGAAAAACATGCAATCAGACTCTCATCATGATTACAGATTTATAACTCATAGTGACTTGTATTTGTCCGTCCGTCTTTATGCCAGGGTCACTAACTGAAAGCATTCTATAAGTATATTGTTGTCTTGCACTTTACTGTGTAAGTGAATATTATTTCGTGTCAAAATATTCTTGAATCTGTAACTTAATGCATTTTGTGTTTTGCATTTTAATGATTTTCTAAAATCATTGATGTCAAAGACCAAACACAATTTGTGTTTTCATAATTTTTTGCTGTTAGAAATTTTGTGAAAATAGGCTACTCGCTAAATACGCTTAGATCTCCATGGTCCGAACTTAACCATTTAAAACAGTTTTGAGTTTAATACAAAGAGTAAAATGTCAATTTACTAATAAATACTGACGTTTTAATAAGAATCAGGCTGTATCATTGAACCAGTAACACAACACAACATATCTACAATATTAACATTGACTCGCTGAGCTTCTACCTCCATATTTGATTGCTATGGAATTATCAGTAGACCATGTGGCCTAGTATTAACCATCAAATCTTATCTAGAATCAGTTAATTATTATATTTGTATGTTTGTATTGATTCCGTGCCAAGTCTCTTTTATTCATCACATTTAAGTGGATGAATGATGATTTTATTTTTTTACACTGGAAGTTTTTATCTGTACCATGGCTTATTTAGGTCTGGTTTTCACGATTGAGTTGTTGACTCATGTATGTAAACTCCTGTAGATATATATATTACACTTGATAACATCTTCTTGCATTTTTTTTTACTTTTATTTACCGGTATAAAGTTTCTTGTTTGAATTGAGATGTTGTTTCTATATATATATATCTTTTTTTTTATTTAACTAAGAATGATATTATAATTACACTCAATCAGACTGGCTATTATATCTTGAAGGATGATTTAACTTGTTTATGAGTTTTCAAGGGAAATCACTCACTTTTAACTAGTTGTATGTAGTGGATGTAAGTAAGAGTTGTTTCCCTTCCTAAGTCTGCCAACATTGGTATGATTAAACAATTTATACTGTCAGTTTTAATGACAAGGTGTAAACTTGTATCACTTAAGTCTGTCAACCTGGTCATCTTTGTCAGTTTGTATGGTAGATGATAATATATACCAGTATTCATCATTTATGTACATTTGCATGGCAGAATGTTTTGTCGGTCATAGTGGATTTTCCTTTTTTTTTTCAGGTTCAGTCTACACTGGCTTTTGTCTTTTTTTGTTGTTCCGAGCTAAAGGTCCTGTTATTTTTTTCTAAATTTTTACTTTCATGCATGCAATTAGACCTCTCAGATTCTTAAATGCCATTAATACAAATCAATGATAACAGAAATGAATTTTTTCTGCATTTATACACATGTCTGTAAGCATAAATTTCATGTATTAAATTTTCTTTATTGTTTTTGCTAGAATCTGATATCTTCTTTGTATCTCCAACATGATACCTGATCATACCTGTGACGTAAGTTTAAAGGTATATAATATTATTGTTACCGTACATGTTTTAATTGACCCATTTTATATTAAGCTTATATAAGTTATAAATCAGGGTTTTCTTACATTGTGACTTTTTGTCATGGATTATTCTACAGAATGATCACATTAATAAATAACAGTTAAAGGACTTCAGTCTTATAATTATTTTCTTTGAGACTTTCTGGCTTTGTTCATATAATGTTCTACCATTGTAGTTAATTGATTTGCATCACACTGAATCCTGTTTATTGCATTAAAACTGAATGCATCTAGTTGACTGATGACCCCATTAAATTAATTAGTGCGATCTTTTCGTTATTCAGTTGAATCTTAATAGTCAAAAGCAAAGCTTTTATTGGCAATTAATTGTATTGAAATTTGTATACAATTTAAGTTAGATATGTAATAACTTTTTTTCTAGTCCTCTATATGAATTATATTTCCAAGAATTATGCTATTCTTCTCGATCAGAAAGTATTACATAACTGTCGCCAGGATTCTTACATGACCTCCATCCTTGTTGGCAATTTTAGTCTTTGAATTTAGCCCAAGACCGAGGACCAAGCCGACTATCCAGTAAATTTGAAAAGGTCAAAGGTCCGACTGTCCAGTAAATTTTTCAATGATAATTTTATCATATTTCAGAACAGAAAATGACATTCTATGTTATATTTTTTAGTCCACTACAGGCCTGGAATGACAATGTTCCGGATATATCCAGCATTCCAGATTTATCCGTCATGAAAAAGCTATGATTGCTTAGTAAAATAAAAGTAATTTGGTGAAAATACCTCAAGAAATGACAAAGTTATGGTCAATTCAATCTGCTCTGAAGGATTTTCTTTAATACAAACTGAGTTAAATATGTAACAATGTGGTTGAAGGGCCTCTTGTATGGCAAAAATAGTCATCTGCATAGGATTTTCAGGCTCTATTGACACCCTGTACATAGTAATATTGATATATTATTTTCACTTTGTCACTCACCCATGGTAAAACAAAACAGATATTGTTGTTAACACTGTCTGAGTTGTGAATTGAACATTCATTAGTTTAACAATCACTCTTTATACCTAACAGTACAACAACATATGTGATTTTTGATGAATTACTGAAATTCTGTGATTGATGATGATTGAAGAACATGTGTACAATCCTTGAATATTTGTGTTATTAGAAATAGAATAGTAAAACTTGTTCACTATAATGACCCAGAGCTGCAGTTATGGTCTACTGGTTAGTATACTGGATTTGTAACTCCATGATCCAGGTTCGATATCCAGTTGTGACGGGTTATACCCATCTGTGAAAGTTTGAGTAAATTTTGACAAAAATGCCGATTTCCCTCGATATGTGGAGAAGTTGTCGGTTCCTAGTGGAAAGGTTAATACAGGTTATAATATCCAGGAAAACCGGTTAGGTAAATCAGCTGCTGTATATTATAACTGAATTTTCTTTTAAATGGCGTTTTACCCAAATAAATAAATGATGATTATTGAAGAACATAATACATACAATCCTTAAATATTTGTGTCGATCATTATGAAATGGTAAAACTTGTTCCCTATGATGACCCAATTCAATCTGTTTCATGCTACTGCTCTAACACAAAGTGAATTCATTACATATCGATATGTTTATCATTTTATGTTATTAGTTTATTTTTGATGACTTGTCAAGATTCAGTTGTTATTGTGATGTATGGCTAAATGCTCCATTATAAAATTGTTTTACAATGATGATTTGATTCATAACATTTTTACATGCCTGTCATTATACAATTGTTTAGATTACAGGAAATGCATTAAAATATTCCTGTAACATAGAACATGACAAGAAGTTACTGTTGCACCTTGGGAAATAATAACATGACCAAATTGCATGATGGGAATACTTCCTTTGTTGACAAATGCATCCTGGGAAGTCTGTAAGTAGGCCAATCTGAGGCAGAATGTCACTAAGAGCTTCTTTAAATGAGAAACAATATCAACACTATAGAATAATCTGAGAGGAATAAGGTGAAAATCAATTGGAGAGTATTACAGTACTATAATGTCCTATCTCCCTCTAGGCTACATAATGAAGGAAAATCAATGTATCTAGTGTGAACTCATTTCAGTCTCAATTGTCTCAGTTTGTTGATGTTGCTTCAAGCACATCTTTTCCTGTGCAAAATTTCTTTGTATGTTTTTAGAATCAGTTACAGGAGTATATGTTGCCACTAGCTGTTACTGGTTTTGGTTGTTAAGTATCTTCTGAAACCAGAAGTCTGCATAATGTTTGAACTCTGTTTATGATTGTATAAATGATAAAAATTGGCTTTCGTTTATTTACATGTAAATTATACAGCATGGTGATTTATGACAGACTTGGCATCATTTGAAGTATCTTAACTTAAACATGATACTGCATCCTCCCTTTTTGCACTGAAGGATACCTGGTTCTTACTTGGGAAAAAATGAGTTCTGATGAAGTCTTTTATATTGATTGAACCTGAACTGTAGAACAAGTGGTAGACAACTGACAAGTTACATGACAAGTTTGTAAGTATGACTGTGTAAATAAACAGTCAGTACTCAGTCTGGTCTGATTGGAAGTCTGCAAGGCTGTTGAACCAAATGTTTCACTGGAGTGTGACGTCAAGGTGTAACTGACTGATAGTATTAAATTGTTGATCATTTTCCTTCCCACTGGATTCGCACACTATGCATAGAAAATGTCGTATGTACAGAATGTGGAGAAACAAATAGTTACTTTAAACAGGGCACTTAAAATATAATAATCCCAACATATTATAAACAAAACCTATTTTAACATTTTGTTTAAAAGTGTGTATCTATGTGCTCATTGTCATATAAACATCATAAGTCATAGTTTATTGGCATTTAAACTTAGTTATAGATACAAGTCATGTAGTTTCAACTCTATATATGAACTGAGTTTGATACATTTCCAATTTACATTGTGATACTGAATCAACAAAGTACTTATCATTATTCTATTTGTTATATCCAAGGTAAGTTTGTTCATGTTTGATTATAATATTGATTTGATATCAGAAGTTTTATTCTTAGATGAGCATAGGTTCCTTACCCATGTTGTGTATTGTACCAGTTGATGCCAGTGCTAACATTATTTAGACGTATTGTTTTTGACTGTGTAGCACTCTACAATATTGGTAACTGAACAATTGTTCAGCTTTTCATAGCCATCAATCGCATGAAGTTAATTGCAGACCAAAGTACTACATTTTTGTACATCTGCCATGCTTGCAAAACAAGTTCCTGTTCCATGTTGTAGTGCCAGTCTATGTAAGTTCAGTTTCCATGAGTACTGTCAGTACTTTGATTTGATCACTTTTGTCCCTGTGGTACTGTCATTGTTGACACAGGTGGTACTTTGAGGTATTTAATAGATTTTGTCCCTTGGTACTTTGTGGTCAATAGCTTCTTTAAGGTACTTATGGTTCATTGTTGCAGTAGTTCTTAACAGACCATATTAAATACAGTACAACCTCTGTAGAGCAACACACTGCGGGAGCTGCTATTGGTTGTTGTTTAGAGGTTGTTGCTCTACAGAGGTTAAATTTATAGAAAATATCAGCTTAGGGAATTTTTGAAGGTGTTGTTATGTCTTATAGAGAGGTTGTTGCTTTACGGAGGGCCGCTCTGGAGAGGTCGTACTGTATTCACTGAATAACTTGGACTTTAGTGTATAATGACTCAAAGTAATGTTTGAAAAATCGCAAACCTACACCATATTGAAACTAACCTTAAATTGTCAGAAGCATTTCCCTTAATGTATGGTTAATGTGATGAAAATTTAGCCTTGGGTGTCATAATGGGAAGTACTGGGTCTGATTTAATTACTATACATTGTTATAGTATTCTGTAGATAATTTAGAGAAGTGTCATATATACATCCAACTTTCACTGAAGTGTAAACAAACAGTCTCAGGAGTAACATTGGTACAGATCTATTTACTTGGTTATAGCTGTATGTGCTTGAATAAATGAGCCAGCAATAATAATATCTTAATGTAGTTTGAGTGAAACCACTAAATATAGGGTGTAATACAGTATGGTGTAGGATTCTGTAACTTTAAACCTGTTGGTTGATATGTTCTACTATAAGGTGTATAAAGAGACAGTGAAGAAACTGAGGATAATATAAGATTGGATGTTTATCAATTTTGTTTTAAACATTTTATGGATTGTACACCTGGACTAAATACCTGTACTTACTTCAGATTGTGATTATATACCTTTATAATGATAGTCTACTTTACACTGTTTCTATTTCCTTCATAGTGTGATGATGTGGTAGAGGAAACAAAAAGTTAAACGCCTTAATTTACCATACAGTGCAGTAGGAGAAATTCTGTTGCATAATGAAAACCTGTATATTTGGTCCTGGCTTTATTCAATTTTGTGGTTAAATTACATTTAAATGGAATTTTAACTTAATTTGTGAAAGGAGACCCACATTGCTAATGTTATAGAATACTTTGTGTTTGGATTGTGTGCAAAGTTTTATAATTTGTCTCCACTCCCTTTTGGGTTTATTTTTAGTTTAGATGTTTTTATTACAACGATACAGGATTTGTGGCTTAAAAAGATAAAATCTCATATTTGTATTAACTTTTCATCAACTTCATGTGGAATGAGATTTAGGAAAAAGAAAAGGAAAGGTTTGTATATTTAAGTTGTATTATAATTCTCAGTTGTACTTTTATGGCCTTGAAGTTGTTTATTTCTGGTTACCTGACCTGCCCTAATTTTTCCAGGCCACCTTAAACTTTTTATTAGACTGGAGGTAAGGAAAATCAACTTTCTCACCTTTTTTATCTCAACATTTACCTGATGTTTTTAGTGTTAAAAAGTGACTATATTTATGAAAGTTTGCATAGATAGTTAACACATAAAAGAAAGTTGTAAATGAAACAGGGGTTGTTAGGGGGTCTCATGGTGACACATAGGGATGGACCAAATTATCAACCAAGTTGTACATTATATTTGTGAATATATTTGGAAAAAATCTGTCAAATTCTTAAAATAATGTATGTTCCATACTTCATTCCTGCATTATCGACCATGGTTCAGTGGTAAGTGCGCTGAATTTGTCACCCAGCCATCCAGGTGCGATACCAAGTCATGGCAGTTCATACCATGAAAATTTGACAATTTCAATTTTCCTTAACATGTAGAGAAGTTACCAGTTCCTTATGGAAGGGTAAGTTACTACTGGGTAGAATTCAGTCCAGGAAAAATAATATGACCTCTGATTATTCTCTTTTCTGGTATGTATTCAAAAGTCTCAAATATTACTTTGTTCCAAACCCTATCAGTCTGGGTACTGTCCAGCTGTCTTGATTCATTGACCTGAATGTCAGAATATAATCCATGTTGATAAATCTTACACTTTTATTGCTTTGCTAACATTCCTACAAGTATTTTTAGTTCAAGGCTAAATATTTCTTCTGAACTCAAGATGCAGGAATAGTTTGTTATATGATCTGTTTTATATGATTCTGTTTTACACATGACACAGGTTTACCACATCATTTTAGAGTTAATGTTATAATCTAAACTTGTGGTCATCCTATCTTTTTATCCAGCCTTCAGAATCTGATAATGTTAGATATGTCCTTAGCATTCGGAGTATTTAAGTTAATTATACATTAATTGAGTTTATATTGTAAGATAAAAGATTGACTTTTAATCTCACCCTGAGAGTGTACATGATAAATCTAATGTTTCATCTAGTAGCTTATTGATACCATCCTTGTTTCTCATGAATCTTTATATTAAATTATTTACTGAGGGTACTTCGGTATATTGCTCGAGTTTTATGAGTCATATGATGCTGACACTTCACCTTGGGAAGAACCAGTATTCGACTCTTTCTTGCCTTCTTTCTCACATAAAGAGACATAGTCTGGAGCTGGGCTTGGATCCTTGACCCTCTATCATTGAGAGGTTGCAGTCAGCGACCTTAGCCACGCGACCATGGAGGCAGGTACTTTGGTTTATTACTGAGGATGGTTCTTAGTTTAGTTTAGTAGTAAGGGTTCTTTCAGATTCTTTTCAAGCATATTTATGGTATTGTGAATTGTGTAAAGACTTACATACATTTTGTATATGTATGCCCAGATCCTTCAACCTTTGGGGTTTTATTCTGAAACAAAGGTATGTAACCATTTGTCTGTAAAAATCACCAGGTTCTTCTAACATCTGATCCAAATTAACATCGGAAGCTTGAGTGGCATAAGTAATAATGATTTTGTACTGATAGATAACCCAGAAGTTCTGATTAGTACAATATACCATAGGTAGTTCTGGAGCACTGGTTAGTACTGGCAGGTGATACAGGAACACTGATTATTATACTGATAGATATCACAGTCAGGAGCACTGGTTAGTACTGGCAGGTGACACAGGAACACTGATTATTATACTGGTAGATATCACAGTCAGGACAACTGGTTAGTACTGACAGGTGACACAGGAACACTGATTATTATACTGGTAGATATCACAGTCAGGAGCACTGGTTAGTATTGGCAGGTGACACAGGAACACTGATTATTATACTGGTAGATATCACAGTCAGGAGCACTGGTTAGTACTGGCAGGTGACACAGAATCACTGATTATTATACTGGTATGTATCACAGTCAGTCAGGAGCACTGGTTAGTACTGACAGGTGACACAGAAACACTGATTATTATACTGGTAGATATCACAGTCAGGAGCATTGGTTAGTACTGACAGGTGACACAGGAACACTGATTATTATACTGGTAGATATCACAGTCAGGAGCACTGGTTAGTACTGGCAGGTGACACAGGAACACTGATTATTATACTGGTAGATATCACAGTCAGGAGCACTGGTTAGTACTGGCAGGTGATACAGGAACACTGATTATTATACTGGTAGATATCACAGTCAGGAGCATTGGTTAGTACTGGCAGGTGACACAGAATCACTGATTATTATACTGGTAGATATCATAGTCAGGAGCATTGGTTAGTACTGACAGGTGACACAGAAACACTGATTATTATACTGATAGATATCACAGTCAGGAGCACTGGTTAGTACTGACAGGTGACACAGAAACACTGATTATTATACTGATAGATATCACAGTCAGGAGCACTGGTTAGTACTGACAGGTGACACAGGAACACTGATTATTATACTGATAGATATCACAGTCAGGAGCACTGGTTAGTACTGACAGGTGACACAGAAACACTGATTATTATACTGATAGATATCACAGTCAGGAGCATTGGTTAGTACTGACAGGTGACACAGGAACACTGATTATTATACTGGTAGATATCACAGTCAGGAGCATTGGTTAGTACTGACAGGTGACACAGGAACACTGATTATTATACTGGTAGATATCACAGTCAGGAGCACTGGTAAGTACTGACAGGTGACACAGGAACACTGATTATTATACTGGTAGATATCACAGTCAGGAGCACTGGTTAGTACTGGCAGGTGACACAGGAACACTGATTATTATACTGGTAGATATCACAGTCAGGAGCACTGGTTAGTACTGGCAGGTGACACAGGAACACTGATTATTATACTGGTAGATATCACAGTCAGGAGCACTGGTTAGTACTGGCAGGTGACACAGGAACACTGATTATTATACTGGTAGATATCACAGTCAGGAGCATTGGTTAGTACTGACAGGTGACACAGGAACACTGATTATTATACTGGTAGATATCACAGTCAGGAGCATTGGTAAGTACTGGCAGGTGACACAGGAACACTGATTATTATACTGGTAGATATCACAGTCAGGAGCACTGGTTAGTACTGACAGGTGACACAGGAACACTGATTATTATACTGGTAGATATCACAGTCAGTCAGGAGCACTGGTTAGTACTGGCAGGTGACACAGGAACACTGATTATTATACTGGTAGATATCACAGTCAGGAGCATTGGTTAGTACTGGCAGGTGACACAGGAACACTGATTATTATACTGGTAGATATCACAGTCAGGAGCACTGGTTAGTACTGACAGGTGACACAGGAACACTGATTATTATACTGGTAGATATCACAGTCAGGAGCACTGGTTAGTACTAGCAGGTGACACAGGAACACTGATTATTATACTGGTAGTAATCACAGTCAGGAGCACTGGTTAGTACTGACAGGTGACACAAAAACACTGATTATTATACTGGTAGATATCACAGTCAGGAGCATTGGTTAGTACTGGCAGGTGACACAGGAACACTGATTATTATACTGGTAGATATCACAGTCAGGAGCATTGGTTAGTACTGACAGGTGACACAGGAACACTGATTATTATACTGGTAGATATCACAGTCAGGAGCACTGGTTAGTACTGACAGGTGACACAGGAACACTGATTATTATACTGGTAGATATCACAGTCAGGAGCATTGGTTAGTACTGACAGGTGACACAGGAACACTGATTATTATACTGGTAGATATCACAGTCAGGAGCACTGGTAAGTACTGACAGGTGACACAGGAACACTGATTATTATACTGGTAGATATCACAGTCAGGAGCACTGGTTAGTACTGGCAGGTGACACAGGAACACTGATTATTATACTGGTAGATATCACAGTCAGGAGCACTGGTTAGTACTGGCAGGTGACACAGGAACACTGATTATTATACTGGTAGATATCACAGTCAGGAGCACTGGTTAGTACTGACAGGTGACACAGGAACACTGATTATTATACTGGTAGATATCACAGTCAGGAGCACTGGTAAGTACTGACAGGTGACACAGGAACACTGATTATTATACTGGTAGATATCACAGTCAGGAGCACTGGTTAGTACTGGCAGGTGACACAGGAACACTGATTATTATACTGGTAGATATCATAGTCAGGAGCACTGGTTAGTACTGGCAGGTGACCCTGGAGAAATGATAAGTACCTGAGTACTGGAAGGTA
The DNA here is from genome assembly GCA_964023205.1 of Lutraria lutraria. Classification (NCBI taxonomy): domain Eukaryota; kingdom Metazoa; phylum Mollusca; class Bivalvia; order Venerida; family Mactridae; genus Lutraria; species Lutraria lutraria. Next base: position 35,865,407 of record OZ026838.1, on the reverse strand, counting down.
ATCCAGGAGCGCTGCTGTCATGAAGTCCATTGGCTGTCAAACACATATATACAGTGTTAATGATAAACAGACTCACTCCAAACACATTAGCAAGCAGTCTGAAATCCCCAACTCTTGCATAGCACCTTGAATTATTTTACACAAGAAATTCATCTGATAGTTTGTGTCAGACTGAGGATATGGCTTATTTCACTAATGCTGACTTTATCTGAAGTAGGGTTCAACCATTGAAACTGTTGCTTCAAGCTTTATATTATTATATCCTGTTTCAGCAGCAATTTGTTATCATGTTGTGTTTTACCTATCACTTTTATGATGAGAAACTTCTGTTAATAATGTAACTATGTCTACCCTGAATGTAAACCGATGTCATTTTCTGCTGAATACAGTATTATAACAAGTTGGTTTCATCACCAGTAATTTCTCCCAACAGTGTAAAAAGGTTGCATCTGTGGGTATTCAATGGATCAGTTACTTCTTGGTTGCACTGACAGAGCGAAACTCTCAAGTTTGGTTTTCTCATTAACTTGGGATGTGAATGTTTATTTTGTTCATCATATTTGTTTGTGGCTCATTTCTCTTAATGTATTCCATCTAAAGTTAAAATATATTTGTTGTGTCATTTTAGTGATTGATAGGTCAGCTCCTTTGGAAGAGCATATAAATAGAACAATTCAATTGGTGATCCAAAAAGAGCATGTTCAGTTAAATTATTTCCCTGTGCAAATTAGTAAGTCATTTAATAATGTCCATGAAAATTGTGTGATTTGATGATTTCTGTACCTCAATGTAAGTAAATGACCTATTTTATTTGTTTGTTCAAACTTCTATAATATCTTCTTTCTAAAAAACTGCTTATTGGAAAAAAAGCGAGCATGTAGACATGTATATTCTGTGAGATATGTGCAGTTTATCACAGCATTCTTATTTCATATCTAATTGTTATGAAGAAAAAGACACAACTTCCTGAAAGCACATTGAACACTTGTCAAGTTTATATCTGTCTGGCTCCTTAATCATCTACAGTAGTTTGTTTCTTAATGAAAATACTCCACTAATGGGAGGTTCATGTATTTTATCATACATAAATTTCAAGCTCAAGATGTGACTTTTCACTCTTTCCTGTTTAATTAAAACACAATTAAATGTCAACTTGAAGTCTTCTTACTGAACTAAATGAAGACATGTTCCCAGGAAACTGATTGTTTAAAATAAAAAAAAACTGAAATAAGTCAAGTACATGTCATCTATCTTTATGTTACAATGTAATACAGTGAAGATTTTAAACAATAGACTTATTTAATGTATATTAATTTCCCGTCCTTACAATTTTCACTTCTATGAGACCCGACTCTGGTGGGGGGGGGGGGGGAATTTGGTAATCATGATTGTGATTAATTTCTTATTTATTTGTTATTCAGATTAGTTATTTTTGATTGTTTAAAATGATTATATAGTCATGGTCTTATTGAATTCATGCTTAATAAGAAAAACACATTAATTTTAATTATGCACTATCTGATCTTCTGAAAAACTTTGGATTGTGTCTTGCCGGTAGATAATATATAGAGAAAAGAATGCTGATAAGTAAAATAGTGAAAATATTACAAGTCTGCAATTACTCATTTATGTATTAAACACCTGGTGTATGCAGCTATAAGCTGTTATAAGTGATTACATTCAATGTAATTTCCTAGAATTGTCAAAAAGATTTTTACTTTCTATTGATGAAGACTTAATTATTTCTATGAGCTTTAAGTCTAGATTGGTCTAGATTAATGATGATTATGAATGAAGAAAATTCAGACTGCATAATTATATTATATTACTGATAATTTCTGTAATAATCTACTGAATGAGTCATATGAGGATCATAAATTTCATTGGCTGACAAGATTCAGCTTAGGATATAGCTGAGGTTAGTTCTGACATAATTAAGGAATAACAAAAGGAAATTCAACTTGGCTACTCAAGAATTCACTAAGTTATGTATGAAAAAGGCTGTAAGAATTATATTCTTGTTGTTTCATAGTTTAGTGTTCATGTTTGATTGGCTGATACAATATTAACCCACATAGGAGATGCTAGCTATTATTTGGTGTCTAGTTACACTCTTGATTAATTATATACATGTCCATGCATTAAAATGAGACCTTCAATTTACCTGTCAAATAGTTATTCATACTTCATGAACAAGAAAAATTCATGATCTCATTCAGACAGATGCTACATCTATATTCCTTACCATCCTCAGATGTGTACATTATAAATGTGAAGCTTTTGGCAGATATCTCAACTAAGTTATTGACATTTTATGCTGTCCAAGAAACGTGATTCATGCAAAGTAAACATACATTATACCCATGTCATACAATGATAGATTCTCCTGGAATTTTGAAGTTTTTTTAGGAAGTATGACCTTTATGCATAGTATGACTTTATTCATATGTATATATTTGGTTTGATATTTCATTAAATTAGTGCTTTAAAGAAGCTGTTGTTCACATAGAGTTCTTTAATCACAGGTGGCCATTGACTCAGATTGTACTTGAAGTGCTAATATATGATACATGCAGGTTTTACTGTATATATGGGGATAATCAGTGGTCGAGTGGTGATGCACTGGATTTAAACGAAAGGTCATGGGTTCAATTCTTAGCTATGCCTTTGGAATTTCTCAGGGTCGCTTTTTCAGTATCCCCATCCCAATCACAGAAAAAAGTTTGAGACGTGTATCGATGCTTTACACCGGGCACAATAAAGAACCAGGAAAAACTATTTGAGAAGAGTTAGGGATATAAATGTCTGGTTCTCCTGTATCTTATCTCCCCCTCCCTCTTAGCGGCTCTGAAGTGACATGTCAAATGGCCGTTAAACAACAAATATATATATATATATGTTTGTGGGGGTGTTTTATTCTAGGATTTAACTCTATTCTTATCTATAAATAACATAATGCTTCATTATCTGCACTGAGCAACTCTTAGGTTTATTGCAGACCATGCATTACTAAGATATTTCATGCTGCAATGTGCATGCGAATCTGATATAATGATTTATGTATTTATCAACTGCATAAATATCGTAAATTGTCATCATTTATTACTTATCAGATATGACTGAATAGAAGCACTGTAGCAAATTTAATCATTTTAATGTTGTGTATGCAATGAACCTATTCATATTTTGTGATACTTACGAAACAAAATGTGTTATGTCATGGGATTTTATTCTGTAACAAAATATTTGTGGGGGAAAATTAGATCCAAAATGTATAAGGATGTAGTTAACAAGCTTCAGTTAAAAATTTGGAAATCTTGATTTTTTTCCCATTTTATATACAGTGTTAGCCACTATTTGCAGTAATTTCCCATGTTCACATATTTCTATTAGTTGGTAGAAAATACATTGATACATAGTATCTCCTCTTAAAATTAAAATGCCTAAATTGTTTCTGCAATTATCTCCCCCAACTATATGGTCATTGATCTTTCCAGCTGTAGGAAACATATTTGTCACCCCTAGTGATAAAATCAGTACTGTCCCTTTGGTTGAAACACCAAGTTGTCTCCCCTGGTGATAAAATCAGTGCTGTCCCTTTGGTTGAAACACCAAGTTGTCTCCCCTGGTGATAAAATCAGTGCTGTCCCTTTGGTTGAAACACCAAGTTGTCTCCCCTGGTGATAAAATTAGTGCTGTCCCTTTGGTTGAAACACCAAGTTGTCTCCCCTTGTGATAAAATCAGTGCTGTCCCTTTGGTTGAAACACTAAGTTGTCTCCCCTGGTGATAAAATCAGTGCTGTCCCTTTGGTTGAGGAACCAAGTTGTCTCCCCTGGTGATAAAATCAGTGCTGTCCCTTTGGTTGAAATACCAAGTTGTCTCCCCTGGTGATAAAATCAGTGCTGTCCCTTTGGTTGAAACACTAAGTTGTCTCCCCTGGTGATAAAATCAGTGCTGTCCCTTTGGTTGAAACACTAAGTTGTCTCCCTTGGTGATAAAATCAGTGCTGTCCCTTTGGTTGAAACACTAAGTTGTCTCCCCTGGTGATAAAATCAGTGCTGTCCCTTTGGTTGAAACACTAAGTTGTCTCCCCTGGTGATAAAATCAGTGCTGTCCCTTTAGTTGAAGCACCAAGTTGTCTCCCCTGGTGATAAAATCAGTGCTGTCCCTTTGGTTGAAACACTAAGTTGTCTCCCCTGGTGATAAAATCAGTGCTGTCCCTTTGGTTGAAACACTAAGTTGTCTCCCCTGGTGATAAAATCAGTGCTGTCCCTTTGGTTGAAACACCAAGTTGTCTCCCCTGGTGATAAAATCAGTGCTGTCCCTTTGGTTGAAACACTAAGTTGTCTTCCCTGGTGATAAAATCAGTGCTGTCCCTTTGGTTGAAATACCAAGTTGTTTCCCTTAGCAGTAGAGTATTTCACTAATCTTATTAACTTGTTTGCAGTGTACTTATAGATTGATGTATGATTAATTACACTGACAGCTATGAACGGATAACTGGTCTGTTGATTGCTTCCAGTGTTTACACAAAAGATAATAAAACATCAGATTCTATTCAGAATTATTCAATAAATCCTACTGTAATTATTGATAGAATATTCTTCTGTAGTTTGTATTAATTTATAAACTAAATCTATGCTTTATTTCTCTTTATATACTGACTATTTTTACACATATAAAATGTGTCCAACTCTTACTTAGACTACTTTGGTACACATGGAAACAGAGGCTATGGGAATGGCGATGTTGTAGCTGCAAAAATGTCTTGCACAATATTTCAAAATCTGATAATCTGTTGTAAGTCTGACAGTATCAACAGCCTATGGTCAATCAGTTTTGATACAAATGTATATTATACTTAGCAAGAAAACTATTTTCTTCTTTCTGTTTTCATCCATTATGCTAGTTGTTATTCTAACCAGATATCCTGTATTCTGTTCAAATACTTACTTTCTTTTGTGCTAGAAACTGTCAACTTCTCTTTATGAATGATTAATTGTGAAAGATGATTGGCTTTAGACAAGTCACATACCGGTAATGTCATCAGAAATTTGTCTCAAAGAACATGTGCAGCACCCAGGAACTTCAAAGTCACAAAACACAGGCCTATTGAACTTAATTAATCCTAAGAGAGCAATTTTATTTGAACATTTAGTTGTTATAATTTTGTATTCATATCACACCATTTTGTGTTCTCTTTCTGTATAAAACTAAATTTTATTAATTATTGTACTGGACAAGAAAATGAGAAGAATATATTTGTATACATTTATCAAGTTACTGGCATGTATCTAGTTGCCACTATATTACCAACACATGGTATAAATAGAGTGTGTCTGTACATTTGTATATAAATTAACTGTCAGTAAATTTCATTTAGATTCACAATTCATGTTTGTATATATAATTATATCTGTAGTGTGCCTTGGATGTCTGTTTCATACTGTATGATATTTCAACTGTGTATAATATTTCAATCATTTGTTAGGTTATTTAGTGATGTGGTATAAGAATGGCATGATTCATATAATTATTTTCACAGCATTCTTTCTGTACTGCAATATTTAGAAATTGTCAAATGTTAGATGATTGTATGAAATCATGAAATGTAACATTATTAAATATTCATATGGTATTAAATCATGGTATTTCAAGTCAACATTCATAGTAACTGACATCATGTCAAGGGAGATAAATCATACACAATTCATAGTAACAGACATCATGTCAAGGGAGATAAATCATACACAATTCATAGTAACAGACATCATGTCAAGGGAGATAAATCATACACAATTCATAGTTCTGACATCATGTCAAGGGAGATAAATCATACATAATTCATAGTTCTGACATCATGTCAAGGGAGATAAATCATACACAATTCATAGTAACAGACATCATGTCAAGGGAGATAAATCATACACAATTCATAGTAACAGACATCATGTCAAGGGAGATAAATCATACACAATTCATAGTAACAGACATCATGTCAAGGGAGATAAATCATACACAATTCATAGTTCTGACATCATGTCAAGGGAGATAAATCATACATAATTCATAGTTCTGACATCATGTCAAGGGAGATAAATCATACACAATTCATAGTAACAGACATCATGTCAAGGGAGATAAATCATACACAATTCATAGTAACAGACATCATGTCAAGGGAGATAAATCATACACAATTCATAGTAACAGACATCATGTCAAGGGAGATAAATCATACACAATTCATAGTAACAGACATCATGTCAAGGGAGATAAATCATACACAATTCATAGTAACAGACATCATGTCAAGGGAGATAAATCATACACAATTCATAGTTCTGACATCATGTCAAGGGAGATAAATCATACATAATTCATAGTTCTGACATCATGTCAAGGGAGATAAATCATACACAATTCATAGTAACAGACATCATGTCAAGGGAGATAAATCATACACAATTCATAGTAACAGACATCATGTCAAGGGAGATAAATCATACACAATTCATAGTAACAGACATCATGTCAAGGGAGATAAATCATACACAATTCATAGTAACAGACATCATGTCAAGGGAGATAAATCATACACAATTCATAGTAACAGACATCATGTCAAGGGAGATAAATCATACACAATTCATAGTAACAGACATCATGTCAAGGGAGATAAATCATACACAATTCATAGTTCTGACATCATGTCAAGGGAGATAAATCATACATAATTCATAGTTCTGACATCATGTCAAGGGAGATAAATCATACACAATTCATAGTAACAGACATCATGTCAAGGGAGATAAATCATACACAATTCATAGTAGCTGACATCATGTCAAGGGAGATAAATCATACACAATTCATAGTAACAGACATCATGTCAAGGGAGATAAATCATACACAATTCATAGTAGCTGACATCATGTCAAGGGAGATAAATCATACACAATTCATAGTAACAGACATCATGTCAAGGGAGATAAATCATACACAATTCATAGTAGCTGACATCATGTCAAGGGAGATAAATCATACACAATTCATAGTAACAGACATCATGTCAAGGGAGATAAATCATACACAATTCATAGTTCTGACATCATGTCAAGGGAGATAAATCATACACAATTCATAGTTTGCTTTGCCTCAGAGTGTAACAAACCACATTTAGGTGTTTTATCTGTCTAAAAATAGCACAAAGATGTTTTATATGGGAACATGATGAGCAATGATAACAATCACATAATTCCTAATTTAAACTGATGAAAGGGAGTTATTTCTATGAAGTTTTCTGTGATAGCACTGTGTTTAGATTATGTCTGAATTATCTTGTCTTTAGTAGCAAGTTTTAGAAACAGAGCATGCATACATCAGAGGAAGTACAAGGTTTTCATTCAAGTCTCTAAATTTTACCAGATAATTTGAGCTTGATATGTATTTTCTATTTGATTGTTTGCCTTTGTTGAAATTGAAACATTAACTTGAAGCTTAGATTTCATGATAATACACATACAGGTTACATATCTGATGTCTTAATGTGTTACAGCTGTAACCCTTTGTTGATTGTTTGTTAGTATACAGTAAACATATCTAATGTGTCATAGCTATGGAATTATGCATCTAAAGTTAAACCTGTGTTTGCAGTCACCTCTGAATAATTGCCAGCTTTTGAATACAGGCTATTATTTGAAAAATGATTAATGATTATTTGAAACAAGATGACCTCTGACCTTAAGTCCATCTGTCAATAAAGGCCACATTCTGTCTTCACCGTAAGTGTCATAAGTTCACAGGTTTGACTGTACTTGTATTAGTCCTGAATGCTTGTTTTCTTTGCATTATACCAAGTAAGTTTTATAGCTTCCAAGCCTTTAGCACATTTGTATCCTGAGAAAAGCAGGACACGAACATTTTTAGAACATTTTTATCAGGCTAGTCGCCTTGCTGGATGATAGCTTAGAATTTTTATTAGTTCTACAGAAATTTCAACCTGTCCAAAAGTGATTTCTTCTCATAATTATGAACGGACAAGTGGATTTATCAAACACCTTAAAACTACAAATCTTTTCCAAGTATTCAGAGATAATGGAGACATCCTATGAAATCTTTTTTCCCTTTATAATTGATTGTAATGTAACTGATATTGTATTTATTATGTAAAAAGAATGAAAAATGCATTGCTCCTTGGATTCTAGGTAATGTACAATACTCAAAGCCATGACAAACATTTTGATGAATGGTGAAAATATGAGAAAAATGTGAAATTGAAACAAGAGTGGGTTGTGAATAAAATAACTGTGAATATTTTGCCAGCCATCACAATATGATAGCTGTGTCTTGTACCGTTTTAATTGATTACACTGGTAATCATAAAGACAAGGTGTTGCTATTATGAAAAAAACAGTCATGTGTGTTAAATTAATGATTATAATATCCTAACCATGTTCTGTTTCATTTTATAATGATTTACTAGACATTGATTACAGTATTGAATGAATGGATCTGTATGAAACATAATGTTTTTACTGTCCATTTCCTGCCTATTGATTCCTTTATAAACATTGTATTGTTATAAAAGTGCTGAAACCTTTCCCTAGTTCATTATTGTTAAGAGTTCAAAAACTTCCCTGTCCATATTTATACTGTATGAAAATTGAACCGTTGAAAGTTAAATGTCTCTAGTTTGAATTGTTCTTCTTTTATTGATTTTGTTGTACATTTTGCATTTAAAACATTAGTGACTACCATTAGAGTTAAATGTTTACTGCCCTTAGAATTATTAATATTCCAAAGCTTAATTAATATGACATGCTTTTTAAGATATGAAAATATTAAGTGTTACCTCATTTAGTTTTAGTACTAATCAAAGTACTGAAAGTACTCATAGAAACTGAACTTACATAGACTTTCAATACAACATGGAACGGGAACTAGTTGAGTATTTGCATGGCGGAAAAAAAATGAATTAATTTGGTCCACATAATATTTCATGCTTGCATAGCGAAACCTGAACTGTCGCTCAGTTTCCAAAAATTGTTTATTAAAGTTGAACAAAATAATCTTTTTTGAACTATAAAAACTAATGTAACTTATAAATTGTTTACCATAGGTTTTCATAAGATTTTCAGACTTATTGATATTGTTTATGTTAATTGTTATAGTGTCATAGGAATGGATAAATTGTTTGAATCTGGTCAGTGTCCTATAAAGTACTTATTACATCAATACATGGTATACCATTAATGTATGTTCTTGTGTGTGTGTGTATACTGTGACTGTTATTTTTTGCAATGCCCATGCGTGGCTGTTTACGGTGAACGCCGGTCAGTTGGAAACCATTCAATAGCAATAATGAAATTATAATTGAGGCTATTATATGTTACTTACCTGTTTGTTGTTGTAATAATACCATAAATCAGTTCTAAGGGTACTTACCTTGATTGACAGGTCGTCTACATCATTGGATAAGCTATAATCTCTCCTCTCTCTCAACCTTGTTGTGGTAAATAACCATGTAAGGCCATCCTTAAAAAATATATTGTTTGTGGTAACACATAGCCTATTCACCAGAAATGTCCCTACCCAAGGTTTTTTGGCCTCTCAGGTAATTTTGTTTTAGATAAAGAAAAGCATTCTGACAGATATTTTTAGTAGCTCAGTATAAATTAAATTGTAAAAAAAAATCCTACCCACATACTGAAAATTTTCTGGGTTACTGGCAGGGTTGTCACAAACATACCATTTTTTAAGGCTGGCCTAATATATATTTTTTTGTTAGGTATATCAGTGACTATTCTGGTACATACTATATAAGTATTACATGATGATCAGTTGATCTCAATTTCTTGAGATATATGATAAAAACCTTGATAGATTATACTTTAATATAAGAAGATATTATTTGACTGATAAATTTGATGATTGTTTTTTATAACAATCATCAGAAAGTGTTGTTATCTAGAAACATAGCTTAGGATATAACCATGAGGACCAGCTTACCACTATGGCATAGATTAGATGATTGTAAGTTGTACCTTGATAACTAATTAGGTTTGAATTTATCTCATCTAATAGTCTTTGAGGCACTGCCTGTCAATACAGGGGTGTGATTCTTCCTCCTTTCAGCTGATTTCCTCTTTTTTGTCCTAAAATCTTTGAAACAAAAGGGTCCAGATTCAGACTGATCTACTCAAAAATGATATTTTTGTTAGCATGAAGGGTGGGGTTAGGGTATTTCAGCCTTTTTGCTCTTGGAGCAGTCACACCCCTGCAATATGATATGTCTCCAGATTATTTCCAAGTGTCACATTGGTCTGTGTGTTATTGACAAGTCTACTAAGGTGTCTAGTTCTTATTTCTTGCTGGGTTCGGGGAGTTGGGTAATCGTAAAATTTCACAAGAACTTTGCTGCGTGGTGTGATTAAAGTCTCATACTAAAATTACTTTGATTTATTTAGCGAGTTTAAGGTAATATTGCTTCTAAAAATGGGAAAAATTATGTCTGGAACTGATAATTGTCTGAGTTCAAATTAGTTTGTAACGTTTCTTCCCTGACTCTCTGTAAAATTTGCTGAAACAAATGGCTGCTGATCGAGATATGCTGGTAATCTGGGATTGAATCTCAGTCACAGCAGGCCATACCCTTCTATGAAAATTTGACAAACATGTTGATTTTCTTCAATATTTGGAGAAATTGCCGGCTCAGGGCGGAAGAGTAAGTTAGTACTGGTTAGAATAGGGTCCAGGTTATAAACTGGTTAGGTGACTTGGCTTCTGTATATAACTGAAATAATCAGTGAAAAATGAGGGAAGCAACAATGTCAATACTCTAATAATATTTCTTTGATGTATTGATTGTGTCTGCTAGAACAGTTGAGCTGATACAATCAAACTAAGCTTCTTATCTGATTGGTGTAAAATGGTCCACTTTTTTCTAACTTTAATTACATTATTTATGAAACAATAAATGATGAAAGTGACTTTTAAGTCTATTGGGAACAGATCAGAAAGAATTTTAGATTTATTACCAGTAGTAGCTATCTGTGATATGACTTCTCTCTTCAATTTCTACAATAACTTTCTGAATTCATTGAAAACTGTGCAGATAGTTTATATGAATTGTGTTCTGAGGCTAGCTCAGTTAGATATGACTGGGTGGGGCGCCATGCTGTTGGTCTACTGAAGTCACACAGTGGGCTTGTAAACAATATTATACATATTATCTCACCTGCTAATTGACACTATAATGTTCTTTTATTGGCATATTCTCTAATATGGCATTTTATCCTCACAACAAGTTGGTGCAGTATTATAATGTATAGTCACAGAGTACAGGTTTTGAACTGGTACAGAGCCCAGGACTATTGGGTAAGGTTTACTGTCCCCATGTATTTCATTGAGTACTGATGAAAACATTTACAACTCACAATAGCACATACAAGGGTAATTTGCTAGAATATATTACTTTGCATTGAGAAAAGGCTTTTGCCTGATATTTATTTGGTGATTTTATTTACTCACAGGGCATCCAACCTCTTATTACTGAAAAGTTGTCAATGTGGCAGTAACTTAATTAATTTGACAAACAACACAGCCCCACCTGGGCTGACTGTGTATCAACTTAACAGGAGTTTGATTGATATATGATGAAGTCTGCCTATAAATTTATGCAAATGATTTCATCTTGTTTTACTGATGTCTTTATATTATAATTCATTAGATTTACCTATGTCAGTGTTTGTACAAAAGTTTATTGTTCTTGAAGAGTTTCTCCTGAATTCATTCTACTCTTATCCTACATTTTGACTCAGCAGTTTATTACTGACAGTCTATACAAATAAGGCTTTGTGGAATCAAACTATGCTTGTTAAACTGGGAAATCCCTATAAATAAGTTGAGACATTTGTTTATTCATTTAGATTGATTTATAGTGTTTATAATCTATGAGTAGTTCAAGTTTGAAACCAAATGAGGGATGATCTGTGGTCTAGTGGTAACTCGCTGGACTACTGAATGAAAGGATGTGGGTTCAAATCTCAGCTTCGCCTTCTGTATTTCTCAGGGACTCTTCTCCAGTGTCCCCATCCCATCTACTAAGGCAAGTACTGTGTCTAGAAAAATCACAGAAAAATAAGGGTGAGGCATGTATCATTGCTTTACACTGGGCACAATAAAGAACCAAGAAAATCTATTCAAAATAAGAGAATGGGTACCAGTCCATCAATGCCTGGTTCTCCTGTATCCTCTCTCCCCTCTGACTATAGCTGTCATATGGGCTGTTTAATGTTACAGATAAATAAACTGAAACAAATGATTTTGGAAAATACTTTAATTACCACAGTCCCTTCCGGTTCATCAGTTAGCTTCTGGTTGAAATTTTATATTTTATTCTAATTGTTATGAACTTTGCAGTGAATGTGATATTTATCCATTCTATTGATGAAAAGTCATAGTAAATATGCCCTTGCTTGGGTCTTGGTTTCAGGAACGTGTTTTGCCGTCACCAAAATATTGCACTTGCCTAAATCCTAGGACAAGTAAATTGGGAGACTAGAAAGCCTGGTATTTTCTTTGTTCACTAAGTATTTGTAATACATTAAGAATTAACCACTTCAAGTGTTTTGTTTAAACAATCAATTTCACATACTGTTCCTATGGTAGCATTTTGTATTGATTAGAGATCTAAGTAATTGTATTTTGTCCATGATGATTAATGTAATAAATGTCAAATGTGAACAAACCTATTAGATTGTTAATTATCTTGTAATTAGGGCTTAATTGCTTTCTTTGAAGATATAATTTTGTATTTAATTAAAAATGGTTGTTTAAATTCTCTGATGAGATTTTAATCTATTATCTTGTGTCTTATTTCAAAGTTAATATATGAACATAATATTGCCTGGTACTTAATCAGCATCATGGAGTATTTTATTTATCACTTATATTCAATATTACATCATAAAACCCTAACATAATAGAACCCAAAAAATCTCTATTTCACACAATATCTACACATCTGCTAATACTATGTATGTAGATTGCTATATTTAAGACTTAATTACGCAAAAAATATCTGATGAACATCAGTAACGCTTTTAAGGCTTTCACACGGAAATTTCTGTATATTTCATAGAAAAGCATTCTTCATTGTACAATTTTCATATCTAATTATTTCAGTGTAGTTTCAAAGTTCATGTTGCTTGTATTGATCAGCGATGCTTTATCACAAACAGTTTGCTATGTTTTTTATCTGAACTGGCTTGCACCTAACTACTACCGGTAGTTAATGTATATAGCAAAACTGTTACTTATATATTATCGGTCGTCTTCTTTATGTTAAACAAACATTTATTTCTACAATGTTTTATGTCTTGCAATGATTGTGTTTTCATTTTTCTCTTCTGTGCAAACTGCACTTTGTATAAAGTATGTTTGCATTATGTATGTAATACTTTTTAATGTTGTAGCATTTTTATAGCCAATTAACACAAATGTTCTTCTTTGTAGTGTTAATATATTAATCCAAGCAAAATTTTGACTGTGTATCATTTTCTACAAGATTTTGAATTGTTATTATTGAATTGTTATTATTTTTACAGATAAGAAGAAAAATGGTGACCTAAAAACTAATTCAATGGGGAACAACAACAGTTCCGTGGCTGCTACACCACCTCCGGAAAGGAAGTCCAAATTTGCTGCCATAGGGAAAATATTCAAACCATGGAAATGGAAACGGAAGAAGAAGAGTGAAAAAATAGAGAAAACTGTAGTTGGTAAGTTTTCACTGCAATAAAATGTGGGTTTACCAAACAAGGGAAGTAATCATATTGGTTATTTTCATAAATGTTATGATTGAATTACCTCCCTTAGTTTTGTAAACTTCAGATATGATTGAATTTATTTGTTTATATCTTTAAACGCTATTTATAAAGCAGTCATCTAATTTTCCATGTCACTGGAAAGTATAAGTATTGACATTTCTTTCATAATTCTTCCACAAAGCATTATTGTGTATGAAGACATGAATATTTGATTTGGTAAAATTTCTAAATATGGAATTTGACTTGCTTATGAACATTTGACATTTACAATTTGAAACTTAAATGTTAGAAATATTCTAATGATGTGATGTTCATGCAGGCTGCAGCTGATGTTTTCTGCCACTTTATAATTCATTTTTACTTCCTTATCAGAAAGCATAAAATGTTATAAGTTGGTCTGCTATATGTCTCTGGGTAATGGGGGTTGATTCTTTTAGACTTCTCCATATGTTGTATGTCACTTTGATTTTAACTATGACTGAAGAAAAAAATTGACCTGTCACTGAAGGATATATGATCAGCAAAAAGGGCCTGTTTTATTATACAAGTTTGTTTATACATGTAAGCTAATGTCTGCATACAACACTAATACTTACATTCATTACAAAATTGTGAATTGATCAAGATTGGACTACATCTTTACATTTAACACTAATAGTTTCTACTTGAGCAAAGATGAGAGACACAATATGCCAAAATATATTGTTTATAAACATACTGTCTTTGCTTGCATTTATTATACCCCATAAACGAAGTCTGACAGGGTATATTGGAGTCACTCTGTTGGTCGGTCGGATCCTCGTTCAGTCAGTCCTTCGCATACAATATCTCAAGTTTGTGGAGCGAACTACCAGTTATCAACATGAAGTGGAGATGATTTGCAAGACGCAATTTTTGTGCCCAGTGATTCACACATTGCTGAGTTATGTGCCCTTGAACTTACCCATATGTAGTGTACAATGGCATTCTAAAATTTCTTAGCCCATGAATTTTGTGGAGCAAACTACTTCCACTTTTTTCAAGGGATTGAATTGAAACTTGAAATATATTATCAATATATAATGTAGATGTGGAAGACACAATTTTAATGCCCAGTGATCCACTCATACCAGAGTCATGTGCCCTTGAACTTAGCCATACAGTGTACTATCACATTCTTAGTGTCAAAGCAGCGGCCGGGATATAATTCACCTCTGTGACAAAGCTCTAGTTTCACATTACTTTCGTGTGTCAATAACCAATGCCAATGAGTTTTTGTCTATTTATAGAATTGGAAAGAAAGATTTCCGTTAGGTCCACGAGGGAGGAGTTGATAAAGAAAGGTGTGATTAAAGAGAGACAGGAGGATACAATCGTGGAAACTAACGAGTCTCCCGCAACAAATGTTGACACTCCATCTAGTCAGGATCAGCCGACACCTGTGGTCAAGGTAGACGTGAATAATGTGGAAACAAACAATACGCACATGGAAAATAATGGTAAGTTGATTGTTTATTTTAGGAAAAGTGCCTTAAAAGCATTATATCACCTTTGTATGAATTTCTGATACAGGTCTGGGACTGGGAGTGTACATGTTTTCTGGATTTTATAAAAAAAATATTGGAGGTTCATTGGGAAGTATAATTGTGACCTTCAGCATTAAAAATCTTATTTATTTGTATATATTTTTAACAATACAGTTAAAACAACAACAACACGTGTTAAAAATTTCTTTATGTTTCTTATCGTTTCGGCATTTAGCCTTCGTCAGATTAATACATAATAACAAACAACGGACGTGACGTCATGTAATATTTGACGGAATATATATTATATAAAATAAAATAACATGCATGAATGAACAAATTAATGTGTCATTTAGAATTGAGTTATAGTACTATACGGATATAAAATACAGATATTTCCTATAGAATTATGATATATAAAAACCGGTAATAGGAAAAAACGTGATAGTTTTTTTATATATATTTTTAAGTAATTTCTATGACATTAAAAAATGCTTAGCTTTTGTAATTGCCCTAGTATTCAGTAAAAATCATTGACCATAGCAACAGAAGTATTTTGCTTATGATACTAGTAATGATGTGCTCTGGATGGGAATCACTGACTTCATATAAATGATCTTTTCTTTTTGAACTGTAAGATACAAAGTTAAAAGCCACTTAGATCATGTTGTTTTGAAGTCATATTTGATGGACATAATTTCTGTCCCATTCAAGATTTTAGCAATTTAATGATATTAATGTTGTGTAATACCTTTCATAGATGCAGAACCAGTCTATTTATACCACATATTCCCTAATGAACACCTCCTTCCCCTGCTAAATGATTTATTTTTTCAATTTTTGAAAAAGAAATAATATAAATCATGATTAAAAATATTTTTGTTAAAAATTCAAATGGTTCCAGAAAGTGTTGAATTATAAATAAAAACTAATTGTGCACTATGATGCCCTGGAGGTATTTATTTGGGAAAAGTTTGTGTATTGTATTCCTTTTTTATTAAACATTTAATAGAAGTATGTAATGGCTGGATTGCTAGGTGCTGGAGCTCTATATCTCCTATGATATAGCAAATTTCATTGTATCTAAGTCAGTACAGTAAGGCCAAAGTTAAAAAATTCTGAGTTTGCCCTAATGCTACCAAAGTTTGGGTTGGTAGGTAAGTAGGGAATGTTTTTTAATACATTTTTTTTTCATTTTTAACCAATTCTGAGTGTTGACTAGTACTGAAAATAAACATGCAGATCGAAAATGCTTTTTTTGCGGTCCTCGTAGTGAAAAAAAATCTGTACCTAAAAGTTTCATAAAAAATTTTTGGTCTCAGTCATTTTCCGGGTTGTTCATGTTAGGGCAAACATTCATATTTTTAGTCTTGCCCTAAGGTATCATCAGTTCATGTTGTTACATCTCTCCATTGCTTGGTACAACAGGTGGTGAGTGTCTGTTTTGAAGGTTGCACCCATTCCTGTGTATTCTGTATCTCTGATATAATTACCTACAGTACATTGGTGATTTGTTGAATCAATTATTAATTCCTCTGAGATGTTACACATAAATCTTTCTTCTTAAAGTTTTATCTTGTTGTGTAGCTTGGTATTGAGACAGAATTTTATGCGCCAATTGAAGTTCTCAGGTGTTTAGATATTTGAAATTTAGAAGCAAAAAATAACGTTTCAACAACCTGTTCTCCAGTGCTAGTCTATTTCTTTATAGTTCTATTTTATCATGTTTTGTGTATTACCTGTTTCACAGTGGATGAAGTTAATGTTTTTAAGGCATAATTATCTAAAAGCAAGAGTTTTCTATACTATATTGTTGAAGCATGTACAGGGCACCTTTCCCCTCAGAAAATTTCTCTGAAATCATGCAATTTAGTCAGTGAAATTTTATTCCCCAAATTGGTTACAGGCAAGAAAAAAGATGCACCAGTCCACTATTTCATCCCCATATTAAGGGCTAGAGCTCCATCCCAAAAAAATGAAGAAACCCCCTGATTAAAGTATAAGTGGTCTGCTCTCTGAATATTACTCACTGAAAATTTTAAAGCTGACTCAGATTGTACATCAAGTTGCAAGTATTGACAAGTGTGACACTATCATATTTAGCTGTTCCAGGAAGACGGGAATGATGTAAGTTTAGAGTGATTCACTCAGCAGCTTTTGTTCTACACAATTCTGTCTTGCAGACCTCAGACGGTTTAATCAATACAAGAATTAATACATTTAGTTTTTAATCTCATGGTTCTGCCAACAATCGCAGATTACAACTCTCGGCAGGTGCTGCCAATTAGCGCTAACATGAATCTTGAGAAAAAAAATACGAAATTGCATTTTGAATCAAGTTTCTAAAAAACCAACCTCAATAATGGTGAATATTTCAAGAAAGGTGTCAAGGTATAATATGAATATTCACAGGAGCCTCAGCACCTACTGATTTCAAATAAATTTACATTATGATTATGTATTCGTTTTTTATGCTCCTGGCATCAAATAAATGTGGTGCATAATTATAGTGACTATCTTGTCCATCCATTCATCCACACAAGGTTATGTTAAGCTGCCACTGGGGCATATGTGTTTATTGAACATAGTGTCTAATCTGTAATTTTGAAGCTAATTTATTATTTCATTGCAGAATAATGAAGACCCATTTTTCATTTATATATTCAAGTTGTTAACATCTCTGAAGTTTGTCATGTTAGGATATCACTATGACTGTGTGAGTCACATGCATCACAAAGCTGTGACTGTTAGTTAGTTCATGTATAAGTTTGCTTATTGAGTTCATGAATCTATTCATGAATCCATTCATTTATACATCCTTCTTGTATGTTTCTTTCATGTGGAATATATTTACTTCTAGTTCCTTTGGTAAATGTTTGAAACATGTATAGAAGGAGGAAAATGTGCATTTACTCTGTGCTATACTGTATAAGTGGATATTGTTGCATGTCAAAATTATGGTGAATCTCTTACTCTATGCATTTCCCATTCATTAATTAATGGGTGTGAAAATCAATTTTATGACCAATGTAATATTTGTTGCTAATAAAGAACAGAACAGATCATAATTTGTATTCTAAGCAATTTTTGCAAGCTGAATTGTTTGCAAAGTAGGCCAATCGTGAAAAAGTCAACCAATTTTATAGTGCCTAACTGTTAGCAGGGGAACAGGTTAGTTATGGTTCATAAGTAAGTCTACTAAACACTATGGATGAAGTCTATGAACCATACAGGATACAGTCAAGCATTATAATCAGTCTGTGGTCTATAAAGAGTGAACATGTGCTAACTCAATTGATACAGAAACACTGACACATAATAGTACTAGAGCATTCTAACAATTTCTATTCTAACATAACAAATTTTAAACCATTGTTAAATATAAGAAATCTTATGCATAAAAAACTTTCTGGCTTCCTCCAACTCAACCAGTATGGACTTTTCAATCCCAGAATCCCAGTTAATTTTTTCTTGGCAATATTTTTATGGGAACAATATGTCAGAACTAAAATATTTGAAAAACTGTTTGCTGATCTAACTGCTCCTATTTTGTTTCATTTTAGTGAAAAATTATGTATTTCTGGTTTAATAGTGTAAGCTTATAATAATACTTCTACAAGACTGTTATCAGCATTATATATATACACCTGAAGAATATAGACAAATATGATTGGGATAAGATTCTGCATGATTAACTTGGCTGTAATAAGTGCATGAGTAAGGACATGTTGGCCTAACAGTTTAATAACCCCACCCACCTAATTATATTGTCATGTGGCGTTTAAGTCACATTTTTTATGGTTTGATGATAAAAAATGATGTGGTTTTACCTCTGAATGATTGCACACCTTTAACCCAAGTTTTATGAAACTCTTTGTTACTTTTCTTCCCTGTTTTATGACAACTGTGTGGACTGACCCATATCCCACATACATGTATCAGTATATACAGCCAACATTTCACATTATATACTCATCTTCTATATGAATTATATATCCAGAATATAGGTTTTGCCTGAACCTTAAATGTATAACTTGCTATGCTTGTGTCTCATTATATGCCCTCTGTTCTACATTGATAATATACTTCAGTAGATTTTGAGTAAAGTATGAATGAACCGTACATATAACTTACCAGTGGAAGGGATATATGTGTTTAGTGTTAACCATACAGGTGTTTGTATGAACTCTGCATACATAGCTTTGCGGATATTTTTAGGTGAAAATGTCAGATTGAAAATAAACTAAAACAGTTATAAAATACAGATAGAGTAAACTTCAGTTCTGTGATTGATTCGGATTTAAGATAAAAAGTTATAAATAGTTTCATGCAGAATAATGAGAGATTGTTCAGATTTTTAAGTTTTTCTGAAAAGTTTCAAATCAATTTCCTGTGTTAAAAATGTGGAGTAAGGTTAAAAAGAAAAGTTCTGTGTTTCGTTTTGGCTGCTTATGTTGCTGTAGAAGTAAGTATTATAGACTAGTATAGTTAATTGTGTTACATATTTTTAATTAGACTTTGCTACAGTTGTGATAAATCAGTTTTTCCTTATAAGGACTTGAATGGTTTAATTTAAAATGATCATTCTATGACCTGTTGAGGGGTTCAGTGATGAAAGCTTTCTATTCATTTCATATTCTGTATGATAATGTTAGTGTTGTTTTAACCTGATGTATATTTATTTATGATCTGGAGGCTTCCAGCTGGTTTTTAAGGATGAATTCAACTGACTGGGCCAGTTAGTGATGTGAATATAATATATAACATTAAGTACATATTTCCCCTATCACAGGATTTCTCCATTTGAAATTCGACATTCAAATTACAAAAGTGTTATTTATTAATTTAATACTGATTGAGACAAGTAATTGTTCCTTAGATTGTTCAGACTGGTAACTTTAGGGAACAAGGGCATTTCTGAACCCTTTTAGGGATTTTGCAATCAGAGCCCTATCTAAATCATGGTTTTACATGTTAAAGATATCTTTTTAATGGTTAAAATTCTTTCATTACTCAGATACATAATACATTTATCATACATCTTGACAGGGTGTGACTCATTCTTAAAATTTCTGCACATTTTTTCCTCCCATGATAAAAAGATACGTCATAAAAGCGTAATTATGTGTTCAATATTTAAACAGTGGTTCAAGTGTGTTTCTTATGCATATAACATTATTGAAATACCAGAAACAGTATTGAACGAATATGTACACACATACATGTGTAAATAAAGCTGTAAATAACCAGAGTGATTGATATGTACATCAAATTTTACATGTTGCATTGATGAATCTTACTAGTAATTTGGTTAAGTCAGTGACTTCAAATTTTGGTTTTTATTTAGCATTGATTTACTATAATGTTCCATTCTGTTCAGTACCAAACTCTTGCTTTCATGTACACAGCATTATGCATTGATATAAAGAAAAATGAATATTTTCCCATTTTCCATGGACGGTTTAAGATATTGTTTGATTATGGGTGATAAATTACCTAATTTGATGTCTGATAAGGGAACAGGAAATACATTAATTAGAGTAAACAACAGTTAAATCTCTTCAACATTGAGTATTAATACTTGAAGTTTGAAATGCTAATAAAAAACATCATATTTCACTTTAAACTAGACTTCACATCATTAGCTATCTTAGATCAACTCACCTGAATTCAGAGATTTTTTCATAGCTTAATTCAATGATAAATTATTCATAATCAGCCCATGTACGGGAGAGAAACTTAAACAGTGTCTCATTTCATTCTTGTTAGTTTGGTACAAGATGATAAATCAGACCTTGGGAAAGTAATTGTACACATGTATACAGTGTTAGGGTCAAACTTGTATTGTTCTATTAATTCAAAACCTCATCTTTTCTTTTCAATGTACACCAGTAGGGTATAATATTACCTTAAGTGCTCCCAGCTATGTTATAGTGAAATGATTTGTTTGAAGGTGAAATAAATGATCATGACAAGTCATTATTCATGTGATGTTTTATTACAAAGTATTCATATATTGTAATGGTATACAATTATATGTTGGTTTATATTTTATTGGTTGATGTTTTATTATTTGTATGACTGTAACATTAGAATCATTTCTCTGGTTTTTAAGTTCTGCATTATATTTGTGAATGTTTGAGCAGTTTTATGTGGAATTAATGACTGAATATGGCTATACTTCAAATGTCATCTTGTAACAAATTGTTCATGGGTTTTTCATTGACACAACAGTTAGTAACTGTTACTTTGTTTGACAATTAAAAAGTGTCTTCTTACTCAATCCATTAAAGGTGCATACCCCTTTTGACTAATTCTTGTATTTTAATCAACTACCACTAGGTAGGTTAATAAAATGGCCTTTGCATTGAAGGCAGTGATTTGATATTAGGTGATTTTTAAAATGAGACAGGGGTTCAGTCTATGAATGCAAGTATATGATTGGTCATTTCTGTGTTTGATATTTATATTGACCTATCATAAGACTGGACTTGGGCTGGTTTTCATACCTACAATTATTGTTTTTGCCTTATATATTCCTAGCCTTCTATTTCATTGTAACAGGTGCTATAGGATTATAATCCAATAAAAAGAATATAATTATTTATTCAATGTTTTGCCAGAAAGGTATACCTAGGATTCTTACTGTGATGTTATGCATCAGTTATGATTACCTAAATGATCCGTAAAACATGTGCTAGTTCCGTACGGCATGCTAACATATTCAATAAAACATGCTCACAGATTTTGGCTCCGGTCCCCATAACTTAATTTAAGTACATTTGTTAGTATAATGTATTAATACATTTAGGGTTGATGGTTCTCCTAAGGTCTACAACTTGGGTCTTCATCCGACATTAAGGTCAACATCACCAAATAACCCTGGCTGTTGGTAAAACATTGAACCCCATAGAAAAATACATAAGTGATAGTCTATAACACAATTTATTTATATGTGTGTTTAATTATTTGAATACTATTTACCTTGGTTGCTATTACTTATTATGTTGTAAGTAAATGACTTACTTACTGCTTTACTTAATCCTTTTCATTCCTTGGGGAGCATAGGGCCAACACTGTGGCTCTCCATTTGGTACGGTTTGTGGCTGTACTAATCCTTTACTTCATTCACCCCAAGATGTTTTTTTGTGGCGCAGCTCTTTGTCCAAGGACCTCTTCCATTTCGTTGTAGGTCAACCACGCTTTCTGGTGCCTTGTGGGTTCCAATCCAGGGCCCTAGACAAGCTATATTATGGCTCCTGTCTGCACAGAGTGTGCCCAATTCCCCTCCACTTATTCTGCGTGATGGAGTCAGTGATGGGGAGCTGATCTATTCTTTGCTAAAGATCCTGGTGGGATATTCTGTCTAGCCATCTGATGTGGAGGATCTTTCTCAGGCAGGACTGGTGATGATGATGATTACTTGTAATTTGTAGTAAATGACTTACTGTTTAATATATCAATTTTACATGTATATCTCCCTACATAACTAGTTTTAGCATACACCATGTTGTTCATAAATTATGGAATAAATGTTACATTCTCACATGCAATGTATCCAGGAAGTTTGAGATGATAGATATTACAAGTGTATATAGGTTGTCTATACTTAACGTTGACTGTTAAACTTTCTCTGATTCATTGATGCCATCTTTACAATGTAATATTTGATGGCTTGATGTTTTATTACCTACCTATTCCTACCTGATGCCTACTGCTAAGTTAGATCACTCTTTTAGTATTATTTTATGATGAAGTTTTTGTCTACCACCTTCTGATAGGACATATTTTTCATGGCATTATGTGCATGTGGAAGGCTCAAAGGAGAATGTTTCATATGTTGCCTGAATAATTGATTTGTCTTGTACTGAAGTGATGCCACTGAATCATATTGCTGCAAAATGCTCGTTTTTCATTGATTTCCGTGCTATCTAGTGATCACAGTGGAATAAATTTCCTTATTCCATATGTTTAATACAAATCATGCAACTATTTTATAACTTCATGGTTGTGTCCACATTGTTTTTGATGACAGTTGCTTTGTGGAGACACCGTTGGTGGAATTTTGCTTAAAAATTAGTCATCAGTTTGGTGACCGGCAGGGAAGGATTATTGCTCTATGGCTACTTCCAGGACAGTTCTTGTATAATGATCTAATAATATTCTAGATCTTAATGTGTTTAGTAACTATTGTCTGGCACAGCCACAATTTATAGGACCTTTCTGCAGAAGGTGCATCACAGTGGCTTATTTCTTAAATAGCAACTTTTATTTACTGATTATCAATATGGTTTTTACCATAATTATCTGTTGAAACAGTTTAATCATCGTATGTTTGACAAGACTTTATTATACATAATACAGCAAAGCTTTTGTTGGCCTCTAAATCTTGTTAACATATTCCTTTGTAAAATTTAATGATGGTTCTTTTGATGCAGCAAAGGAATTTGCTCAAGCTATTTGTGCATATTGTGAACCTGAATGAAGTTCAGTACCCATTCAGTTTACTGTTGATGCATATATTATACCAATAAACTGAATCAACTTCTGTATCCATACTGTTAGTGCCATATATTATATCACTTTGTATCATGTCAGCAATGCATAGCAACTGATTTGGAAATGATATTTTGCTGATTAATTTCATGTGAAATAATTAGTTACAGAGAGTGAAGTGGCCTTTAGAGACTCTGCTGTGATGCCATATATGGTTTTATTGTATTTCAAACGTGGATGGCACTCGTTGAATTCTTTCTCTTATTGTTCTAGTTGGGAATCATACAGATACATGAAAATGTCAATAAAACCCTTATAAAATGTACAGTAGATGTTATTGTATAAAATAGTATGTAGGAAATCTCAATATATGAACACTCTGGTGAATACTTGCTACAGTCAGCTGCAGCGCAGTATGGTAACATTGGTGACAATGGCAGAATTGTCGTTTATTTAAGGAGAGGAAACCACTTCATGCCTCTGTAGTGTTCTGTAGACTATCTTCAATAAGTAGTGCTTCAACTAAGTGCTCTCTCTCTGTGTATTGGATTGGTTTATTTCTGGTTTTCTGAGCAGGGATAGAATTTTCAGGTACTTTTGTTTACATTTGCTGAATTTTTGTATCACTTGTATTTGTTTACATTAAAGTAAACACATATAGCTCTGGCGATCATTGGTGTGAATTTGTTTCAG
Organism: Lutraria lutraria; assembly: GCA_964023205.1. Taxonomy (NCBI): domain Eukaryota; kingdom Metazoa; phylum Mollusca; class Bivalvia; order Venerida; family Mactridae; genus Lutraria; species Lutraria lutraria. The sequence goes on along the minus strand of OZ026838.1, from coordinate 35,840,880 downwards.
TCAATTTGATAAAAAAACTTTGGTAGAAATAGAAAAAATGTTTTGGCAAATATCTTTTAAGTGGCAAAACTTGATTATATCTTTTGCATACTCATTTAATTTTTTTAGGCAATATTGATATTGGCAACATGCTCATTGCAAAATTATGACTGTGTTGGCATCATGCTCCTTTTATAATTATTGCTTGTGCTTTTTTTGGCAACATGCTCTTTGCATTATTATAATGGTGTTGACTCTTGATATTGACAACATGCTCAGTGTATATTTATGGCAGTGTAAATATGTACAATAAGCTCATCACATAATTAGGACAGTATTGATATTTGCATTATGCTCCTTGCATAATTAAGTTGTTTTAGATTTTGGCAACATGCTCTTTGCAAAATTGTGTTGGTGTGAATTTTGACAACATGCTCCTTGCATTATTCTAGCATTATAGAATTTGGCAACATGCTCCTTGCATTATTATAGCATTAAAGAATTTGGCAACATGCTCCTTGCATTATTATAGCATTATAGAATTTGGCAACATGCTCCTTGCATTATTATAGCATTATAGAATTTGGCAACATGCTCCTTGCATTATTATAGTATTAAAGAATTTGGCAACATGCTCCTTGCATTATTATAGCATTATAGAATTTGGCAACATGCTCCTTGCATTATTATAGCATTATAGAATTTGGCAACATGCTCCTTGCATTATTATAGCATTATAGAATTTGGCAACATGCTCCTTGCATTATTATAGCATTAAAGAATTTGGCAACATGCTCCTTGCATTATTATAGCATTAAAGAATTTGGCAACATGCTCCTTGCATTATTATAGCATTATAGAATTTGGCAACATGCACATTGAATGACATACAGTTACCCCTCGAATGGAATTCACGAAAAACATGAATTCATCTTGAACTATTCTTGCATACTTCATGAACAGTTATGTAATTCAATGTAGTTTATTTGAATAGTTTGTTCGTGTGGTGAATCTGTTTTTAATGATGTTCATTTGAACTGTATGTTACTTGATTGATTTTACAAATTTCTAAGTGCTTAATTAGATACTTGGTGAGAATTAATACAGATGTGTGTTATAGTATTTCTGCATATTATGGCCGTTGTATTTACCAATGTACAAACACTCTTGTAACAGCTCTCATGTTATTGTTATGAAATAACATTCATATACATAAACATTCATTTATTTAAAGGAGATTTTGTAGATCTGATCACAGTTAAACAAGGATATACTTCTCAGTTCCCCACCCACACATTATCAATATAGCAATGATTTCCTGGAATCAAGACTTCACCTATAAGTAAAGTTCTCCCATGTTAATTGAATCAATATTACAGATGGCTTTAGTAAACTCCTGGAGATTAGTTCAAACTGTTTCCTCAGTAAATCTAGGTTTCTGTGATGTACGTAAGTCTTGTAAGATGTTATAATTTTCTTCTCCTACTTCTTCTTGTTATTGCAGTGATTCAAGTGCATCCATTAATTATTTTTCCTTGTTTCTTGTTTTACATGTTGGTTTTAATCGTTTGAAGGTAATTATTATGTTTTGATATCAATTATGTTTTTTTGTTTTTTTTATAATTGATATTTTTCTATCTGTTTAAAATTTTTGTGTGTAATGTTTTGTTGCTATTTTTTGTGATAGAGAAACAGTAATTTTTTTTGAAATATTTATCTTATTTTTTCCCCATTGTTGTACTTACAGATTATTGCCATGTTCTACTTTTTTAATTAAATTCAAGTATCTTGGCACTATCAGAGTCAGTGAAGTTTTTGATTTTGACTCAAAAAATGATTTTTTAGAAGCTGATTTTGAAATATTTGATTCTGGTAAGAAATTTGATGTGTTCACTTGATATATGGTTTGTTTCATTATATACTTAGAGACTTAGTATTCCTTTACATATTTCTCTGTATGACTTACTAGTATGTTCATACTTGAATGATCATTAATATAGGTAGGTAGGTACCAGGTACTTGTGTTGTTTACTTACTTGAATTATTGCACAGACTAACATTGAAATTATGTATAGTGATATTTAGTTAGTACCAAGTGGATGCTTCCAACAATGTGTCTATGATTCATCCAGTCTGTTTGTTCCTGATCTAGTTCATCTTTTGTTTATATATCCTGTGTTTTGGGCTAATATTCTGTATTAGTTGGAGATAGTTCTAGTCCTTTCTACATTCTGTGAATAAGTGGGAGTATATATTATTTAGATTCATTTCGGATGTGTATATACATGTATTGATCTGGAGCGATTCCGTATCTTAGCTTTCAAGCTATTCATATTTATCTACCGGTATATATATTTACAAGGTATTTAGATTTTTTTCAATCTTGTTTTTTCGTGTGTTTGAAGAAAATTGTTTAATTGGATTCTGTTGGCGATCAAATCTCTTACTTTTAAGATACCCGTAATTATATCAAGTCTCGTATTAAATCAAGAATTACTCACACAGATTATTGGCTAGCCAGACTTAAATAAATTTTTGGTTGCTTTTTGTCTGTTAAGGAAAGGTTTGTAAGTTCACATTCCTATCCTTAAGTGCTGTAGGAAAATTACATTTGTCTTGTAAATTGTGTTTGTCTTTCATCTAGTAGTTCTATGTCTGAATGTCTCTTATATAATTAATATACAGTTAAACCTGTGTCAGCAACCACCTCCACAAAAAGGCCATCTTGTGAATAAAGGCCATTTAAAAAATCATTGATTATTTAGAACAAATGACCTCTGAATAAAGGCCACCTATCAATTAAAGACATGTCTTTCCCAAGGATGGCCTTTGTTCACAGGTTTGACTGTATCTATAATTAGGTTAATGAATGTATTAAATATAATTAGGTTAATGAATGTATTATATATATAATTAGGTGAATGAATGTATTATATATATAATTAGGTGAATGAATGTATTATATATATAATGAGGTTAATGAATGTATTATATATATAATTAGGTTAATGAATGTATTATATATAATTAGGTTAATGAATGGATTATACTATATGATATTTAAGAAATGGGTAGTTCTCTTGTGTTTCTTACTGGTTATATACATGTATACATCAGTTTCTAACCATCATTGAACACAGGTGATATACAAATCATTTCTGAGGATCTCCATTATATATGTAACTAACATCTGCTGAACTTTGTTTATGTATATAAAGCTGGGTACCACTTAATTTAATGTCTAGTTCCTATAGGTATCTTTCAAAGCCTGGAACCACTTGGTCTATTGTCTAGTTCTCAAAGCTGGGAACCACTTAGTCTATTGTCTAGTTCCTATAGGTCTCTTTCAAAACTGGGAACCACTTAGTCTATTGTCTAGTTCCTATAGGTCTCTTTCAAAGACATGGTTTTTCTGCTCCTTCTTTAGGAGATCAGAAACAAGCACCTGCTACTTCTGGATAGTACCAGGCTTCAGAGAAGTATCATTTCTAACACTTCAAGGATATCATATCCTAATTGAAGGAATAAAAGACAGGTTGCATAGCATATTTTCATATTACTTACATATATAACAATACTGTAATTTCCTATCCTAGTTATTTCATATAGTGAAAAGAAAAATTTAAAGAGCTGTAATAGCTATAAAAAGCTTACTATATGTAATGTCTATTTAAATTAGACATAGATACTTAAAAGGATGTATACCTGAGTTATCTCATGTACACAAGTACATGTTTAATGAATGGATACAGAAACGTGTCATGTACATTAATGTTGTTATTATGTCTACTTAATGTCTTTCATCGTTCAGCTAAAACTTGTAAGCAAATTTACAGTCAATTATGTAAGTTTGAATGTAACAAAATTTGATTAGTGAGTTTTGAAATTTATATATTCTTACAAGTTTAATGCCATAATTATTTATTTTCTTTCTTATAAAATATTTTTGTTATGAAGCTTGCTGTCTTTCTCTATAATTTAATTGAAACTCATCAAATAAGCATTAAGCATGTTATTCTATGAATAATATTGGTATTAAATGACAACATTGAGATTGTGTTTATAATGAAGCCGTTATTTTCCCCTCATTTAATGGAATACCTTTTATGGAAGATAGTCATGTAAATCATGTACTTGGTAACTTTGACATTTCATTTGAGATTTTCTTAATAATTATGCATCGTTTTTCAGCCGTAGCTAACAGTGTGTAGGAGTTTCTCTTGGGTTTCTTGCGTGTTGTGAGAGATGTTCGCTCGTTACTTGTCAAGCAAATGTTGATGAAATAGAATTACTTGGAAATTGAAATTTAGTTTTACTGTACGCCCACTGACTGATTGAAAGTTACTGTTGTCAGTATGATTTTAGTCTTCCATTTACATCATATTACAATAAGATTTCATGCTTTGGTGTAAAGTGGTGTGTATTGGTCTGTCTCATTCAACTCTCTGAATTTTTATATGCATTGGAGAAATTAATCAATTTGTATTGCTGTAATTAAACAACGTTTTTTTTTGTTTTGATTCTAATTAGATTCTTTTTTGTGCACCTGCTTCAACACTAATTAGTAAATATGCAATATCATGCTGTTGCCATGGATTTAATATCATATCCTCTGAAAGCTGTTTGCACTGATACTGATTGTCTTGTCTCTTGACCATGTTTTTCTGTTGTACGGTACTACCTGATTGACTGAGGTGACCCGGTTGTTATGTTGTACCAGATTGGTTGATGTGATCATGTTGTTATGTTGTACGTGATTGACTGATGTGACCATGTTGTTATGTTGTACCGGATTGGCTGAGGTGACCCTGTTGTTATGTTGTGCCGGATTGGTTGATGTGATCGTGTTGTTATGTTGTACATGATTGACTGAGGTGACCCTGTTGTTATGTTGTACCGGATTGGTTGATGTGATTGTGTTGTTATGTTGTACATGATTGGTTGATGTGATCATGTTGTTATGTTGTACATGATTGGTTGATGTGATCGTGTTGTAATGTTGTACATGATTGACTGAGGTGACCATGTTGTTATGTTGTACCGGATTGGTTGATGTGACCATGTTGTTATGTTGTACATGATTGGCTGATGTGATCATAAAAGATACAAAATTTTATGTACAGTCGTTGACATTTAACAAAATAACATTATAAATATAGCTATGTATACCTATTGACCGACATATATCATGTTGTTATGTTGTACATGATTGGTTGATGTGACCATGTTGTTATGTTGCACATGATTGGCTGAGATGACTTTGATATTATGTTGTACATGATTAGTTGATGTGACCATGTTGTTATGTTGTACATGATTGGCTGATGTGATCATAAAAGATACAAAATTTTATGTACAGTCGTTGACATTTAACAAAATAACATTATAAATATAGCTATGTATACCTATTGACCGACATATATCATGTTGTTATATTGTACATGATTGGTTGATGTGACCACAGTCATTTTTCAACTGTGTCTGCTTTACTGATCTGACCTTGCTGTTCTGTTAGACCTGATTAGCTGATGTGACCTATGGTGTTGTTCTGTTGTACCTAATGGCTGATATGACCTATGGTGTTGTACAGTAATGACATCATCTATTTAATACTCTAAAACTATAACTCAGAAATATCACCATTTTTATCTTTTTCATGTGCACTACACATCATTAATTTTCATTATAACCGTAGAGATTTATACTTATGTACCCGGTAATGATTGTACTAAAGTCTGTTTTACCTGGAATAAAAGTGTATGTATTTTATATATATATATCTGACCATGATAAGCTTATCTGACTGTTTCAATTTAAAATATAGTACTAGTTGGCAAGATTTTGTTATAATGTTTGTAGATTACAAATTATGATGTAGAGACAACCTGAGAATGTTCCAAATTTATCCCAGTAGACATCAGCAGTATCAGGGGTGTGATTCTTCCTCCTTTCAGCTGATTTCCTCTTTTTTGTCTTAAAATCATTGAATCAAAAGGGTCCAGATTCAGTCTGACCTACTCAAAAATGATGTTTTTGCAAGTATGAAGGGGTGGGGTTAAGATATTTCAGACTTTTTGCTCTTGGAGCAGTCACACACCTGAGTATTGTTTCTAGCACTGATGAAAATGACATCTTTGCATAAAACTCTAGTAGAACTATTCAAGTTTTATTTCATGCTCAGTCTATTATTGGCAGTTACTATGGAAACTGTGTCAATGATGCAATATTTCACCTTTGTCATTTCTTCAGGAAGAATGTTGTAAATTTAATCCTTTGATTTATATTTTTTCATTTGTTTAATTTTTTTTTAATTTCTCTCAATTAAAGTTGAAGGCCTTGAATGTTTATTGATTACATTGAATTACTAGAAATGTTGTATGTTTTAAGATGTAACTGTCGATACTCTTGTTATAAATTTTAGGATTTGTATACTCTTTGTTTTTCTGTGAAATTGCGATCATTCTGATGATATTTGTAATGTTCATAATTGTCTGCATATTCTATCGTATTCTAGCTTGGTGCTTGAGAAGTATTGACAAATGAAGGGCCTATTTACTGTCTGCTATTATGTTGTTAGAAGTATTAGATGCCACATAGAATTATTACAAATGTATTGTATGTGAAAAGCGCCTCTAAATTCCGATAGAAGTGTTTCCTTTGTGTGAGATAAAATCAGATTATAAAAAGGTCCCTGAGGAATATTGTCACCATAATAAGTGGATTATTACAGCATACTGTTAGGCCGACAATGCAGCCCACACAATTTGTCACAGAGCCATGAAGGTTTTGCATACAGCTAGTTTCATATGAAATCTCTTGTATTACATTAAGTATCTGGCTGTCTTTGTCTCTTCTTTGGAGACTGAATTTACTTTGTGTGATAATTAGTGTATTTTATAAAATCATTACCAATGTAAATTTGGTATTAACACTGGTATGCAGCATAAATTACATCTAGGGAATGTCTGGATTAATTTCTAATTTTTTACTTTGAATTTTGAAACTATAGCAACCATCACTCCTGTCTGGTTGTTATTGATTATTTTGTTGTTGTCATTTCAAAATGGTAAAGTAATCACTTACCTGACGTGGGAAAGTTTTTGTTCTTGTCTTAAAGCTTATGCGACATTTTATCTTCCTTTTTGTTTGTACTATCTGTTGTTTTATATCATATTGAAGAATAGCCCGCCCGGTTAGCGCAGTGGTTAGAGTGTTGGTCTTCTGATCAAGAGGTTGTAAGTTGGAACCCCAGGCAAGGCTCATACTGTCCGTGACAAATTTGACTTAAGATATTTATATCCTATATTAAATTGTCCCCAACCTCTTAATTATGTGGGCTAGCTTGGTAGTATCCTGTGGATAGAATGTGGTTAAGGCTTAAATGAAATCCAGGGAAGCTGGTTCATAAAACTATGGTCTACCTGACACAAAATGACTGAAATAATGTTGAAAATAGCGTTAAGACAGAATAAATAAATAAAAGGATGAAGAAATGAAAGAGGCCATTTTGATAACTTGTAGTTTTAAGACCATTTCCTAAGACACCCTTGTTTTTACCTAACCATCAGATAACTTGTAGTTTTAAGACCATTTCCTAAAACACCCTTGTTTTTACCTAACCATCAGATAACTTAGTAATTTATTTCTCAAGATGATGATAACCCACTTGTACTGATTATTTTGATTGGTTCTATTTTCAGAATCACAGAGAAAGTCTGAAGACAGCAGTGATAATGTTGTAAGCAGTAATGGTAATGTAACTACAGCATCTTGTCCTAATGATGATGCTTCCAATATCATCACTACCACAGCAGAAATCACTCCTATGCAGACTGACACTTCAGGTAAGTAATTCCACGTACCTACCAAAATACAATGTATACCCAAATAATTGCACCCCTGGGGTGATATTGATTTTTTTATGTCTAAGTTATTGATTTTAAAATGGATAAAATTAGTTTGTTTGCAAAGGCATTTTTGGTGAATTCTGATTTCCATTTTTTCTCAAAAAGGTGAAGCACATTAATTGAGGTTAAGGATTTTATTAGTTAACTTTCAGTTTCTATGTGAAGTCGGTATGTTCATCAGTTTTTTTTACCTTGATATTTGTTGTAGTTGAACTCAGTTGTTTGCCTTTAAAGTTCTTCTATGATTTCGAGTCAGTCTAGTATGCTAGTGATGAGGCCAGTATTGATGTCATTTCTTTGTCTGTGCTTGGAACTAAGTTGAGGTTTCTCTGTCAAATAGTTTTGTCATGCTTCAATTAATCATTCAAGAATTTTTCAAGAAATATTTATGATTTCATGAATTCTTTTCCAAGGGGTTTAATAAGACTTTTAGTCTGTGACTATTAAGTAGAAGTTAGAAAAAATAGTATTTGTTATGCTTGACATCTTTTTGTCCGTTTAGTTTCAGAAATTGTCTGTTAGATTGGATCTTGGAATACTATAGTTCAGTTTATTTACTGTGGTAATTTACTGGAATACTGATGCATAACAGTGAATGAAACACATGGAAATACCTTAAATTTGGAAAATAAATATGGTCACTGGTTGTGATGAACATATCTCATGAACCTTTATTTCTCTTAACAATCCTTAAGCTTGTGTATCTGTGAATTTTGTTCCTGTTGGTTAATGGATGGTCAGTCATAGATCTACTTCCATATCGTAGTACCTTTAGGTATATTGTCTACCGTACTTGAGACATATCCATAGGTAATTGAGATAAGAATAGAACTTCCATTTTGTGTACAATAGGCAAGAATAGGACTTTAAGAAAAAAAAACACTCACCAAATCCCACCTTCCCTAAATAACACCTTCCTTGACACAAAGCCCAACCAACATAAAGGCATGCAAAGAATAGATGAGAAGACACAGTCTCCTGAAGGGTACTGTCTTGGAATTGTCTGAGATAGCTTGTCCAATTAACTGTAGTAATGTTAGAGAATCATCTTTAGTAGTATCTATCTATTAATATTCGACTAATTGTGGTTCCTTGTTATTGGCAAGTTAAATAACCCATGAGGCATGTGTATTGATTGAATCAGGCTACATTATACATTGCTGTCCATCTAGTAGAATATACTACTGTTTGTGTTAAGAAACCTAATGCTTTTTTTTTTTAATTATAAAGAATTAATCACATGTAAGGTTGCATTGGTAAATTAGCACTCATATATCTATGGTCAAACCTCAGTGATTTTTGGGGGACTGATTTAAGGCCAATATTCGGCCCCATTCCCCTGTCAGAAAAGTATATATTTTCACCCAAAATTAAAAAAAATCATAAAAAATTCCCCTTCCGTAGAATATTATTTTTCTTGAAAACACGGTTAAAAATATCGCTAAATTGACCTGTATGATAGCACATTGTCTGTAACCATCAAGGTAAACAGTAGAACCTGTTGATAATTAATTGTTGGAGGATATGTGTACATTGTTATACAGTTGTTCCAATTTTTCCGCTTGATGTTCATTTTTTCACCTTTCTAAGGGCCCGCCATCTTTCAGAACCTGTTTATAAAGGTCAATAAACGTTATCAAAGAGAGGGGAGTTGTTTGACTTTTGTGCACTTAGCACTGTTATTTAAAGATCTATATTGACTGTTAACTGTTAATTTGATATATGCCAAGGAGTTGAGTTGTTCACATGTGGACATTATATATGGTAAAATGTTTACTATATTTATGTTTCTTGCAGGAAGTGGAACACTAGTAAGCTCACAAGAACAATCTGCGTTAATATCTTCAGCCCCTACAAGTAAGTGAATGTCCCTTTTTTCTGAATGTTCAAATTTCATACTGGTATATGTATGTACATCATACTGTCAAGTATTTACATGGTTAAAAAGATACAGTGTCACTATTTACAACTTGTTTTAAACATAGTCTTAGTGTACATAACAGTAAGGAGTTATAAGTATCCGTTTTACTGGTCCTTGGTTAATTTTATTAAGTTTCTTATGGCATTCCATCTAAACCAAAATGTAGCATGATATGACATAAAAATATGTTCTTATACATAGAGCTGGGAGGTTTTATCGGTATATAGCGATATCTGCTAGACAATATAAATATCACAATATTTTTTCAGCATACCGATATATCGGGTTTAGCTTAAATAAATGAACTTTGTGTTTATTATAGTAAAAAATAGTTAATACATTGTGGTAAAGTGTTATTCATGTCTAAATGCTGGTCAATCTTGTAATATTATTGACTGTGCACGCATACATATTTATATGTATACATGCATTAATTGTTTCAACAGTGCTAAACAAGAACAAATTATTTGAAGTGTGAAACTACACTGTCAGCTATAGTCTGTATTATTACAAAAAATGTACTAGTGATTGTAATCAGTCCATGAAAATTTCGTTAGATTAATCGGAGGCAAAAGTCAGTGATTAATTGATTAAAACTGATCAAATAAGAAATTATCAAATATGTTACTATGGCATGAATTTAACATCCCTTACATCAATTGAATAGCACAAAATGAATACAAATTGAAATATTAAATGATTTAACAGTATTAAGATGTTTGAGTGAACATCACATCAAAATATATTGATTATTTAACAAACTACACTGGGCCAGAATTATGCTGCATTTACAGTTACAGCTTGAACAGCATCATCTTTAAAGTAAAACCGTGTAAGGTCTGCAGTACTATAGTCGAGAACGACAACTATGTACAGAAATCAACAATCCGTTGACGAAATGGGAGCATCGTCATCGACACGTCAGATACCATTCGTCAATGATTCGTTGAATAAATCAGAACATCACTAATTATTACCCAAGACATTATATAAATGTTAATTTTTAATGCTTTTCTGTAAATTTACCATTTATATATATCGTGATACAGCATGAAATATTGTGATATATCATGATACGCTTTTAAGGACCGATACCCAGCTCTACTTATACAAACCTTGATTATGTATTGATTACAAATTTATATAAGCTCAGAAAGATATTTTTAAATGGTACCTGTACTAAAAGAAGTAAGCAGTAATTTACAAGTACCAGTTTGTGACTTTTGTATACATTGTATAACAAACTTGTTAACAATATCAAAAATAGTAAATATAGGATTGTCATTATCATGCTGGTGGTTCACAGTAGATACCTCACCTGTATATCCTCTGGTACTATTGCTCTTATATTTCTCCCATTTTTTTATATCATTCATTTTGATAGATCCAGGGGGGGGGGGGGGGTCTTGTTTTTGGCATGTTTGTCTTGCCTATAAAATCGAAACACTTCCACCTACAATCATCAAACTTTGTACAAGGTTTCCTCGTGACAACCTCTACAGGACTTGTGCATTTTAAGATGATCAGTTGGTCAAAGTTCAAGAGGCATTGTGTTTTAAAAAGACATCATATTGATAAATGTATTGCAAATTAATTAAAAGTTTACTCCATTTTTAGATGTTTTCTTGCTTTTTGTTGCAACGTTATCCACCACCTTCAAAACATTGTTTTGATATCTATGTAAAAGAAATCCATTTTTCAGAACTAGAAATAGATAGCACCAAAAGTTACTTATGCATGTTAAGTTTTTCAATTGCTGTAGGTTTAGATTCAAAATGTTCCCAGCAGCCCGTCTAGTTAGCTCAGTGGTTAGAGTGTTGGTTTACTGATCAAGAGGTTGTGAGTTTGAACCCCAGGCAAGGCTCACACTTTCCATGAAGATATTACATCCTATGTTAAATTGTCCTCCACCTCTGATTTATGTGGGGTAGCTTGGCAGTAGCTTGTGGATAGAATGTGGTTAGTACTGGTTAAGGCCTAAATGAAGTCCACTAAAACTGGTTAGGATAACTGCCTACCATGATATAACTGAAATAATGTTAAATCCGACGAAATAACAATATGATGTTACACCATTGAATATGACATACATGTTACGATGTATCAAGGTTATACCCAATCAAAATATGTTTATTTATAGATCATATAATCACGCTCATGTTATAAATCCTAAGACTATTTTAGATATTATGTTCTAATTCTGTCTTTGCTGTTAATTTCAGCATCTGCTTCTCAGGCACGTCCGGTCATTATATCCACAATCCCACCACAAATCATTCCAAGTGTCAGTATTTCCTCTTCGTCAACGTCGGCTACCGACAGTACTGTACAACAATCAACGCCTCGTGCATTGGAATCTAGGGCCATGAATAGTAGCACACCAAGACCTGCGGTGACAAAATTCTCTAATAATGTTACAACTATAATGGATTCTTCAAAATACAGACAGAAATATGATGACAGTAAGTACACATATTTGGTAATAAACAATGCAATTCACTCAAACCTGTGAACGAAGGCCATCCTTAGGAAAGACCAAATTTGGCCTTCATTGACTGATTTTTATTTGAAGGTCATTTTTATTTCTAAATGATCAATGATGGTTCCTCAAAAAATGGCTTTATTCTCCGGGTGGCCTTCATAAGGAGATGGCCATGACCACAGGTTTTACTGCACACACATTTTCATTTAAAGCTCTCTTGTATTGTTCAATAAACTGCATATAATATCAGGTTGCTTTTGTCTGGTTTCTTTGTCTGATTCCAGTAAATAGCTTTGGTCATTGCTGTGCATAATTATATACATGTATGTTTGATTATATTGATATTTGTATTGTTTTATTGATATTTATATTTCATATTGATATTTTTTTATTGATATTTAATTGTATATTCTATAATTTTATTATATATGGATATTCAATTTGGTACATTAAATTATATTATTTACTATTTTTATATTGATATTTGATCTTATTATAGGTGATGATTCAGAAGAGGAGGATAGTGAGGATGAAGGATGTGAAACTATGCCAGCCCCTAGAAACCCTCGGGTTTATGAAACTGAATCTTCTGAACCAGACTTATCGAAACAGCCAAAAAAAAGTGCTTTAAAAAAGACTCCAGTGATTTCAAATTCTGGAATATTACAAACTCGTACAGCATCAGGTGATAACGTACAAACTAACTTTAGTACACCAAGAGCTCGGGGAACCACACCCCCCACATCATCACCTAAAGCAACACCTGTGAATCAAGGGCCACCCAGACCCAAACCTAGAATCACGCTTCTCAGGTTAGTATACAGATCTTGTGTTCTATTAGCAATTTTTCTGCACTTATTGAAGTATAAAGGGAACTCCGTAATATTTTACCAACAAGAATTAACAACATCATTTTGCAACCATCAACAATAGGTGTTAAATAAACCAACTTGCTTGCTCTTTTAATTAGAGTGGCACTATTATAAACCAAGCCTTTACCTTTAATAGATTTATTTATTATTAAGTAAAGCAGAGCGAAAGACATGACACAGGCAGTGATTCATTGATAATAACTTCTTAAGTTGAAGAATCTTCCTTTTGTGTACTGAATAAATAACATATTTTTATCTCCTGGATTCTTGTGTCCTAACGGGCAACTTGGAGACATTTTTTATATGATATTCACCACGTGTGTCTGACTGTCTGTCATTCTATAAACATGATAGGTTTACTGTCATTATAAACATGATAAGTTTACTGTCATTATAAACATGGGATTTTTACTGTCATTATAAGCATGATAGGTTTACTGTCATTATAAACATGATAGGTTTACTGTCATTATAAACATGATAGGTTTACTGTCATTATAAACATGATAGGTTTACTGTCATTATAAACATGATAGGTTTACTGTCATTATAAACATGGGAAGTTTACTGTCATTATAAACATGATAAGTTTACTGTTATTCTTTAAACATGAGAAATTTACTATAATAATGGAAGAATGGAATATTTATTCAATATTTCATTAGCTGGCTGTAATTGGTCAATTTGAAATGAAGTCTGAGTGGATTCTATGACAGGTTTGACAAATGTTTGGACCTAAAAAATGAAAATAAGATCTTTATCTTTTATCTGCCTAACAATGTAAATATGTCTTATTTGATGTTATGAGTAATTTGTCCTCACTTAACATGAATATTGCGTAAGCATGAATTGTACTGACATTGATATGATATATCTGAATGGTGGTCCATCAAATTAGGCAAATATTTTGACACATGAAATGATCAATTTGTTCTACCATGCTGGTCTACATCTTAGTGTAGATAACTTTAAGTTAATTTAAGTATGTTCAATAGATTTAGCATATATTAAACATGTTTTCATATTTATTATTATTTGTGTTACTGTATAAACAGGGGTGTGGCAGCGAGTGATCCAGATAGTTTACCCGCACCACCGGCGTACCATTCCCAAACAGTACCGGAGCATCCACCTCCACCATACAAGCCACCAGCATCATTAGGTGATGAATCCTCATCAGATGATGAAGAGATTAATTACAGAGATGATGATGAAGAACCAAGTAAGAAATCCTACAATGCATATCAATCCAGTGTCCAAAATGGCCACAAAGCCACAATCCATTTGTCCCATGAAATTAAGGAATCTTCAATGAGATATTTAAAGGGTCTAGGAGTCAGACATATGACTGCGTGTTCAAATCAGAAATCTCAATCCCTTTAATAGTAATTCTAAAAGTTCATCATTTTCAAACATTTTGTATTATTGTCTATTTACAATCGTTTGTTTATCAGAACTTTAGTGAATAATCAGTGGTCTTGTTGTAACATGCTGGACTACTGAAAGAAAGGTCAGGGATTGAATCTCAGCTTGGCCTTCAGATTTTTCCGGGACGCTTTTTCAGTGTCTCCGTCCCAACTAATGAACCAAGTATTGTATTAAGAAAATCACAGGAAACAGGCTAGGCAAGTATCAGTGCTTCACAACAGGCATGATAAAGAAACAGGAAATACTATTTGAAATAAGAGTAGGGATACAAATGCCTGGTTCTCCTGTATCTGCTCCCCCCCTCTCTGGGGCGGCCCGGTATTAATCATTGTGTCAAATGGGCCATTATGGCTAAATACACTCATGTAACATGTTTCCTCTTATTTCAGGTTCATTGGCAGCTAAGGTTGCACGTCAGGACAGTTTAGCAAGGTTTTTAAGTAATCGACCATCTAGACAAGAGTTAGAAGCTAAAAATATTATTCCAAATAAATCTGAGGATGAGATTCATCAAGATAGACAAGCTATAGGTTCAAAATTGATACGGTAAGTTAATTAAGTCAGAGTAGAATTGTTTCATGGTTGATTACCAAGTTTTGAATTTATGCTGGGTTTTTGTGAAGGGAGACAAATCATTGCCAGGTAAACGATTAGTTTGTTTTGTTCATTTTAGTTTCTTGTTTGATCTTGCTGCAAAATAACAAATCTAAACAGAAATGAGAAAAACAAGATAAAAAAGACAGAAAAAATAGTTGTTTTGAATTACTGGACTGCCCTTGTTTTTTATGCTGATGTTTAGAAAAAAAATATAATAGTTTTGCATCCTACTTACTTTACATGTTTGGGTCAAGTAAGCAGAACTATATTTGTGTATGGCATAAAGTAAGCAGAACTATATTTGTGTATGGCATAAAGTAAGCAGAACTGTATTTGTGTATGGCATAAAGTAAGCAGAACTATATTTGTGTATGGCATAAAGTAAGCAGAACTATATTTGTGTATGGCATAAAGTAAGCAGAACTATATTTGTGTATGGCATAAAGTAAGCAGAACTGTATTTGTGTATGGCATAAAGTAAGCAGAACTGTATTTGTGTATGGCATAAAGTAAGCAGAACTATATTTGTGTATGGCATAAAGTAAACAGAACTATATTTGTGTATGGCATAAAGTAAGCAGAACTATATTTGTGTATGGCATAAAGTAAGCAGAACTATATTTGTGTATGGCATAAAGTAAGCAGAACTGTATTTGTGTATGGCATAAAGTAAGCAGAACTATATTTGTGTATGGCATAAAGTAAACAGAACTATATTTGTGTATGGCATAAAGGTTTTCTTAGGATCTTATTAGTATTTGTACAAGTCTCATAATTAAAATCCATGAAAGCAATTTGTGTTTACATTTATTTGTTTCTTAGCTTTTCTTAGAATTCCACTTATTTGTGAAATATTTGATTTACAGACGATTGAGTCTCCGACCTTCTCAAGAGGAACTAGAGCAGAGAAATATCTTACACAGTAAGTGCTGACATAGATTTCTGAACCTGGAAGTCATTATATATCTCATTAGTATTTCTTGTATCATTATTGTCTTTAATTTGTTTTACTTTGTAGCACTGTATAAATTATTGCAAGGTTTGTTCATTTAATTGTGATTTATTTCCTGCTGTAAATCTCTTTGCTTTAGATGATTGTTTTGCTAATTTTCATTACCTAGGAATCTCGTTTTGTTTATAGTATAGAGTTTAGAGTATGACCAGAAGAATGTAAAACATTTGAACTTTTTTTATCTGAATTTTTGAAATTCATAAATTCTGATTCATGTTTGATTTTTTTATAAAGAGGAAATGTTTAATTGTTTAGAAGGATCAGCTGCGTTCTGTAGTATATATAAATTAAACTGAAGTTCTTAAATCATATCTCTTTATGCAATTCTACAAAATAACAGTGAAGGTTAAAATGTGAACTTATTTAGAACAATATTGTAATTAGGTATGATAAGACCTATCTAGCAGATTGTGTATATTCTAATTGACAATATTTAAGACAATAAATTCAACCATTTTATGAATTCTAAATCAACTTACTTACAGCATCAAGTGAAGATGCTGCCAAGAGGGATAAGGAAGAAAGAAAGAAATTACTCATCAGAAAAGTAAGATTTTTGACGTACATTTACCTCACCCTCATGTATTGTCCATGGACGTTAAAGACAACAATGAGTGCAGATCAAACTCTCATTAGTACTAGTACAAGTCGTTATTTACAAAGTGAAAACTATATTATTTTTAAACTATAAACATTAAGCAAATCACATGAAATCCATTGTACTTAAAAATATCTTCCCATAATGCAGCATATATTATGCAATTTCCCACGATGCAATGTACATTGTTCAAATACCCATAATGCAAAGTTATCATGATATGATTTGATTTTCAGTTGAGTTTTAGGCCAACAATTGAAGAATTAAGAGAGAAGAAGATTATCAAGTTTAATGAATATATAGAAGTAACAGATGCGCACGAATATGACAGACGTGCTGATAAACCTTGGACACGTTTAACACCAAGAGATAAGGTTAATCTTGTTTTTCATTCAAATTTGTCCTGTTTAGACTTATTTTTTACATCAATTGTAGAGCAAGTTCTTACAACTTATATTAACTACTCTACATGACTGCTTCCAGGATTCCGACCAGTACTCGTGCTGAAAGAAGAGATTGTGAAGGTTCCAATCAAATTCCGCCACTGATGGGATTCGAACCCGAAACCTTCGTGTAGTTTGATCTTATTGATTTCATTTAAATGTGATTAATAAAGTATTGTATCACTTAACACAAATGATAAAAAACATTTCAGTTTTTACGAACAAATGCATTATGGCCAAATGACTATGTATTGTTTGCCACTGTTTGTTATTTTTTGTATACATGGTATGATCTGTGTAATATTGTTGTCATTTTGTTATAGCGTGAATAGTCTCATGCTAGAAACATCATTTCCATTGTTTAAATTCTTGTATATGGTGTGGTTAGTGCACTGTATGTATGCTTCAATTGTTTAGGTGAATCAGCTATTGTATATTACTGAAATATGGTTTAAAAAAACAACAGGGGTAAACCCTCTGAAACATGAACATATCAATGGATCTTATTATATCAGTCTGTGAAGGTTGTCTAAATAATAGTATAGCAAGGCCTTAATTGTTTCTATGCTTCAATGTTTGTTTATAATTGTTATTTACAGGCTGCCATAAGAAAGGAGTTAAATGATTTTAAAAGCCAGGAAATGGCAGTACATGATGATAGTCGACATTTGACAAGGTATAGTATACATGTTGTATATTTCAATGAATAGATGTATTTATGAAATAAGAAACACATTTTGTATTATTAGGGGTAAAAGTTTTTTCTGGATTCCACTGGTTTTATAGTCTTATATTGTTTCCGCCGCATTGAGGTCAAGATTTCTGTTGTTGCTTTTTATTTTAAACATTCAACCATGCATTATTGGATTAAATAACACAAAGTAAATGACATTGTTTTATAAATTTTGTTCTTATGTATTTGTTTAAATATATATTTCAGATTTCATCGACCATGAGGCAGTATTCATGGTACAGAATGGAGAAAATTGTATGCTGTATTGTGACATTCAGTATCACGCTGATTCACATTATTTACACTGAAGTCTGCGTGTGCTTGTCCTTTACAGTGGCCCCTTAATATAGCTCCCTGAATAGACCCCTCTTCACTGGTGCCTGATATGTTGTGTTTGTTTACCAACGGTCATGTGACCGTGATTCTTTATTCTCTGTCACAGAATGAAGTATGGGGCCAAAGTCCCTTATTCGGGGATTCTTGTCTAGCGCTCCATGTTCTCAGCATTGTACAGAATGTACTAAAATTTTATTCCTCTGAAATATTTGTATATAAATGAATGTCTGGAGGTATTGATGTATATTGTCTCT
Organism: Lutraria lutraria; assembly: GCA_964023205.1. Classification (NCBI taxonomy): domain Eukaryota; kingdom Metazoa; phylum Mollusca; class Bivalvia; order Venerida; family Mactridae; genus Lutraria; species Lutraria lutraria. The sequence continues at coordinate 35,822,318 of OZ026838.1, read as the reverse complement.
ATGACAACTGTATCATATTTATACTAAACAAAATTTATTAATTCCACACTAAGTGTTGAGTGAATTTTATTCTGTATTTTTATACTTCTTCTGTTGCTTTTCGTAAATAAGATTATTGAATAGCAACTGAATTTTTTCTTTGTGTTGATAATTATTGTATATTGTAATTTAAACAGTATGTTATATAAGTATGCACATAATGTAACTATGATACTGAATGAGCTCTTTCAGTATTTATTACATGTATATTCAAACGATCCTCTCTACAGATATTTCAGTCGTCATGTGACTGGTACTATTTCTTTAAATCTTGAACAAGTTCCCAAGCCTAATTTTTTTGTAACACTGTCAACATGGTTGTAAGCTCTAGGTGTCAGCATTGCAAGCCACCTAGCCGTCAGCTCAATGTATCGGAATGGTCAATCACCTGGCCATCTGTTCTAGGTATCGGTCAATCACCTTGCTGTCAGCTTTTTGCATCAGAATACTAGCACATGTAGTCAAGTCACCTGGCTGTAGAATACCACACTGGTATATTCTTTATCTGAATTTACTGAAATTAATCAGTTGATTGGTTTCATTCACAAGTCTTGCATTTACCTTTACAGTTATCAATACATTATCATCATTGGAATTAAAAGATTATTTTGGTATGGTATACAACATGATTTATTTAATAGAGTGATGTTCTTGATAATTCAACTGTTTGATATTGTGAATTATAATCTCTTGTTGAGAGTTTGTCTGTTAAATTTTAATTAGAATTTCATACATGTACCAAAAGTATGTTTAGTAGAAATTATCTCCAGTTCAAATTTGATTTGTTTATTTTCAAGTTGACTGTTTTACTTCAGATATATAGGAATCAAGCCAGTTCTTGAAATACTGTCCATACATGGACAGTTATGTCTTTTTAGAGGTTTTGTTTTTATAGTAAAAAATTATTATTTTAATGAAAAAGTATTTCTAATTTGCTAATCTTTAAAGTAAGATATATGAGTTACTAGAATGTACGCTTGTATGCTTATTGATTTTCTATTTTATTTTTGTAAGCTTGTGGACCAATACATGTTTTTCTACAATTTATTCAGATAGTAAGTGAAGTCAGTTAATGAAATTATTGAACCGTAGGTACTGAAAATTTGTCCCAATAATTTGCGACTTGTGTATTGCATAGTAAAGTAACTTCTTGAAATGTTTATTTTTTTCTTTTATCTTGTACTAATCATAGTTTGGAATCTGTGGTCTAATTAGTTGAGTTGCTATGGTGACAGTTTTGTAATAAATCAGAATGTGTATTACAGGCAGTGTTTTGATTTAATCTACAGTACTATACGGTGTTACCCCGCCTCTGTGGTCGAGTGGTTAAGGTTGCTGACTTCAAATCACTGTAGCCTCTCACTGATAGAGGGTTGTGAGTTCGAGCCCATGGGAGGATGGGAGTCTAGTGCTAGTTCTTCCTTGGAACGATGGTTAGGTGAACTGTCCGCCTCATATGACTCTGACTGTTGAAAAATCAAACAAACAAACTAAAAAATGTACCGGTATATGGTGTTGAGTTGAAGTTTGTGCATCTTACAATATAAAGTTGATATCAGAAAAATCAAGACTCTATCACAGATAATGGCAAATTATGATAGTTTTTAATTGTTTATATCCATAATTAAATATTTTTAGTTGGTTCATGCATGTACCCTTGCCATTTTTTATACAGAAACATTATGTGATCTGAATTATATCTGCACACAAGATGGTAACTGAAAATCTGACTATACAAGCTAGTTCTTATTTTTTTATCATTTGCATTAGGACTGTGGTGTTTTTTTTTGTTTTTCATTTTTGTTTCGTTGAATTTATAAGAATATCCATTTTATTGATTAGAATAAATTCAAACATACGAGGTAAATGAACAATGTGCCATTTTCATGTTTGATGGTTTTAATTCATTTTTTTGTCATTTTTGTAATTTTCTTATGTCAGAGTATCTTTATGTTACTCTTGTTACAAAGTATATAATGTCATCACTACCTGATATACTCATTTTAATGTATAAATACATCATTGTTTTTCTATTTTGTGATTCAACAGAGGCACTTTATAACTATTTGTCATTGAAACATGAATAAAATTTCTTTGTTTTACAAGAGATCATTTCTTCAATGACATCTTTTCATTTTAAATATTTCCTAAGATTTTCAGTTAAAGCTTTTCTTCTAAAAAAGACAGTAGACATTGTTTGTACATTGTACTACCATTGAACAAAATCTTTGTAAAATGACATTACTGTATAATGAGTGTTTCTTTACAAGTCTATACTATCTGGACACAAGGTTATATATATTGAATGCGATCTCTTACCAAATAATGATTTTCATATATATTTCTAAATAGTAAGACTTGTGTTAGCAGCCATCTACGAATAAAGGGGATTTTTCTTGAAAAATCCATCATTGATTATTTAGAACAAAATGACCTCCGAATAAAGGCCACGTTTGCCTTTTTCAAAGATGGCTTTAATTCCCAGGTTTGACTGTATATCAAATTAAAGGTTTTGTATTTTAGACTCAAATTCCTTTTTACAGTCTACTGTACTGATATTATATCTCAGTGATACTTCTACTCCTCGATTCTGATGCATTTACTGACGGTGTAAAATTATCATTAACATCATTGTCCCTCTGATCTCGAGATATATATTTCTACTTTTCTATTATCATGAAGGGTTGTGGATGTATGTTATGTAGTTGAAGAAAGACACACATGTAAATGAATATGAATTTTAAAATGTTCAGATTGTTATGTGTTCTGATACCTTCTCTGGTTCCCATTTTTTCCTGTAAATAAAGGGGTACCAGTGCACTGCTGTTAACTTCAGTTGTATAACCTTGTGTCCAGATTTTGTGATCTTGAGTTCTTGATCTCATAAGTAGAGTACTCTTGTCATAGTTAGATAGATGTGTTAGTATCTTGTCCTAAATCATAGTGCTCGGTTCAAGTTTGTGCGTATACTTTTATGTTTTAATTTGCTTTGCCTATCAATTATAATGAGTTGATAAAATGGAATATCATCACAATGTATAGCATAGGAATTGTCCTCTGTGGTTGTCAAGAGTTAAGACTGATGGCATCATTTGTATGTCAATTAAATTCCATTATGATAATTGAAAGTTCAAAGTATATTTTGATTGTTCATATAGTGACTTTGTGTATTATGTTTTTGCAGAGTAGTTTCATATAATCTTAAAATATCTTTCACTTGAGATAGAAAGTCTTTCAACAAGATCTAAATCTGATTCATCTACTGATTTAAGTTATAATGGAAAGAAAGGGAAAAGAAATATTTTCAAAATGGAAGCTTGATCCTTGATTACAGATTGATAAGCTATTTGTTTTAGATTACTTGTATTTAAAGCTTAAGTGAAAGATTTGCTGTTATTTTTCATAATCCAATTTCATTTTTTCAGTTTATTTGTATCTTCAGTTTTCCCTATGTTGACTCATTCTGGCTCCAAATGCTGCTGTTCATTTAAATCTCTTCTGTTGTGCATTTCTTTTTCTGTATGTTCTAATCTTCACTGCTGTAAACATTTATTCCAAATTATAGTTTTATCTGTATTTTATAAAACTGCTACATTCTCGTAATTGTCTTATGATTACTTGTGATGTTAGTCTGTTGCCTGCATACTATAATATAAATACTACCAGTCCTTATTTGGGACTATAAATCTGTATATCTGTCTAATATTGTTTTACTTTCTTAATTTTCCAGAATTACTGACAATGTATTGAAAATATTATACACATAACAGTGTAACATATGTTTACATCCATGTCGTTTCATACGAAAATTTGAGAAAGTTGTTCATATCTTGACATAATTTCTCATTTTCAATGCTCACCTAAAACCATAATGATTCGCCCAAAAGAATAGATATGTATACACTGTTGATGTATGTGTACACTTGCCAGGTTTAGACATTATTTTGATGCCTCTGAGGTTGAAAGCATTAGTTTGACTGTCCAGTAATTGTTGGTAATTTTTTGGGAGTTTTGTTTGAATATTTAATGTTATTAATGTAAATATCTATGTCAAGGTATTGCGTGTTTTTTTTCTCTTGTGAAAATTTTATATCGTAATACTGTCTTCATTCCAATGACTTTTGAATCAAATGGTAGTATGGCCCGCCTGCTTTTTTTGCAAATTTTAGCCAATTTTCTCCCCGAATATCAGTTGTACAGATTTTTTATTAAAACTTAATTATCATTGTTTGTATTTGTGTTTGCTTTGAGTCATATGGGTGATGTACTGTATTAATGTGTTCATAATAAATGATATCACATAGATTAATATATCCTATATTCTTCTGGCTTGCTATCAATGGTAATTCTTTAACAAGGCCATCTTTAAAAGTTACTTTGTCTACTGTAATACTACTTACTCATCACTTACCTAACTTTTTTGGCCTCTCGGTTGAAAATTAATGTTGCTTCTTAAATAGAAAAATAGCATCCATAAAAATTGTATAAAAAAATATTTCCCTCCTACCTTCCCACTGAAAATTCTCTAGATAGGATTACTGCAAAAAAGCACCATTTTTAAGGATCAATTATTTTAAGATTAGACTTATACTTTTTTTATTGGCTTACATTTTTCTGTTTTTGCAATTGACACATAAAAATCTGCTATAATCTGTTTTAATGTCATTGGCCTAAGTAGAGCCAATTCACTGTGAAAGGATTTCTAGTGCTAACCCCAAACACCTGAAATAAATAATACACTTACAACACTGAGGACATTTTTTATGGATAAAACATCCTAGAAAATTGTCTAACATCCATTTTCTGTTGACTTAAGTAATCATCATGTTTATTATTTTACTTGTCCAGACTGAAAACACAGTCTGAGAGCATGTATGTAATTTGTACAACCCAATGCTGTTAATATTGTTTTGCTTATTTTGATAACGTTGTACAGAGCTTATTGTAAATTATTAGTAAATAGTCTTATCACTGTTAAGCCAAAAATCTTCTGCTATGATAGATGTTACCAGTTCTGTCCCGTTAATTACTCTTCTGATGAAATATAACTTATTTACAATGTATGAATATTCAATGATTATTGCCACATGGTACTTATGAATTTTCAATTGTGTATTGTTATACAATGCATGAATACTCCAAATATCAAGGTTTAATGATTCTGTTGAATATTTATTCAATTATTATACAAAACATGGAAATTTAAAGATCACTGTTAGTAGACTGTTATACATTGGTACATGAACGTTCTAAAGTGATTTGATCATTTGAATATTCATATATGAATTATATATGCACGGACATCATGTTTGTGACTTTATACAATGTACAGGAAAGAATATTGATAGGAAACAATTGTGATAAAATATTGTTCTTATGCTGGCATTCAATTTTCTATATTTTGTGTTTTTATCTTACTTGTCTGTGGTGCCAGTCTTCATGTTAATTCATTGTGTATTTCCTGACTAGTCTCACTCTGTATATTGTGTATAGTTGACTTTTAATGCCTCCCGAATCTATCATAAATACACCAGTTTGTAGACGCTAGTTAAAAAGGGTTTCTATGGAAAAAAATTGTCTGAGGACAGTGAGATTGTCCCTGGTTTAAAATTTCATCATATTTTTTACATTGATTATTCTGTTGAATGAAGATTATGAACATAGATTAATGCTTACAAGTCTTACATTCTGTATTTCTACCCTGTCTTTAGTATCATTTTTGGTATTATATCAAATTTTTGTGGGTTGACTGGTAGATGTTTTGGAAAGTACATATTTGTCTCTATACAATACTGATATTTAGAATCTACAGTCATTTGAAATAATTGAAATGAAATTGAATACATGCATGTTTGTTGACAGAACAAAACAATCAGTGTTTACATTGTTATTGGCAGCAGTTTTTAAGTTGATTGAATCTGTATTCAATTTATACCCAATAATTTGTACCATATTTTATCAGTGGGAAATGCTTCCTTATCAACATTATCTAACCTATCACCATGGAAACCTAATTGTTTCGATAAAGGTCACTGTATGCTTAATATGATAGATGCCTAATCTTTAATCTTACTCTTAATGCACAAATCTGGTACTGGTTATAAACAAGTGAACCATTCTAAATACTGACTTAACGAAAATTTTGGTTTCAGCATTAATAACATACAGTAGCTTCTGATTGCACTGGTTGTATTATTGGATCAACTTTTTCAATTACACATATTCAGAAATCTTGGGGTTTATATATTGAAATAATTATATTCAGCTTGACTATGATGCAATCTGATACCAATCTAATTAGTAAACTCTGTGTAGACAATCTGAATGTCAAAGTTATTCATCTAATTATACAGTTATATTAACTATACACTTGGGAAATTACTTACTGATTGGTTACCATGGAAATACTTCTAAAGTAGTTTGCAAGATTATCATAGTCACAGTAAGCATGCATAGATTTGATTATTTAAATGCAATGTTTATATTTTATATCAGACTGACTTCTCATATATTGAATGTTACGTTGATTGTCTATGTATTGTCAAAGTACATGTTTATGCACAATATTTCATTGCAAAAAACTTACTTTTATAAACTATATGGATTTGTATTTGTTGTATGCATATTTACAATATCAAACTTGAGTAAGAATAAAATGAATACAAGTACATTACTACTGTCATGTCTTTATTGTTTGCTTATGAAAAGAAGGGCTTGTCGAACCAGTAGATACTCGCCGAACTGAACATTGTCACAGGATTCAGTGCTGTAGAATATAGATAAATAATCTATCTAAATATGAAGTTTCAAGTTCTTAGCACTTATAGTCGAAGAGTTATGCTCCTAACAAAAATTAAGTATGAAAAAAATAACAAAGGGCAATAACTCCAAAATTAAAAAGTGCAGAGTAACATTTCTTGTGCACTGCACTTCTCATTGAGATCTATCCAACTGTGGATAACCATGATGATACCTTCAAGTAATATTTTTGGAGTTATTACAACAAAAGTGACACATAACAGCTTTTGTCCAAAAACATAACCAACAATAATAGTAAGTATACTATTGAAAATTTAATAAGGGTCACTATTTGTTCTCACGGTATGGCAGTATCGTCGATTTTGGATTACGTACATAATTTTATGTGTAAATTCTGGTTATTTTCAAAGATGCCTGCATATTATGAGTGCAACATGTAATCCATACATTAAATCATTCGAGCGTCGATATGAGGACATGGTCAAACTTAGACATTCTATGGGTATGTGTGGGGATTGGGGAATAGAAACTTTGAGGAAAATGAGCAAAAGGCTAACTTTCGTGTTTAGTATCGAGACTACTGTCATCGTGCGTCAAAAACAGCCTGACATCGACTCCTCGTGCTTCCAATGAGCAGTAGAATCTTAAATTGTGGGATTCGAGCCCATTCTTCCGAAAGTGCCTCTCTGAGCTGTCTGGTGGTTATTGGCTTGACAGGACGCTCAGATATAGCTCTCTGCAGCATATCCCAGACGTGTTCGATGGGATTTATGTCGAGAGATCGAGCGGGCCAGTCCATTCGAGCAATAGTTTCCCTTTCAAGGTATTGATTGGTGTCAGTGGCCCTATTAGCACGGGCATGAAAATGAACTCTGGACCAATAATACCAGCGTACGGGCGAACATGAACTCCAAAGATCAAAAGGCGAAAATGGATAATTTTGTTCATCAAATGTTAGTAATTAGCGTACATTAAAAGTATGATCTGTTTTTGCAGCATTTTCATACAGAAACATTTACTGTACACGGCGACACTGAAAGTGCAAACCTGGTGAGAATTAGTGCAAATCCCATGCAGATAGCTATTTGTGTCGTAGAAATTCTGGTTGGTTTCAGATCTGTACACGCACTGCACCTACACATACTTATAAGAATAATATGATCATTCAACATTAAACGTACTTATAAAAAATCAATCACGTGGTTTCCGCTTTTATTCTAATTAATCATGCATCAAGTTACGAGCAATAAGGACTAGGTTCCAATGATGTATTATTTACAGGTAATGTATTATTTTTGTACCGTTCTTTTTACTTTCCATAAAGTTGATCAGTAATTAACAACATCTGAATCCAGGACTGGGTATCACGTGATAACATCAAGAACAAACAAGGTAAGAAGATAACTGTTCCATCATAATTTATTAATGGATCAATAATTGAGCATGTATATAACCTAGTCTTCACATATCGTCTGAACTTATTGTGGTTCGATACTCGACTCATTCAATATGGAACAAATATCTAGTCACATGATAACGCTTATGTTTACAATATTCGCCATAATACACATCCGATCATAGAATAACTGAGTTCTTCTTAGGTATCGATGTTTAGTGAGCGTTGTGATTCGAGGAGTTTGAGCAATGTCATATGTGTATACCACAGGAACTTGACACAAAATCAAATGTTGTCTGCGTATGCTACTTATACTTTACTAATAGTAATGAACTATCCTTCTATACCAAGAGAACAAAATGGCCTAGTATGTCATAGAACACTTGTGTTTTCTGTTTTATTCATATCCTTCAAGCCTTTCTCATATTCATAGGGTGAACGCACAAATCAGGGTCTTTCAAATTATTGTGGACCTTGTGCGAATCAAGGTTCTGAGAGTGCTACTTTAAGTTGCTTTGAACAACTTTTGGACCTAAGAGTTCATAAATTTTGAAAGAACGTAGGCCTACGCCAAAATCAAGTATCATTTTAAAATATTACACTCTTCTGAGTCATAAGATGACATTTGTGAAAAACGAAACATAAGTAAAGTCAATATTAGTCGTTGACACCAAAAAGCACCATTTACGGAGCCCTCTGTCACATTAACCATTACATACACATGTTAGTTACGTGCAGTAAATAATGTTGACTTAGTGGGGAACTTCTGTTTTTTTTTCATCCCTGCTGGTAAATAACGAACTATTTTATTGTGAGGTATGTGAGCAAATTATCTCCTTCACTTCTGTGTTGTGCACACACTACATATACCTTCATGCGACTCCGTGCAACATTTTGTCACATTCGTTGGTGATTTTTAACATCTGACCATTCAAGGTGGCACCGCTTGATCCAGGAGACTTGTCACAATCATTGTCCAAATTATTTTCTTGTGGTTCTTCAACTTCTACGTCATTTAAGAACTTCTGGCATTTTGCGGTCATCACTTTTATGCGTTCCATATTTGTCACTTGATCTAAATTTGCCACAAATGAGGATGAAAAGAATTCGGATATCTGCAAATCCATGATTTTATTTTCACTTCTTTTATAAATATGTCCGGCAATGAATGCTGTGATTCCAAGGCTGTATACACAGAGAGTTAATACAATGAACATGATGGCTCCGTTGTTGTCACTTTCCCGGTTGTATTTTACAAATTCCGTAATATTTGCGAGTAATGTGTCGTTTATTCCATGTATCAGGGTATGATTAGCGTCCGATGCTTGTGAAATATTTCCAATATATTCCAGTGCATTCATTTTTATTCCTTTTTAAATATAAATTTAATTAAAACCAAAACACTGAACATTTATTATGAAATACGCTCTTCGCACACTTTGAACAAAATGTTTTGTATTGATGAATATGGCTTCGTGTATAATATGTAGCCATTAGATATTCTCTTAAATGTTTGTAAAACATTCCCAATAAAACTAGTGAAAATGTCATCTGTCAATAGATTATATTACGTTAGCTCATCTCACTGAGCTACTGAACGCGGGAGAATTAATAATTCGCTACAAACAACACACAGACAATTATACAAACAGAGAGCATTCCACTTATTAACAACTAAAATACGAGCGACTTCTCACCGTGCTCTTCATTTCGTGTCTGATTGTGATAAACAGATGTTGTTGAGAACAAACATTTTTAAATACATTTATATATACAAAGTAGCTCCAGTTTTAAAGTATACAATGTAGATCGATTTTACATATGAATTGAAAGACATCTGTTGTCGTGATTTAGAATATACGTAGAGTTTGTTTAACATTTCTCATAAATAATTGACTTCTATTCCATCTTAATAACGGAAGCAATTCATTATAAGCATTTGTTATCAGAGTGAATTTATTTATTTGCATAAACTTTACAAAATCGCCATTTACGATAGAAAATAAATGAGTGCAATGCATGGCACGTGCAAATTAAGTGTTTTAAAACATTATAGAGCCGTGACGGGGCGAAAATCAATAAAACGCGTTTTCGTTGATAAAGTCATGTAGTTTGACTTGTTAGAGATGTAGGCCTACACTGAAAATTTGAGCTCAGAATATATATAAAAAAAATATGCATATTTTACGAAGGTGACGTTATAAGTTTTGTTAAGTGTATATTACAAATAAGAAACGCATTAGATATTATACACATTTATTGATATTTACAATGTACTTAACAGAAACTCACTAATAACAGCCACACATTAATTAAGACCATTTATACATTAGGTCAAGGACTTATATACGTATGTATATAAGTCCTTGATTAGGTCTAGGGCAATTAAACCTTTGACTGTATTACAATTTGTCAGAATTCTCTATATTATACACGGCAAGTATATATTACGTCATGTAATTCATTTTATCATTGGAAATTTGGCATCTTTTTTGTAAAAGGTCTTATTTACGATTACTCAACCTACACTATTGTTGGCACCGACCCCCATAGTTTCTAACAGCAAAATCTCAAAAGTTCTATTCATGAAACTTGATTATTTGGGAATAAGTAAAACAGTATTCTCACAGAAGTTTGTTCAGAAAAAAAGATAAAAAAGTGTATCGACATATACCTACCGGGTAACCTGGCTATTTGGGTCAAGCAATACCTATACTATACATGGATAGTATAAGCCTTTGGGTCAAGTAACCTTCAACATTTTGGAACGATTTGTAATACTTTGGAATCAAATAAATATTATAATTATTTTATGATTTTCGTTTGAGCATAATTTATTATGATAATAAATTAAAAGATGCGTTCTACAATATATCATTTATTTGCTAACTTGTAAACTTGAAAAAAATAAACGGGTTTATCGAAAAAAGTAAGCAATCCTCATTATTAGATCAAGTATAGCACCTGTCGTGATATTCAGTTATGAACGAGTGCAGAATGGATAGATCGCGTAGTGTGTGGGACGGTACAGTACGGGATATAGACATCACCGGAAGTTAATAGCAAAAGCCAATCAAAAGCTAAGCGGTGTGTTTGAAATTGAAAGTATTGTTTTACTTCTACGCCTCCCCGAATTTTACGGGCGAAAGAAGAAATGGCCACTGACAACATAAAGGTGGCCATCCGGGTCAGACGCCTGATAGAGAAGTAATAAATACATATATAAAGCTTTTGATCGCGACTGAATTTTAAGATTGCGAAGTAGATATCCTATCCGTAACGTAACTATGCAAATGTCAACTCAGATTTGTAACGTCTGCGACTGATGTATATAATGGCCCCAGGTGACGTCAAGATTCAAATTTGAATCGTCACTGATATTTTCTGACTTAAACTATACCAAGATCATTAGAGATGTGTTCTCTGAAAGCCCTCCCCCTCATTCAATTCCAAAGCTGGAGAGATCACACTTTTTTGTCTTGTCAACTTATAATAGTCTAATTGAATGCTACTGATGATACCGAGACATTTTTCCACTTGCCGATATCTATCTTTCGGGCAATACATAAAATAGCAAAATCATTGAACGGATTGCTTGTACAGTCGTATGAACAGTAGCGAATCATGAACAATAGAGGGTCACGCGAATGGTTACAGTAAGATTTCTCCGCTGTCTTTCTATATTATTTGATCAAACTTTACATTCCTATTCCTTGATATTTTTTGTCCTTTTCAACAAAAGATTATCTGAAAACAATGTTTTGATCAACTGTGTCACTTAGAGTTTTGTTAAGCGTGTTTACATGAGCAAGATTGCCTAGCTTCGTTCTCATAACAACCTTTGCGCATAAAGATGCACTGCCAAATAATTTTGATGTAAAGGTAAATCACTAAATGATTTCTTTATGATCAAAATGGTCATAGCTTAACCTTCAAATCATGAAAAGGAACTACATAATTTCTAATTATCATGTGTGCAAATTGAATGATTATGTTGCAGGTCAATATGAATAATAAAGGATCACAAACAATTTGCATGAGGATTTCTCAAACTAGATAAAATGTGTTCTTAAATGGACTTTTAATGTAAATAAATTTGTATTGTTGCATTATTTTGAGATGTTAAATAAATAATTCTCAGTGCCTTATAACTACCTTTTTCATTAGTAAGTGTAAGCTTGCATCAGTTGCTATATAATATTGACTTTATTCGTAGAGATAATAACTCAATAACTTTCTATGCATGTATTTTCTATGTAACACCACAAATAATGAATTATCATACAAACATTGCTTTTACAAAGAAAGAAATGTATGATGATGACATTAATTTGTCAGTTTTGACAGCTCTGGTGACCCCCTGTAAGAGAATGGCATGTGACCCTTTATTGTTCATATTGACTCTCTATTATACCAATTACTTCCATATCTGAAAGGTATGTAATGGTCAAAGTTTTGTTGTTGAAAAGGTAATTTTGGTGTTTTTGAGAAGAAAAATAAATTTGCAGTGTACCTGTTATCATTTTAGGCCAAGATACTAAATGCAGTAATCGTTGACATTAATTAACACACTAGTGATCCCCTACTGTTCATATGACTGTACGTCTCATAAATTTAGACTATAACTTTTTGTCATATTCATATAACTCATATCCTTAGAATTTAGATCTTATTGTTACAAAGACCAGGGATGCATTGGTCCATCCAAACTACTAACTGTGTCTTGAAAAGCACAGGAAAAGGAGCGAGCGGGTGATTATGGGTGGAATTCTCCCATGGAAGCAGCAGTGTAAAACTGTTGAATAGCCCTACTAATTCGGCTTTCTGGTTGGCTGATTTTCGTGAACGAATTCGGAAAGGCCATCCTCTCAGCCTTACAAACATCTGCATATTTACGTGCGGAAATTAAAATTACGTCAAAATTCTTAAATAACAGGCATAACATACTTAAATCGATAGAAATAACAATAATCTGCGTGAATGTGCTGTATTAAATGTCAAATTTGAAATATTAAACTTAAATTTTATGTCGCGTGAAAAAAAAACACGATACAAACAGACTTTAGCCACATCCAGTTACACTCCGTACACAAATACCGTCGGACAGCTTAATTCTAAATCGATCTATATAATGAGTGCCTAGAATTAACGAAAGTTGATTTAAGTTTAACTTTCCAATGTTTCGTTGACTTAAGTTTAACTTTCCAATGTTTCGTTGACATGCCAGCTTATTTAAACTTGTACTTAAATTATTTGCGAAGAGAGTAGGCTATGTTTACCATGACACCGGCATTTTACCCCCATTACGCCAGGTTTGTTTTCAATTGGGAAACAGTGGGGAGAAATAAAACATTAAATGCATCTTTCAGAAAAGGTATGTTGGAATAATTTATACTCATATGAGTATAGAAACGTGTTTTCTACCCACGGAATGGTTCACTTTGGTCACAGATATTGTAGTTATCGTGCCCAACGGGTTTTAATTGGGATTTTCCGCTCACAAATATGCAGATCTTTGTTAGACTGTGCGGGACGGAGCCAAGTAAAAAAATGTTTCGCCGTCACAAAGCAGTCTAATTAGTTGGACTACAGTGTTGGACAAGTAGGGGTAGCGCATCAGACTCCTAAATCTGAGGTTGCAGGTTCGATTCTCATCTGCAGACTTTGACCGGAACGTTCACAATCCCCTCCTTCAGTGCTAGTATTGGTCAGAAAGACAGAATCCAAGAAGCTGTCATCAAGACGACAAGAGTTGTTAAACTTGCTCTACAATCGATGTAGAATAAATAAGTTTAAATTAAATAAAAAACAGATTAGATTAACAACCAGGAAAAACTTGTGTAGACTTAAAATAAAATGCCTTGTTTTTCTATGTCCCCTGTCTGAAACGACAATAGCTGTTGAATGGGCCTTAACTTAAACAATGGAATTTAACAGATTTGAATAAATGAAATATGTACACTTACTAGTATCATGAAAAGTTCATGAAGTCATTTAAAAAAATGTTGTTGGGTTAATTTACAATAATGTAATATTGTAGGTTATGTATACCTTTCACATTATCTATTACTTTATTTGCAAGAATATTTCCTTTATTGAACCACTTTTCAGAGAACTGGCGTCTGGCTTGAAGTCTCATTGGACTGCCAATGACAACTCGATATGTTGTTTGGAAAATGATAGCAATGGAAGGAAAATTCCACCATACAGCTTTGGTATAACTTAAAATCTTACATATTCTATTTTATAAATGACAATGGTTATGATTTAGATTTATTATGTTCAATATATATTCTTAATTATTATCATGAATTATGATAATTACATATTATTAATTAAGTTGTTCGTGACAATATTCAATCAACTGAGTGTAGGTAGGTATGCCCCTGAATATTGACACTCATATTTTCATACAATAAAGTATTCTTATTTGCTTATGAATGTTAATTGTTAATACAAATTTATACTCATTGTAATGTACTGTAATAATTCATTGTTTTTCATATATCAATTGATCAATTTTCATGGTTGCTTCAAATAGTGCAGTTATACAGTGAGACACATTTAAAACACAGTCATGATTCTTTCATGGTTAAATTTAAATACCCAGGGTTTCCGCTGCCATTCGCCAAATTCGCAATTGGCGAAAAAAATATACGAGTGGCGAAAAAAACTTTCAACAAGCATAAACATATTTGGGTCCGGTTTCATAATCTACCTCAACAGTCCTGATTCAATATTTTAATCAGTCGTGAAAATCAATAATCCCACTGCCTACGGCCGTCGCGTGTAGATCCAGATTGTGATTCGCATCACCAACTTCACACCTCTAATAATGAGATTGTCGCGAGGCATATTGTTGCAGGTCTGACCCTTATTTTTCACAATAATTAGTGATTGTTTATGGTATGATGTTGATCTGTTCATGCAGACGACAATTATATCAAATTAATCGAGAGTTCTTACTTTCTGTATCGTCAGTGGTATTGAATAAAGTTCGTACCATACAGTACGGTCCGGATCGTATTTTCCAAATATTGCTATACACTAAATTACTTGATAATCACATGTTTTGATAGTATTTATGGCATATTTACGACAATATTATGTAGCATTAAGCATTATGACCAACAAAATATCAAAGACTCATTAATTTCCAAGAACAGTCTTTACATTTATATTTTCATGAAGTGTATGAATTTTCGGATGACAAAGAATTTCGGATAACTGCACTACACGTTGCAAGCATGCGCATCTATTGCCTTGGTATTTGATGTAAACCTGTTCTAATTGTGGTATCTTATCCTTGATACTTAATCATGTGGCACACATTCATGATGAAATCTCCATTTGCCAGGACAGTAGTGATGGTCTTATGAAAATCATAATTCAATTTATAAAAAAGTTGATTTCATTTCAATTTTAATGTTATTGCCGCTCAACAAGATAAAAGGAGTAAGAGCCCAAAAAAATGAAGTAACCATCTGTAAATTTTGTGAAAGATTTATCTCCTTTCCTACCAAACGACACAACTCACAAATAATTGAATGTCATAAAAGTCTTTGGCCGGGTGTATAGGTCTAGATTGGTTTCCAGACAAAATCTGAGCAACAGAATGTGATTAAAACTGACCTAGATAGACTAGGATCTAGAAAAGATTATTTTAAAAAATCAGATTATATAGTACAGCTGTTATTTTGATAGTTGATTTGGACATGTTGATTTTTGTTCAGGACAACCTAGATTTTCAAGTCTACCTTTCCGGTAATGAGTAGAAAGATATGATATTTCCACACCTCTGTTTGTACAGTAGAACATTAAATTAAGCATACGTTTTTCCTGTTCATTGTTACATGAATTGATACATTTTATGTCCCAGATACACTGGAAATTGTGTCTTTGCATGTATGAAATGAAAAAAAATCAACATCCAGGAGGGGAAACCGCTCCCGGACTCTCCCCCATATGTCATTCATCATCATGTGGCGGAAAAAATATAATGTTCAGTGGAAACCCTGAATACCTATTCATTATCATTGAAATATAATTTTATTTTTCTTGTAGACCGAGTTTTTGATGACTCTACTGTTACTATGGATATCTTTGAAGAAGTTTGTAAACCCATTGTTGACTCTGCACTTACTGGTTTCAATGGTAGGTTTATTTGTAGACACACAATGTAAAACTGAGCTAATAAAATTAAAATCATGTGTGTATGAGTTGCAGTAAATCATAATACTCAATTATTGTATCACATTAATTATGATATGTTCTTTTAGGGAGATGTTGAATGATAGTATAAATTTAGTTGCATTTATTTTGATTTATAAGTTGAAACTTGAATTATTTTCAGACATTTTGAAATTGCTTTGTTACTTGTATTAGATAACATTGTTTTGTGATTGTTTGCATATAAACTAAAAGTTACTTTTGATGTTATTCTATGATGACTTATGTAGAGCTTATTTTTCAGGCACAATATTTGCATATGGTCAAAGTTCATCTGGGAAGACATTCACTATGTCTGGAAGTAGAATGCAGCCTGGTATTATATCTCTAGCAGTTGATGAAATTTTTACTCGGATTGAAAATGTAAGTCCTGTTGATATCTATGTACTTGTTTGAATTTATGATAACCATTATTGACAGGTGACCTTTTTTGGGGGTCATTTTGTTCTAAATAATTAGTTAAGGTATTTAAAAGAATGGCCTTTATTGACAGGGTGGCCTTTATTCACGTTGGTCACTAGCAAAGGTTTGATTGTATTTGAATCAAACTTAGCTTGTTACAATGTTAAGTTTCTTATTGGCTGAATTTTTTCTTGACTTACAGATTCCTGACAGAGAGTTTCTTATACGTGTTGGTTATTTGGAAATTTATAAAGAGAAAGTGTCAGATTTATTGAATACTGATGACGTTAGTCTAAAACTTCAGGAAGATACGGTATGACTTATTATATATTAGATATACAACAATTTGATTCTTACTTTAAATATAATCAGTATCAAAAAAGATTGTCTCTTATGCTGGTGAAAAAATACCTTAAATTATGAAACGTAAATATGACAAATTGATAACTTGTCAGGCTTATGCTGAAAAGAATGGTTTATTATAATATTTGAATAAAACCTTTTAATTATTGATGCAGTGCCACTGCAGTATAATACTAAAAATTAATACTATTTTATGGTCAAATTTATGTATTGATGATTTATATAATAGAATATATTATCTGTTTGTGTTACAGGATCGTAACATACAAGTTGTTGGTCTCACTGAAGAACTTGTAAAAGATAGTGATAATGTCTTTAAAGTACTGAAAAAGGGAGATGGTAAATTTTTTACATTATAATTTTAATCAGTATTTTAAATGTAGTTATGTGTATCATTTACTCTGGCAAACTGTTAAAAACCATAATATGAGAATGAATGTTTGATAATGAGCCCAATCGGCCCAGGCACTTCTGAGTTATGCCCCTTGAAGGGCGTATTTTGTGACCTGGCACTCTTGTCTGAGTTAATAATCTGGGACAGTTTTAATTTAAAACTCAAAAGTTGATACTCATCCATTTAAAAAACAAGGAACTTGAAGGAAGTGAGTATCAATCCAACTTTACATGTAGGAAAAGTACACTAAATGAAAATACTGGTGGCCATGTCTCTTTATAAGAGAAAGTAGGCAGTTGCTTATGAAGGATGGGAGTCTGGTACTGGTTTAGTGAATTGTCCGCCTTATATGACACTCACTGTTGAAGGGATGCAAAACTCAAACAAACAAAGAAAACAAATATTGATAACTTGGCTTGGCTCATGTATGAACGTTATTTTGATATCTTTTTGTTTTCAGCTAATCGTCATACAGCTGAAACCAAACAGAATGATAGAAGTTCAAGATCACACTGTATTCTTAGATTTGTGAGTTGAAAAAATGTTTTTACTATTATCTGTAAATTGTCTTGTTTTTGCATTGTATTTACTAGCTTAATTAATATGCTGTGTGGATATATTTTAAAATATCATTTTGTATGACTTGTAATTTTTTAAAATTTTGTTTAATTTTGGATCATCAATCATTCAATGTCCATTTCGCAAATATCAGCTGAAACAAAGCACTGGCTTATTATGATTAATGTTTTAAGGTTGAATGATATGTTTTTGATGATGATAAAAGTTTGGTCAATATTTAGCATGTTATTAAGTGTGTGCATCAGTATGTATAACTACTTTTAAAAATAATGTTTTTATAGTATCAAATAATCTTCAAATGGGCATATATTGTTCAGCCTTGCGGTGCCTCTGTCTAGTATAAGAGTGGACTAAAGTATTAATGTAATGATATATAGCCCTTTATTGTGCCCTTGTGCTACTGTAACACTCTTATTATGATCATTGTTATATTCATCTAATGTAAATTTTGAATAATTTCAGGTAATTGAAAGTAGAAAAGCTGGCCATGAAGATGATGCAGTTAATGTTTCAAACTTGGTAATTTAAGTTTCTCTCATTTTACTCAGCTTATGCATTCACTAATTGATTTCTTTTGTTTGTAATAGTCTTCTATTCTTTATATGATTTCATATTTGTATGGCAACATTTTGAAAATTGTGAGTCTATATTTTTTAGAACAGAAACATAGAACACCCAACTTAAACTGGTATGCTAACTCTTGTTTCCTGGTTCATAAAAAATTATGTTTATTTTGAAAAATCATTTAATTGGGTGTATATATATAATATACTCTTATTTTTTTGTAATAGCATTTTGTTGTTTTGTGGTATGTGCGTTTGGATTTTGTAAATATTTTTTGTTGGATATAGCTTATTTTCTGAGGGGAAGACGTTGAATATCAGCGTCACTTCCTTAATGTAAAAAATCTGAATTGATACATATATTTGTATGATTGCAGTACTTTGTGGATCTAGCTGGTTCAGAGAAGGCAGGAGATAATTCTGGTGATAGATTTAGGGAGGGCTGTTCCATTAACAAAAGTTTGTTTACACTTGGCATGGTGATACGTAAACTTAGTGGTGATACAAAGTAAGATTTGATGTTTCAAATTATTCATGCTTACTTGTTTAGATCTATTTTACAGTGGACTATTGCTACTAAGTACTTAGTATTACCTATAAACTCATTTGCTTAGATGTCTTATTAGACTCGTCTTTATATTTTTTTTATGTAAGGCTGCATTTCAAACCTT
This sequence comes from Lutraria lutraria, assembly GCA_964023205.1. Taxonomy (NCBI): domain Eukaryota; kingdom Metazoa; phylum Mollusca; class Bivalvia; order Venerida; family Mactridae; genus Lutraria; species Lutraria lutraria. The sequence goes on along the minus strand of OZ026838.1, from coordinate 35,802,923 downwards.
CAGAACACTCTTCACGCTAACTCACTAGCCCACAGCCTGGAGCTAGTAAATTTCTATTCGAGCTAGTAAATATCCTCAAAATTGTGTATTCGGGCTGATGGTAAATTGTCTGTTTAAAAAGTCAACTGATAGTTTGGGCTAGTGCTTTACAAAATTAGTTTGAACACTGTTCATAACATCTTACTTGATTACAATATCTATATGTTTGTATTTAATGATGATGGTTTCTGCTGTCAATGAATGATGTTGTGATAGTTTAGTGTATTTGAAGTGTTACAGATTTGTTTCTATAATTTAAGTAGATGATACTAAATACCTTTCCTTCTATAGTTACTCCCTAACTGTTTTATATTAACTTTCAGTCAGCAACATGTGTCATTTAGAGATTCAAAGTTAACTAGAATATTACAGAATGCTCTGGGTGGTAATTCTAAGACAGCAATTATTTGTACTATTACACCTGCCCATATTGATGAATCGGACAGTACTCTGAAGGTAAGTCTATTATATAGTATACAGGCTTCCCAAGCTTCCAGGAAAATGGAAACGTCGGGAATAAACTGTTCCAGGTTAAGATAATGCCTTGATTTTTGCAATATTGGGTTAAAATCGGGACAGCAACAAAAATTCCAACCAATTTTGGTACAAAACTAGTAGAAGTTATCATAGTGTGTAAATAAAACATAGATGATACCATATGTTAAGCATTTACATCATGTATAGTAGTGGTGTCTGTATTCATCCTAAGTTATTTTAGCTATTCATAAACTTTTTCATCCATACTCAATGTATTTACTCTCATGGTTATCTTCCTTTGTTAAAAATATGCTCTTCCTGTAAAATTTCTTTATTGATGTACACAAATTTGTCTTCATTCAAGATCATCTTGAACCGTGTAGACTGCAACTGTTAAAAATCATGAATATATAACATGTTCCCTACAACCAGGTTGTCTCTTATCACAGGTGATCTTTAGTATATGCATGTCTGTACTTATCCTGATCCATGTATCACTTTTCTGTACAGTTTGCTTCAAGAGCCAAAAACATCACCAACAAACCTACAGTGAATGAAGTAATGAGTGACGCTGCCATGTTGAAACAGTATCGCTTAAAGATGAAGAAATTAGAACAACAGATTGCTGAAGTAATTTGAATTTAGTTCTCCTCTAATATTCAACATGTTTAGAATTTAGTAGTGATCATTAATCATTTGTTGGTTACCATCTTGCTTAAGTAGAATCTTTATGTATTATATTTGTTATCCAGATTTGCTCTTTACATAATATTCTATTTGATTTTTTTAAAATTCTAATATTTATGTTCTCACTTGACAGACTGGACACATACAATATGAATGATATTTTTCTAGGATAGTAATACTGTAGTGCTATGCTTAATTTTGTTCAAATATGACGTTTTATTATTGTTTGTAGATGAATGCTAATGGTATAAGTTCGGAAAAAGTTGAGTTAGAAAAACAATTGGAGGAAAAAGACAGAGTGGAGAGGCAACAGGCAGAAATGATTTCCAAATTACAGATGATTGTTATATCCGGATCATGTCCCAATACACAGGAACCTCCTCTAAAGGTTTGTACATGTTGGACATTTACATGTCAAAAATTTAATCTTAGCCTTCACTGTGAAATGTGTCATGATGAAATGGCTTTGTTTGTCTTTCAAAATCTTATATATATATATTAGGGAAATAATTGTATTTATTAAGAAATGATAAATTTACAAAACAAACATTTTTTTATGTCCCGGAATCAAATGACACAAGGGCATATAGTGATTGCCTTGTCTGTCCATCCGTATGAGGTTATGTCTAGCTGCTATCAGGGGCAAATGTGTTTATTGAACACAGCTTCTTTATACCCTTGCAAACGAGGTTTGAGAGAGGGTATATTGGAGGCACTCTGCCGGTCAGAGTTGGTAGATCGGTCACTCCATACTATTTTACAAGCTTGAACTACTTCCACATTCCTGAAGCGATTGCAATGAAATTTGAAAGTGTCATCGCCTTGAAGTGTAGAAGTGCAAGACACAATTTCATGCCCAGTGATCTACACATTCCAGAGTTATTTTCCCTTCAACTTAGCCATATAGTGTACTATCGCATTCTTAGTGTCAAAGCGATGGTGGGGGTATTAGTCACTCCTGTGACAAAGCTCTAGTTTTATTTAAATCTGTGATGAAAGCTTATACTGATATCACTTAAACTTTCTTTGAATTATTCTTCAGAAACGCAGAAGAGAAACATGGTGTCCTGGTAAAGCAAAGGCGACTTTACCGCTACGTTGTAAGTTGTATATATTGCTCTTTGTATTGAAATACTATAGGATTCCGGATTATGTATTATGTGCATTCCGAAATCCTTGCAGCTTTTGTGTATTACATTTACTGGTAAATAAATGGGAATGATGCAAGCATACCTTACACATAATTGATTCATGCTTTGTTGAACATTATAGTAAATTTGATATTTTTTGTTTTTGAAGTCATGTGCATTTAAAGACAGTTCTATTTTAAAGATCTGCAACATGGTTAGATTTTTAAAATGACTAAACATTTAGAATATGCTATTGGCATTTCAATGGACTTTTATTTTCTGTTAATTTTTATCAGCCCTTTTGTTTATCTTTCCCAGCAATACCAGAGTTTTCACCTCCTGTTCAGAAGAGTTTTGCTACTATATCCAGTAAACCTATGGATGCACCAATTTTTGAAGAAGAAGATTCATTTCAGTTACTTGAGAACATTCAAGTGCCATGTAGTAATAATGTGCTGATCAACCAAACACAAAATGCTGATGAAACTATAAACATGAATCCAACAGTTAAAGAACTGTTTGACTTGTATGTAGCTATTTTGTTTTTATGTCCCCTGGTGTTGCCTTGTCCTTCCTTCCAGTCAAGGCTAGGTCAAGCTAGCACTGGGGTAATAGGCTCTTATTGAATGCAGCTTGATAGGAATAAATAGGTTTATCTGTTTAAATTTGCACATAACATGAAAGAAATGTTGTTTTTGGTTTGATAGCCGTCAGTAATCTAAAATCAGTTTTGAATCATATTAGTTGTCTACGGATATTGAGATTTGGTCAGAAAAAATGTTGTGTATACAGTTACCCTACCCTATTTCTTAAGGCTGACCCTTATTCTCTTACTGAAAAATCCAAAGCATGAAAATATTTCATGCAATTGTACCTCAAAATTAATGTATGTTTAGGGAGAAAGACAGCTAAATATTTATATTTCAATCTGGACAGAATTTTTTATTCGGTTATATTTGCATCTTAAAATGCAAATAAGTTTATTACTAATTTGTATGATCATATTATATACATGTTTTTATTTTGTCAAGGCATTCTAAATGTTTCAATCATTAATCTGTATGTTATGCCTGTTTACTTAGTTTTTTACTTAATATAATTATGATGTATGTTACAGACAAGACAAGCATGAAATATTACTGAATGAATTATCAGAGAAAAATAACGAACTTAAAGAACTTGAGGAGTTTACTCAGTATGAGAGAGAAATGGAAGCTGATCAGATTAAACAACTTAAAGCTGTAAGTACAGGACTGTTCTGGTGATACTGTGATACTTTCATTTGACCTTAAAAATAGTATTACTCTTGAAACTAGTAAAATAAGGATTCTGACTCCCAAGAATTTGTACCAATGAGTCAAATTTGCTTTTACCATGGTAAGAAATTTAGCTGATTTGACCTTCAACTTTTGTTGTATTATGAGAACCCTGGTAATTTAAATTCTATATCTTTAAATTGTGGAAAAAACATAATATATACCTGTCATGCGAAAAATGATAGTCAAATATTTTTTTTGCTTGAAATATGGAAATAATTGTAAGGTAGCATTAGGATGGTGTTACTTTAAACATGGAACAAAATATGATTATTTCACAATAGTGGTCTGTATGAGGACTTATTACAGTATAAAAATTTCACATTTTAAAGTTTCATGTTTGTATATATATAGAAATAACGATGCTTGTTTTAAATAAATGAAAATATTCTTTGAGTTTTTAGTATTTTTGTTAAATGATAGAAAAGGTAGATAAATTGCTAATTGCTATCATATCTGTTTTTTGTTTGAAAAGTAAAGATGCCTCAATTCGATGACTGCAATGGAAAAGTTTCCATTATATATTATTCATGTTCTTGGTCATTTATCTTGTTTTAAAGAGTTGAATCTGTGACCATATGTTTTCACTATTTTGTTGCTTTATCATTTCCAGGATTTGAAGAAAAAAGAGGGAGACTGTGAAGCCCTGAAATCAAGTCTACCTTGGTTAGAAGAAGAACTTATGAAGGCACAGCAAGAAAGGAACAGTTTAAGATTGACAGTAGAATCATTGAATGCCAAGTTGAATTCAGTCGAGGATGGATCTGGTATTACACAAATTGCTGGAAAGCTAACTGTTTCCGAAACGCAAGTTTCCGATCTAAGTAGTGATCTCCAGATTCAAAAATCTCAGTATGAATTCCATATTAAACAGATGAAACTTAAATTGGAGACGTACACAGCAATGCTTGAAGAGAAAGGAGTAGATTTTGAATCAATTAAAGCGAGGCTTTCAGTCAATGATATAAATGAATCAGGTGTACTTCTTGAAGAACAAAACAGTGATGTCAGTGAGCTGAAAGCTAAGCATGAAGAAGAAATTAATGAGTTAAGAACTGAAGTGGACATGAAAGTAATTGCCCTAGAAAAGGAAAAGAAAAAAACAGATGAGTTAAGGGAACAATTTGAAATTGAATTGGAACAACAGAAAGGTATCTACATGAAAGATGTTGATGAAGCTAAAGAAGAAATTGAAATCTATCAGCAGATGTTAGAAGAAGAAAAGAGTAAAGGAAAAGACATGAATGACACAGTACAGAATAGTGCTGGTCCTGAGTCTAATGAGAAAATCATGGAAATTCAGAACAAATATGAAGAGGAAATTTTAAGATTGAACCTAGATGTACAGAAGTATCAGAACCTTTGTAAAGAACTTGAAGACCAATGTAAATCTACCTCAAATGATGGTGAACAAACTGCATCTAGCTTATTGCATAAAGATGAACAATGCGAAAAGTTTAGTAAGCAAATTGAGACCATGGAATTAGAAGTAAAGAAATATCAGGATTTGTATGAAAGTGCTCAAGAAAAATTGACTAATCGAAGAAGTCAAGTTCTAGATTGCACTGCAGATGATGAAACTGTAGGAATGAATGTACCATTCCTTAATGTTCAGAACGAGGGTATTGGAATGGACTTACAGAAAGAAATGATGCAGGTAGAGATAAACAAATTGAAAGACAATCATGAGACAGAAGTAGCTGAACTAAAAGCTGAAATTGCTCAGTTCATTTCAAAACTGGAACAGAATCAATTACAAGACAGCTCTAGTTTACAACAAGAAGTGAAGGAAGCAGAAATTAACAAACTAAGAGATGTTCATGAGACTGAAGTAGCTGAACTAAAAGAGGAAATGGCTAAGTATGTTTCAAGATTGGAACAGAAGGAAGTACTACATGTGGATAATATGCACCAAGAAATAATGCAAGTAGAGATTGAAAAACTTAGAGAAGATCATGAGAAAGAAGTTGTTAGTTTAAAAGTGGAAATAGCTAAGTATGTTTCAAGACTGGATAAGAGTGAAGTACCGGATGGGGATAATCTACAACAAGAAATGATGCAAGTAGAAATTGAAAAACTTAAAGAAGATCATGAGAAAGAAGTTGTTGGTCTAAAAGAGGAAATAGCTAAGTATGTTTCTAGACTAGAAAATAATGGAGTATCAGATGGGGGTAATCTACCCCAAGAAATGATGCAAGTAGAGATTGAAAAACTTAGAGAAGATCACGAGAAAGAAGTTGTTGGTCTAAAAGAGGAAATAGCTAAGTATGTTTCTAGACTGGAAAAGATTGAAGTACTGGATGGGGATAATCTACACCAAGAAATGATGCAAGTAGAGATTGAAAAACTTAGAGAAGATCATGAGAAGGAAGTTATTGGTCTAAAAGAGGAAATAGCTAAGTACGTTTTAAGATTTGAACACAATGAAATACAAGATGGGGCTAATTTACAACAAGAAATTATGCAAGTTGAAATTGACAAACTGCGAGAAAATCATGAATCGGAAGTTACTGATTTAAAAAATGAAATTGGTAGATATGCTTCAATGTTGGAAGAAAATACAACAATGGAATCTGTCAATTTACAGACAGAAGTGTTGCAAGCAGAAGTTAACAAGTTAAAAGAAAATCATGAAACAGAAGTTTCAAAATTGAATGAAGAAATTGAGAGATATAAAACAATGTTGGAAAAGAATGAACTAAATGATGCAGATTCTCAAAAAGATGTGATGCAAGCAGAAATTGACAGTCTTAGAAAGTGTCATGAAAATGAAATTTCTGAATTGAGAGAAGAAATTGTTAAGTATGTGGAGAAATTGGAACAGAATGAATTTCAGCATCAGATCAAAAGTACTGAAACAGAGGAAGTTGACATCATTAGTATAAAGGAAAACCATGAAAAAGAAGTTGCTACACTGAAAGAAGAAATAACTAAGTTTGTTAACCTTTTGGAACAGAAAAATGACCATAAGGAAACAAATTTACATGTAGAAATGATGCAGGCTGAAATTAATAAAATGAAGGAAATCCATGAAAGTGAAGTGGCTGAATTAAAACAAATCATTTCAAAGTATAGTGATGTTTCAGATCAGAATGAATACACTGCAGGACTAGATTTGCAGTCAGAAATGTTACGATCAGAAATACAAACTATGAAAGAAAGTCATGATTCTGAAGTTACAGCATTGAAAGAAGAGATAGCCAAGTATGTTGGTTTGTTGGAAAAGAATGAATCTAGAGATGGAGGAAATTTACACAAGGATATTGAAGCTGAAATTTCTAAGCTGAAAGAAAGCCATAACTTAGAAGTAGAAGAATTAAAGCAAGAATTGGCAGAATGTAAAAAAGTGATTGAGAAGAATAAATGTTTGGAAGAAGTTGATTTACAAAATGAAATTATTGAATCAGAAATTATAAACATGAAACAGAGTCAAGGAAATGAGATTACAAAATTGCAGGAAGAAATTGCTAACTATACTGTCTTGTTGGAAGAGAAAGCAGCTGAAATAGAAAAATTGGAAAACAAAGCTAAGGATGAAGTGAATATGATGGAAATAAATGAAATTAAGTTACAGTTTGAAAATGAACGTCAAGAAATGCAGTCACAAATTGACATATTATCCAGTCAATTTGATACGGCTAAACAACAAATGGGGAATAATGCAAAAACTGAATGCATTGTAGATGATCAACAGGGTAAATTGGATGATGACAATGACCTTGATTTAGAACTTAAAATAGCAGAAAAAGAAGCAGATTTGGGAAGATGTCATGAAGAAATTGGTGAACTAAAATCTAAAGTTACTAGTTATGAAGAGCTTTTGCAAAAAGAGAAAGAAAAAGTTGAAAGAATTTTGGAATCAGTAGATGAAAGAAGACCACACCAAGATGAACATAATGACATGAAAATGATGTATGAGGAAAAGATAAATGAATTAGAAGATGAAATCAAAATATACATGGACTTGTTAGAAGAGGGGAAATTGAAACAAGAAAATACTAATGAGGGACAAAAGCCAATGGAAACTGAACAGGTTGAAGCTAAGTTTGTTGAAGAAATAAGTCGTTTGAAGAAAGAACTCGAAAAGTACTCCAGATTATCTATGTGTGGCGATGAACTAGTCAAAGATAAAAGTATGGCACAGTCTATTGAAGATCACTCAATTAATTACATAGAAGAAAATAAAGGCTTGAAGGACCAAATTAGTGAGCTTAATCAGAAACACCAAATTGAGCTTGATGGTATGAAGAAACAATTTGAAACTTTTGTGGAGGAAAATTTTGAAACAAAGAATTCCCACGAAGAAATGAAGAAAAATTATGAAGAACTGGTTGAAACTTTAAGAATTGAACTCGAGGATATTAAAAATCAACTGTTAAAATTGCAACAAAAACATTCAGCAGGAGTTAAATCTACACTTGAAGGAAAGAAACCTGAGGAAAATGAAAAGTCTACAGAAATTTCAACAGAATTTGAGGCTGAATTATCGCCATGCAAAAGTCTGTCTACAACCATAGATATGGTTGTTCAACAAGTTGATATGGCCAAGGAACTCATTGATGTCAGCATTAATACAAGTTTCAAAGATAGTAAGTGTTTGTTGCTTCACTTTAAGTTTTGCATACTTAAGCCTTTATTGATATCTTAGAACAGTAGGTAAATTTATGTGATATTTCTAGAGGTATGTGAAGTAAACAATGAGATTTTTGCTGAAAAAGATTTTTCAGAGACATTTTAGTGGTAGATTATCTTATTCCATTGTTACTAGATATTATGGTTATGGCTTTTCTTATCTTGTTGTGTACTGTAAACTTGGTCTCGCTTCCATTGTCAAGTGGTTAAGATTGCTGACTTCAAATCACTGTAACCTTTCTCTGATAGAACGCTACTGACGGGCGGTATTCACAATGGTGTCTGCTCTCTAATTCAAACAGTATTATTTGGATCCACACCAAACTTAATGGAAATGTTTATGGCCACGAGAGCTCGGTCAAGATTGATAACAAGTCCAATCGGCCCAGGCACTTCTGAGTTATGCCCCTTGAAGGGCGTATTTTGTGACCAGGCACTCTTGTCTGAGTTGATAACCTGGGACAGTTTTAATTTAAAAGTTAAAAGTTGATACTCATCCATTTAAAAAACAAGGAACTTGAAGGAAGTGAGTATCAATCCAACTTTACATGTAGTACACTAAATGAAAATACTGGTGGCCATCTCTCTTTGTATGAGAAAGTAAGCAGTTGTTTATGATGAATGGGAGTCTAGTACTGGTTCTTCCAAGGAATGATGGTCAGGTGTTCAAACTGTCTGCCTCATATGACTCTGACTGTTGAAAAGGGGTGTTAAACTCAACCAATAAACAAAACTATATTTCTTGGTAGAAATGTATGGTACATGTACACACTATATAGTAATTTTTGCCAAATCCATGGCATGTATCGTTCACTCCTCTTCAAATCCAATGGAAGCTGTTACTACTGTGAGCTCTAACCATTCAGGTAATTACTCATCTTTGAATAGATGCTAGAACATTGTACATATCCATAAATGAAAACTAGGTCTGACACTTAGTAGTAGACCAAAGAATCCCTTAAAACTGAAGATTTTCTGGTATTTTCAGACATTGAACAGTCATTTACTGATGATATTAAACAGTTGAAACAAGAGATAGAAGAGAAGGAGAAACATCTGATGGATGTCCAACAAACTTATGATGATGCCAAGAATGTTTGGACAGAAGAAAAAATGATGTCAACTCAGGTTATATTCAATTCCTTGATATTTGTTTGTATTTATGGCATATCTGATAATGCTGACAACCATTCTTTTTTGTGTGTAACAATTTACATATTTTCAATATCATCAGGTATGTAAATGTCAAAATAAAGGTATATATATATATAATGTTATCAGTGTACACTATAATTTATAAGCAAAATACATACTCCAAAAATTACCTAGGAAAAATAAAAAAATAACAATACTTCTGATTTTATTTCAGTTGGTTCAGGAGCAAGAAGAAATTATACAAGGTTTGAAAGACAATATAAGTGTTTTAGAAGATGGGAAAACTGAATTAGAAGATCACATGAAAGTCTTAGAGGATGAGATTAAAAAAACATATGAGGAAAACACTGTTCTTAAATCACGTGTTGAGGAATTAGAGGGACATATTAGAATAGGTAAAGGCATGCTTGAAAGTAGGAATGAAGAAATAAGAACATTAAAAGACAATATTGAAGAAGTAAGAGAAGAAATGGAAATGGATGTACAGGAGAAAGTTAAAGAGATGGAAAGTTATGTAAGTGAACTTGAAAATAAAAATGAAGCAAGTGAAGATGCTGTAAGAATTGCTAATGAAAAAGTAGAGGAATTTGAACAAAGTGAGGCTCAGTTTTCAGACAAAATTATTAATCTAGAATCTGATTTAGATTTATTGAAAGAGAAAGAAGAGACTCTTAGTAAAATGTGCTCTGATTATGAGGAGAAGATTGTGTTATTAGAAGCAGACATTGATACTATGAAAACAAGAACTGCTGATTATGAGAGATTGTGTGCGGATCTAGAAATTGCGCAAAGTAAAGACATGGATTTAAAGGAAGTTCAACATCAGTATACTGAACAAATACAGGATTTGGTCACAAAATTAAAAGAAAAGGAAAATCAAATTGGATCATTAGAATCTGAAAATTTGAAACTTTCTGGAAATATAGAATCATTATCTAGTGATCTTGAGTCTATTAATGTTAACCTATCTAAAATGAGAGAAGAAAACAGAATTCTTGAAGAAGAGAGAGATGAGTTGATGAATGCACAATGTGACCTGGAGGAAACAAAACATCAGCTAAAAACTTCAGAAGAAGTATGATATATTAAATTTTTTAGTTCAAATTTTTTATTGTTAATTATCCATTCATAATTTAATACTCAGCTCTTACATGACTGAAAAATAATTACATTCAAGATTTTTGTTCAAATATAAATAGAGTAGCATCAATGTGATCCACAATAATGATTGTTGTTTATAAATGCTCAGGGATGACACATTGGCACTGCTTGCTTAAATTTTTTTTCACTATTTCCAGATAAAGTGTGATTTTAAGAAAATCATTTTTTGTCAATTATTTTGTCTATGACGTGCGTGGTAGTTTTCTGACTAATGATTTATTCTTATTTTTTATAGAGAATGGAACTGTATGCTGAAACACTAAAAGAATTAAATGAACAGATTAGATTATCTGAAGAAGAGACAACTTTATTACAGTCTAGAGTGCTTGATCTAGAGAGTGAAAATAAAATTCTAAATGAGGCTGTGACAGAAACTGATCTACTTAAGGTTAAAGTTGAATCTTTAGAGGCTGAAGTCTATGATAAATCTAACACAGTTTCTAATTATGAGAGTGAAATAAACATGTTAAAGGAAAAGTTAGAAGTTGCTGAAAATTGTAAGATATCAGCATCTGAATCAGAAAGACTCCAGCATGAGTTTGAAGTTAAAATCAAGGCAACCGAAGATAAGTTAAAGGTTGTTGAAGATGAGAAAGATGCATTAACAACTGCTTTAGAAACTTTAAAAATGAATAAAGAAGAGGTGGAAAAGGTGAAAATAATTTCTATTTTGATTAGAGCTTTATTGAATTGATTTGCCCAGCTAAGTAATGTACCTTAACTATAAAAATATATGCAGTGATATTACAAGTAACAATGTCTAAAATTGGTATATTTGATGTTATATAGTTACCTACCGTACATTATCATAATTATGGGTCACAAACCAATATGTGTCAAACTGATTGGTGATTTTATATTATGCAAATAATTGAATGAATTTATTATTTTCGTTAATGGTTTATTAATAACAAGGACTTATATACATACATGGATTCGCAACTTCCGTATTAACAGTTTAAAGTGGTCAAATCCCGCGATAATAACACATGAATCAACGGGAATACATGCTATTGTTTACAAAAACGAAAATACGAAAATATCCGTGATAATCCGAATGATAATAACAGCGAAAATATCCGTGGTATTCCGAATGTTTAATCTCGGAGACAAAAGGATTATAATAGATATCCGCCATCTTGGAATTTAAAATGTTCGACTGATGCCGTTTTCAATGCTTATACTTAGACTTTGTGGATTATAAATGTATCTCAATATCTTTAAGGAATTTGTTGCATCCTTTACCAATTTCCCGTGCCCAATTGCCAGAGTTATTTTAGTATAATAAAAGTGGTAAACACCCAATTACAGCTGTCGGACAATGCCGAGTATATAGCAATGCATTGTGGGATCGTCAAACGATATCGTTTGAGCTATTTTTAGCAGTTGCGAATCCATGTATGTATATAAGTCCTTGTTAATAAGTATTATTTTTATAATACAAAACTGAACAAATCATGAAATGAAATCAATATGTATCACAAACAGTTCTGCTAATATCAGTTTGTATTATGATTCATAATTTCTATAAAAACAACCTTAAATGACCATTTAACTTAATTACATCAAAATGTTGGGTTACCTTCATAACTCCAAGCTACTATTTTTCTAAGGATATTCTCATGTAAATTATTTCAGATGTTAGAAAGTACCCGAGCAGAGAAGTTTTCATTAGAGGATGATGTTCTTGTTCTAGAGAAGGGACTTCCATTACATGTGTTAAAATATCACTCTCAGGTATGTTTATGTTTTAAAACTTGAACTTACAATAAGGGATGATCGATGGTCAAATGATAAAATGCTGGTCTACTAAATAAAAAGTTGTGGGTTTCATTCTCGGCTCTGCCTTTCAACTTTTCAGGGACGCTTTTTCCAGTGTCCACATACAAACTATCGAACTAAGCACTGTGTCTAGAAAATCACAGGAAAAGGGCTAGGCATGTACTGGTGCTTTACAGCAGGCACGATAAAGGACCAGGAAAAACTATTGGCTGTTGAATGGGTTGTTAAACAGCAGATAAATGAACTTATAATGATATCACATGAAGATTTTACATATTTGAAAAATGCATAATTAATCACTTAAGAATGAGACATCAGAATATGGGTATTTTAAAAGTCTTTATACCCAAGTATTCTGATGTTTCATTCTTAAGCAATTAATTCCGAGTGTTACTCCCTACTTTGACAATCAAGAATTTCCTCGGAATTAGTAAAATGATACAGAAGTTTGCATAATTATGAAACTTGATTTCGTCCAATGATTATTACAGAGGAGCTCTGCTGTATTTTACATAAGATGTACATCATATTTCTTTTCAAGTTTTGTTATCCAGGATAATCCTAATTAATTTAAAAGACAATATCTTATTTATCCTATTGTTATTTCAGCCTGAAAATATTGACTGGGAGAAGAAATGGGTTGAATTTACTAGAGAAGAAAAGAAAAAGGTAAAAAGTCAAGTAGTTGCAGTATCTTACTGAAATACTTATAATTAACATCTGTGACCCCACTTCTGGAAACATCTTTAGATTATGAGCCTTTTTCGGAATGGTTCAAGATTAAGTACAAACAAGATCGACCATTGTTATGTTGAAGTATCTTTATTAATTACGACTGAAAATGTAGAATAAGGAATGTATGCTGGTGACTTTTTGTTACTACGTATTTTTCATAAAAATTTGATGAGAACTTGCTTGTATAATTTTAGAGACTTGCTGTTGGTTGTACTATCAGAGGTTTAAAGAAAGAACTGGCTCAGGCTCAGGAAAGACAGAAAAATGCTTATGATGAAGCTTTGCAGGTAAAATATACCATTTGCTTGAGGCTCCTATTTGACTTGAAGCCTGAATTAGTGAATACGGTATAGTGACCATGTAGAGGAAGAAATATTATGGCCTTTGTGCACAGTTGTCTCTCTGTTCAGAGGAACGTTTGATCAGTAACATCTAGAAATGTGTATCAAAGAATGCCTGTTCACCGGTTATTATTATATCAAGTTTTACCATATTGTAGACATGTACAAGTTTCGAGTTTATTCAGAATAAATTTTTGATACATATACATAAAATTTGATATGATGAAAAATTATCTTTGAACAGACATGTGTAATCGTGTATTATTTATGTCATATAAACATGTATAGTGTATTCACTATGTTTATTACTATACAGAGCTGAATAGAATTTTATTGGATTTGTACATAAGTACATTGCCTACATGTATACATGTTGTACAAATATTAATATACAATATATCCTATATATATATACAGGCGGTGTATGAGAAGGAACAAGAGAAAGATGTGTATAAAAAGATGGAATCTAAAATAGAGAAGATTAATGAAGAAGCAAATACTATGTATCATGACCTTGAGGAGGAGAAAGAAAAGAATAGAGCATTGAATGAGAAACTGACCAAGCTGGATTCTACAGGATCTGTTCAGACTAGTCAAACAAGTAAATTAACCTGTTCTTCTTTGTGAAGTGTATCACACGTAATATACATATTGAATCATACAGTCTGCGAAATTAGCAGTTTTCTTGTTGTCCGGGACAACCAGTTTTTCATTCGGACAACCAACTTTTCATTAACAAATCGAATAAAAAGCTGTTAAATTTTCAGTATCGGGCAACCACATTTCAAACCTTGATTTCACAGACTAATCATATCAATATAGCAGCATGGCATCCAAGGCCATTTGATTGTCGTCTATAACTAGTAATTATTGGCTTCTCGCAGCTGCGTATTCGAATCCAACCTGTAACCACGCATGTTAAGAAGCCGTCCAGCTAGCTTATGGTTAGTTGGTGGTTTTCCCAGTTGCACACTTTTGTTAAAGTAGGTAAATTTGCCTAATGACCTTGATTGTTGGTTGGAAGTTGAACCCCAGAGATTAAATGTTTTTCTATTCTCATAAAGTTAACAGAGTTACATTTAACTTTTTCATTTGTATCATTTGACTTCATCAGTTAAAAAAACAGCTGATTTTAAGGTTGAGCTTGACATTATATATTTACTTTGATTTATTGTATGAAGTTTACCAGCTTCTTTTCTCATGTGCTAAATATAGTCTGAAATCTGGAACAAATTACAATAGAAGTGAAATAAAGAATACTTGAAGTATGATGATAGTGTGTCTATTTTACAGATGTGAATACAATGACAGATGATCATTTGTGTAAATTTAAGTTAGAAGCTTTTGCTGCCAAGGAAAGAATGATGGAAAAACAAGAAGAGTTTACTAAAAGGTACTGTGTATGTGTGTATATCAATTTGTTGCACATACATAATTATTGTCTTATTCTGTTCTATGTGAGAACTAGGGAGACCACAGTTATATAAAACATATATAAATCATTTATGATTTAGAGGAAGAATACATCTAAATATGAAGACTACGGTATCTATTTAATAATATATAATACCACTAATTGTTTGTATATAATATTTAATGATAGTTTTCAATATATTGCAATATTTTCCCTGGTGCATATAATATCCACCCCTAATCTCGAAGCACAAATTTCAGGTTTTATAATTATGATATTCTACTCTAGATTTTACAGTCTCTGACCTGTTTCATAATTAATTGACACATAACAATTATGTAAATGTTTGATATTTCAGGATAAATCAGTATGAGAGTACAATATGTCAGTATGAAGAAAGAATCTCACATATGAAGAATCAAATGAGACGATTACAATCAAATATGGATGATACCAGTAAGTGATTGGTAGAATATAAGCATTACCAATTTTCCATGTTGATTTCAATAATTGTAGCTTGTGGTTTTATGACACAGTATAGACAGATCGAGAATCTAATGCTTTTGGCCTGTATGTATGTACCAAACTTTAACCTTGCCTAAAAAAGAGACTTAGGGGAGATTAATATGTTAAGGAATTACAAATATAAACAGATTCAGTTACCAGTATCAGGAAATGTGTCCCTATAAATGTAAGCTTTGTATGAAATTTATTACTTGAATATCTGATACTTAAATGATTTTTTGACAATTAAATGTATGTTTCTTATAGTGGACGCTGGATCGATGAAGATGCCTACCTTTGACACAGTAAGAAAACAGGAAAATAATCCAACAGTCTGTGCAGCTACAAATCCAGGAGCCAATCAGATTTCAGAATCTAATACACCTGCCAATCAAAATTCAGTTGTTAATACATCAATCAATCAGAGTACAACAACTAATGCATCTGTCAATCAGACAGCCAAGTATGGCAGCAGTACAAGTGGTGGTATTATAGATTATTTCAAGGTAATTATTTATAGTAAGGCCATTATAAATTAACTGCTTGATTATCATCCAAATTTTCACCAAAAAGGGGGCGGGGGGGAGAATTTTATTTTTATTTTTCCAAAAAGCTTATTGAGACCAGAGTATATATGGGAAATACAGAACAAAACACTGATAACTGTCCTTTCATTTATTTCGGTCAATCGGTGCCGTTTGGTAAAGTTTGCCGGTCACAAAATCGTTATACATTTAAGTCAAACAATGATCATACGTCACTATAATTACATGCGAAACAGTCCTTCCACCATTAATTGGCCGTCATAAACGGCAACAATCAGAAAACCCATGTTTTCATTTTCAAGATTTCAGCTGCACAAAAATCAGCTGTTTGGCAGATAGACTCTTCAACGTGGAGAACACGACAAGTTTACTCTGCGACAATATAGAGCATACGCTTATACGGCACATTTTACTAATATGCTGCACCCATTGACGGATAGGTTTTTCTCGCAATTTTTTTTTCAAAATAAAATTTGTCGGGGTGGCACTAAAAAGAGGGGGCGGGCGGGGATGATAATCAAGCAATTAATTTATAATGGCCTAATACTCTCTAAGAGTTCTGCTATGTATGTCAGCATAGTGAATTCTTTTACATAAATTAAAAAGAATTGAGCGCTTGTTACTTAGGTCTGTATAATGAGCACTGCCTTTGTGTAAAAATGTTGATAACTAATTTATTCGATGCTGAAAGAAACATCTTTGTTACATCTTACACCTTTCATATTGTGATGTGCCCACATACTTCACACAGTAATTACAAATACCATTGTACCATGTGACACTAGATAGTTTTACTACTATGAATAGTGATGGACTATATGATAAAACAATATTGTTCATGTTTTTATGTCTGTATCTTGTAGGTTGTAATGACTGAAGCTGAGAACAAAGAGATGAAGAAAGAACTTGAGAAACAAAAACGTAAAACATCTCGTTTTGATGATCTCGAGAAAGAGAATAAGTCTTTGAAACTGAATCTAGACAAAATAAAGAAAACTTATCCACATTCTGATGAGATTGAGAAGGAAAACATAAATCTAAAAGAGGAACTTAAACAGTATGTGTTATGTTATTGTTTATTATATGTGTTTGAAAATTCTTCTGTCCTCAGATTCCTGTATCATATCTGCATTGCTCCTTGTTGATTAGTGGCTGCGACTGTGGTTCATTGGTTTATGTGTCGGTGGATTTGTAACCTGGTGATTGGGGTTTGATTCCCAATCGCAGCAGATTATACACTTTCATGAAATGTTGTCAATTTTCCTCCACATGTGGAGAAATTGCTGAGTAAGTTAGTACTGGTTTGAATACCGACCTGGAACATTTGTTAGGAGGAATTGATTGCTGTATCTGAGAAATTGTTGAAAAACAGTGAAAAACCAAGTAAATAAACAAAATCTTGTTGGTTAGAAATGCAACTGAATTCTTTGTCTTATGTTCTGTGTCTTTTATATCTTAACAAATAAGAGATATAATTTGATTTGACCCTAGAGAATTAATTAATTTGATCTATTCTCAGATTTGATCTATTTTCACATTTTATCTATTTACACATTTGATCTATTTACACTTTTTATTTACACATTATTCATGTAATAATCTCACATTGTAATAATTTGATTTCAGACTGAAAGCCAACCCCAAGACCAAGATGAAGGAAGCACAATTAGATACATCACTGGGCAACACTTCTCAATCCAGACATCCTTTAGAAGGTAGGATTAAAATAGTGTATCCTAGACTGGTAGTGTTAGGATTAATGATACCTTAACATTTACCCTGAAGCTGTAGGTGTAAAAAATGTATAAAAAGTGGAGTTTATTTTAAAATGAATTCAGACATAAGGTCCTAATTATGTTATTCTGAATTTACAAATATAGATATAAACAAATGTATGTTTTGATAAACTTTTTATGTACAGCTGTTGTAGGTATATGTTACTGAATATACAGTCAGTCCTGTGAACATAGGCCATCTTTAGAATAGACAAAATGTTACCTTTATTGACAAGTGGCCTTTATTGACAGGTGGTCATTTTGTGCTAGTTTAGAAGTGGCCTCTTACGCATGTTTAACATGACTGTATTGATATCAAACATGTATTATTTTATCAAGACGATCAGCTTAGTTCTACAGTAATTTAAACTAGTTCTACAGTAATTTCAACTTGTTCTGATTCAGTTTATAACTCGTAATAACAAGCAGGTGAGTTAATTTGTCAAGCCTTGATCAATTCATGAATTACTTACTTTCATTAACTACAATTATTTTACAGATATGTTTAAGCTTGGATCTGACCCACCACCACCAAGTCCAAGGAAGGAAGCTTTATTTAAAGAAGTTTGTTTGAAATCACAAAAACGTGAAGATACCAGACAATATCAAGAGGAAGCTCCTAATTGTAAAACTTCATAAAATCATGCTGTAAATGTTGCAGACTCGTTCACTGTTCAAATATTTACACATTCCACTGTCTAACCATTATGGACTGGTTCTACAGTCTGCCATTTACAGGCACATTCAAGTCTTTTAATAACCTGTAACTGACTGTTTTTGAGGCTGTTCTTAAGCCAGGCTCGCATGAATCATTTTCAGATGGGGGTCGTATTTTGGCTGACAAGGGGGGGGGGGGGTGTAGCCCCTTTTAAATACCAGTATACCTGCTAGCCTCCATTTTTTCAGGGCACAAAAATACATTCTTTCTCTGCGCCACGGTTGTATAGTACGAGACGGTCATCTATTTTTATTGTATTTTAATATATTTTCTATGACTGTGTATTGTTCTGTTGTGTTGATCTCATCCAGGCATATATTGTTTGATATTAGTTTATACTCACTGATGTATATTGTTCCTGGAATGATTTTAGTCTCAGCATAGCTTAGGTACCCTGTTAATTCTTCTTTTCTGTCTATAGTTTTTATTCAATGAATGATTTGTACATAATTTATTTTTCAAGTTTGAGTATTTTGCTTAACAACCACCTTTGTGCTTCAGTCTTAATTGTATTATTTTCTGTCTTAAACTGAAACTTATGAACCCTCCGTGTAGTCTCTACTCTTGATTTTAACTAAAATTCAAGCAATATGACTAATACATGTTGTGAAGTGAAACCAGGTACTGTGTATTATAGCATGACTTTTATTTATCATTTTGTTTAATCTCTGCTGATATATTTTGAATGTGTAACATATGTACTTAAGTCTTTTGTATTTATACTGCACATACCAAGTCCATATATGTTCATAATATTTTTTACTGAATTTTAGTGAATTAAAAACTAAAAATGATCATAAATATACATGCTGTTCTTTACATTTTATTTATATTTACTCTCATATATAATCAAACTAGTTTAGTCATAGTTTTATTGATCATTATTCAGAGTTGTCATTGTTGTTCCCTCATGAGGGCTAATGATCGACAACTGTGTGAAGTGTGGTAACTGGTCCCCATTCCATGTTGCAGTGCACCAAAGTCTTTGTACAGCTAGACTCAACAGGAACCAGTTTAGAGATTTGGTAGACTTGTATTGATTTATAAATTCTGACTACTTTAAATTTAGTTCAGCATGCCTATTCAAGGTGTCACACCAGTAAATCTTTTATTTGTAGCAATGTGTTCTAATTTAACTATAGAAAGACGGTATACATGTTCAATAAGTTTTATTAAAAATATATCAAAGAAGAGAGCAGAAAATGAATTCTTTAACAAGTCTACAGACTTATTGGGAAAAAAACCATCAGCCATTCAAAATTTGACAGATTTTGTAAGGCTGAAGTCATTACTTTTCATGTTGACACAAAATATTGCCACAATGTTAAATAGTACATGATTTTGTACATTGATACTATATGTACTAGTAGTTATCAGACGGTGATGTTAGGTCGAGCACACAGTATGTACAATGCCTGGTTCAAGATGAAATCTTCCCAATCCACTTCTCTGAAGAAAAATAGTACAAATACAAATAATAATGGTTCTGTTCAGTTTCTGGACTGGTTCATTACATTCTGACAAACATCTATGAAAATATGATAAAACAACATACGTTCCACGAAGTATTTACGAATATTCTGTAGCCTTCATGACAAATGATTAGTATAGTTTTGTTAACACCCTGTGAATAAAGGCCAATCTTCTAAAACGTCATTGAGTATATATAGAACAAAATGACCTCTGAATAAAGGCCGTATGATGTCTTTCCCAAGGATGGCCTTTGTTTACAGGTTTAATTACAGTGTAAATTCTCCAGAGCGGCTCTCTTGAGCAACTACCTTTTAACAACAGCATGATTTTCCCGACTGTATGATTTAACTATTAACTTGACCTCTCCAGAGCAGCAACCTCCCAACAACAACACAATTTTGCTACTCCCAAAGGGTGTTCCTTTGGAGAGGTTGCACTGTATATATTAATTATGGAGGTCGAATTATAATTATAACAATTTATTTGTGCCCTTGAAGAAATGCTCATGTATATTAGAAGAAATGCTCATGTATATTCAAGATGAGCAATGAATCTGCACCGAGCTATTTACATACCCATTTCTCTTGTTGTCTGCTTCCATAACCATCTTTGAGAAAACATCAGCGTGTAAATCGAGAAAGTCGGAATCTTTAGCTACCTGCTGTCTGAAATACAATAATAATTGTATCTATATTTATGTATGGATGACTTCGAAATTGTATACATTTTGTACAGAAATAACGTAAACACATTGTGGCAAAATATCAAAGATATATCTATACACCTACATGTATGCAATCAGAACAGAACAGTGCTGAGATGTGGGTGATGTAAACAGAGAGAAAACATGCAATTATCCCACAATGAATTATTTTTGGCGAACATTTTTACATTAAATCCTTTGATGTTTATGTGTATGTTGTCCAAATATGGTAGATTTCCAAAAAAGGACTGCCAACTTTTGTACTTTTTGGACACATTTTAAAATGAATATGCAATGTGCTAGATTGTGTATTATGCTACATGTTCTGAAAAATAATGCCTATCTAAAATTACACAATTCTGAATTTCATAGATCGACTGATTGGTATTTTACGACATTATTCTATAAGTTATGCAGTTATATATATTAAAACTACGTACTTGAAGTTCGGCTTGAACTTTTCAAACTGACAATACCATTTATTGAATGCATCTTTCGCTTCATATTCTTTAATTTTACCATTACCATCTTTATCAATGATATTAAACGTTGCTTTAGCTGCACTCAGTTCCTTCTCAGTCAACATAGAAACCAGGTCATACTGAAAAAAAACGGATACATGAAATAAGAGTGCTACATTTTGTTTGCGCACTTCTAAGGGCCATATTAACTGCCGGGGGTATGAGAGGGGCCTGGCAATAATTTCGGCTGTAATGGTAATCGTGAGGGGCTTTATTTTTCTCCTTCCCCCGTTGTCAGATCCCAAATCTAAAATTGCTTCCTGCGGGTCTGCAACCAATTTATCTGATGAACATATCTATCATAAGATTATAACAATTTTAGACATTTATAGCCACTATACATGCACTGTGTTTGTCAGTCCTGTGTAATTTAAGTGGTGTGATGCCGTTATTATCATCCGAGTTTGAATAAAAATAACCAGAATTTGTTGCATACATCTGTATTATGAGTTTATATATAAAAATAAGTTTCATTCAAAACTTCACAACTTTTCAGTGATGGGACCATATCAAGTAGCTGCAATACTGTCATGTTTAATTATAGTTTTTAGCATAGGAATCAGAAATTTTATCACCCGAGACAATGTTGGTACCACCTGACCAGTACTAATCTATAGAAAAGTAATGCTATAGATGGGTGCTGGTCAGGTGGTACCCACATTAGTGTCGGGTGATAAAATTTCTGATTCCTGTGTTTTTTAGAAACAGAAGAATTAATTCATTCAGTATCGTACTTTGTCTTTGTGAACTAGGTAGGTTTTCCCTTCATGACTGACAAATTCCCACCAATCTAATTTGCCATCTTTATTCATATCCTGGTAGTTAAATAATCGAGTAACTCTTTCACTTTCCTCTGGCAGCAGCTGGCCACGTTTATTCGTCAATGAATGTCGTCGTGAGAAATGACGAAGGTACTCGGGCAGCGAAATTTCAAGATCTACAAAATAAGAATTTCTTTATTTCTTTAGCATCTTAAAAAGCACGAACATTTTCATGAATTTGTGTTGATTAGTAAATAAACCCAAGCAATAATCTTTCGTTGGATATAAAGTACATCCGTCAATGTTACATTCTATAAACGGACACTTGCATGAACACTACATTACAAACTGTTCCAGATCCAGGCAATCAGTTGGGTAAACCCTAGTAGCGATTCATGATATATCGTTTTTCTTGTATGTTGCATGACGGAAAGGGCGTCAAATAAAACAGGATCGATGGCTGTGGTACCATTTCCAAGGACACTATATTACACTGCATTACCTCATAACGTACGTAAAAATGTAAAAACTTTTAAAGAATTGCTCCTAATGATGGACTGTCGAAAAAATGCATAACAAACATACATGCAGTTTATGAAGAAAACCAATGTTAACTCACCTTGATTAAAGTCAATCCTCTCAAAATCTTCAGTCATTTTCTTGACTTCTTCTGTTGTCAGTAACAATGAAAGGTTGGACTGCGGTGAAAATTACATGTAGATTGTTAAAAGAAACACTGTCTACAAATAAGCTTAATAGAGTAAAGACGCATTGTCGAATGCTAGTTAGATACTTTCATGCACAATGTTCAATAAGGTAGATTAAGTTACATGTATTTTATATTGTCAACTTAATCGACTTTCATAGCATCAAAATCACCGAGTATTGAGTATGTATCTTATTACTTCCGAAAACAATTACAATAAAAAAGAAAACATACACATTTTGGACAGCTCCATCCAATATTAGACCTGGCTTTATCAATATTAACTTTGTCCACGAAAGTTAGATCACCACATTTATCTAAACATGTTCGATGATAAACATCATCACACACCCTGCACGGTACGGCCTCGTGCTCACGGAACGCCGGCAAGACATCATCACATAAAGCACATTTAGAACCCGGCTTTACTTCATACTGGAATTAAATACAAGGATTATAAAACTCATATGTTTCTAACATTACAAATAACGAGGCAGTTTGAACAAGAAAGAAAATCTGATAATCTGTATGTATTAAGAGAAGAATAGAATATATGCGAAAACGCTTTGAGAAAAAATTAAGCGTTTGTTTCTTAGGACGTACTATGTTCAGTGGTAGCTAGGATACTACATCTTCGTGTGCCTGCTGAATGCTTACAATTGGACCAATTTTGTAAACAATCTCTCGACTTAGAAGTAAATTGTTTTATTTCTTTATGAAAACATTTAAGTAGCATAAAATGATGTAGTGCACCAATGATTAGCTGTCGTATATTATGTTATCGTAAAGAAAATTTGTAGCTAAAATCTTTGGTTTAGGCCTGAAAAAAAACCCGAAGAAACATTGTTTATGCAGCTTCACATTTGAGTTTCAAGCTTCAGATTCAAATATTAGTATTCTTATTTACACATTAATTAAACCATTTAACCACACACAACAGGGGTATAATATAAAATGAAGATCTACAAAAGTGCTTTTTTTCACTTTAATATCTAAGGGAGGTAATCCAAATTAAAATGTTGACTTTTGAAACCAAAGCTAATTTTCCCACGGTCCCCAAACACTACCTTACATTATTATTCATTTATCATTACATCTCTATCACAAAAAGTTTGATGATTGAATAAAGGTGTTTTAACTTTTGAATTTAGAGCTTGAAACTCGAAAAATAAAGTCACAAGCCAATTTCCTGTTTTTTAATAAGGGAGATAATTACAATGGATGCAGATGCTGTTTTCAAGACATTTTCTCCGTAACTGAAATTTTCTTAGGTGTTTCCTCAGCACAGTTTTCATTGTTTGTTTGAAATAATTATCAATTCTGATGTGAACATTGTTATATTGTTATAAAATCGACAAAATATGCGGAAAAATGAATGTTTATTTTTTCATAATAATATTAATTCATAAATTATATTTCATTTTATCCTAGTCATAAAACCCGACGTGCTGCATAAAACTATGAATGGCTTCAGGAAATTCCAACTAAGATCATCCTTAAAAATTGGTTTGTGGTTACGTGATCAATTTTATATCTTTATTGCTTTTACTGAGAACAAAAAGCATGAATTACGAATGAAAACACTATTAAATTTATTTCATTAAAATCGCAAAAAAACGTAAAATTTAAGACTCGGTGAATTTTGAATGAAGCGTCCGCGTAACAGCGAACCAACATTTTCCAAGGATGGCTTAATAATAAACTGACCCTACCTTGATATAAGTTGGAAGTTCAGGGTAAGGAATCTTCCGGCGTTCTTTGTGCGCAGTTTTAGGACGCAGTGTAGAGATGTTAGATGGAGAATCTGTATTTGAATATTCTTCCAACTTTCTAGATAATTCTTCTTTATCTTCTTTCGTCTGTTTTTTCATTTTATTCATAAAACTGTAAAAACAACATCATGCTCACAAGTATACACAAAATTACAGTATAACTTTAATTTACCGAAGGTTACATATTATACCATAAAACATTAATAATAATGGAAATGAAACAATACTTTTTTACTATGTAGCCCTCCTGAAAAAAATAGTAACAGTAATTTTGCAACCATTGAAAATAAAACAATTCATAGACGTCCAATGCACGAAAAAAAAGTATTATAGATAATAACCGGATATAATATTCTAGCGAAACGAAATATAGAATATAACAGATTTTATGATTTATCTCTAAAGCAATGAACAAATCTATGGATGTGGTTGTACAATCAATGGAAGTTTCATACTAAATTAAATATAAAAAGTAAAGAAAATAAACAAGAGTAATTCATATACAATATGAAAAGGCGAACGTTATCACAGTCTGTGAGAAGGTCCAAAATGCATATTTTATAAGAACTAAGCAAATTTGCCGCTAGATTACATGTTTGTAATAATTTAATACGCGCTTTTACATTATGACGCCAATGACGAGTGAATGCTCGTGAAATCAATTCTACAGAGTGATAAAATTATATTAACAAAATGAAAATAGTTTATATAATTGTATTTATAAGTTTGAAGTTTTTTTTTCAATAAATATTCGCAGGTTTCAAATTTTTGCTGTTTGCATTTAAAAGTTCTAATTTTTTCTGTTCGATACGTTCCTATATTTCTTTAGTGTATAAGTTTTTCTTATTTTTTCATACATTGAACTTTCCAAAACAAAACGGTATTCGTCTTCCAAAGTATTACATATAGAACATTTTCTCAGTATCATCAATAAGTATTTTGGTAGGTTTGACCCACCTACCAGCCACTATTTGAAACTTTTGTAAGGACACTCGCAAGCGTGCTAGTGACTGAACAAAATCAACATCAAAACTTTCAAGATACGTTTGGAGTTTAAAAGAAGAAAAAATCACAAATGAGCTCTACGTATTTAAATATCTACTGAGCGCAAGTGTATTCACCTCGCATGCACAGACAATGCTGTTACAATATGACACCGCTTCACAAGATGCCGGGACATAAAATAATTCAGATATACAAGTACCTACTTTGTAAGAATGTTCCGTTGTTCAGATTTGTTCAGAATGTGACGACCAAAGAACCCCACTGCCAGTGTTTTCGGTTTTGCATGCTTCCAATTCTTGTCTGCTCGATCAGAATTATGGGAGGTAGATACACTCTCTATCTTCACAGCATCTTTTTTACCAATCCTCTTTTTTGTACAAGTAGCAGACATTATTGACCGTAATGATTCTTTAAACTATTCTGATTGAATCAATTTATTGCTTTAGAACAATTTATATTCTTTGCATTTATTATTTCCTATGAGAAATTGAAACCGTGTCAATGCTCTTATAAAAAGTATAAGGTCACCTGATATGGTAAATATGTATTAATAATGTCACATATCTGTGTATTTTTACATTTTAATATGTCATAATCTCCTGAAGGTTTAAGTTATTTACGCAGAATGGACAACTACAATGTTATAAATACAAATCTATGCGTGTGTAAGATTATCGTTCTAATATCATAGTTTATCCGAATTAATCATGGTCAGGCTAAAACCCGTTCATGTTAGTTGTAGAAAAGGAATAATACTTAGTTTTCGGAATAAACTGCAAAATATTTACTAAAGAACTTAACGATTAACAAAATTGATAGTGTCTTTGTTTTTTTCGGCAGTATTTCAGTTTTATATCGGCGGACATGCAATAAACCAATATCTAGTATCCTGAATTCTGTTCTGTAATTGTATTAAGTTTGTTATCTGCAAGTTACTGCCAATCAGAAGGTCTCAACATGAATAATTGGCAGTGTAATATGTCTTCTCTAAGAACATGTGTCACGTCAATCGTTTGAACTCATGGGGTCAGTGGACCTAACGTTCAATTTATTTATCTGGGTTGTAAGGGGGGTGTCTGGGTTAGAAGGGGGAAGTATTTATTATATCAAGGTCCCTTTTTTCATTTGTTTCCTCTGTTCATTGTCTTATTTCTTCGGCTTGATGATATTATTTCCGTTACTAATGTCCTTGTCATGTGACATCACATCTTGAGATTATTAATCACTGCTGTTTTATAGACATGTACTATGTACATCGTATCATCTTTTTTCAACCAATCCTTATACATACAACAACGTATAATATGCTACACTGTGTATTAAATATTCTAAACTAAAATCTAATGTCGGGGTTTATTGCCATCGGTTCAAGGAAACATTACTTAGCTGTATACACTATTACAAAGATCATTTTAAAATCATATGCCTGTTGAAAGACACTCTGACATAGTGCAATCAGAGATCATTGGCCATTAGGAGCAGTATTGAATATTGTATTTATAAAAAATGGTGTATTTAATGTATACAAATCAAATATCTAATTCTTCATAACAAAGAATATTGATTAATCAACAACAATTTGAAACATGACGTAGAAGGATTTTATTCAAGTGTCAAAAATAACAACAAAATAAAAAGGAAACACGATGAATATTAGATCAGTTGAAATAAAGATTTACCATAATCCAGGTCAGTGTGTATGTCATGGATCAATGCTAATTATATTTTTTAAGAGGATTTAGGATCATAACAAGAAAACAATTTATGACTAATGACGCATTGAGATTATCGAATTAACGACTGCAAATTGTCACGTGGCATATCTATCCTTATATCAAGTACATATGCACTCAGTGTGGTTTCCTTGATTTTTATGCCTGTACAGATGTTATTTTTTAATCTACATACATCTCACAGTGAAAATCTGTCGAAAACATTTTCAAATTTACCGCTACAGTACTGGTATAAGAAAAGCATACAAGTCACAGAAATCTTAAGGTAAATTCACAACAACAAAAATGGCTTCCATAAAAAAACTGGTTGTTAATGTTTGAATGGTTATTATTCAGCTCTTCCGGAAAGATGGGAAAGTACTCCAATATTATAGTTAAAAAAGACAAGATTCAGCTAAAGATATGAATACAATATAGTTATTTTGTCCATTAAAATGAAAATAAAATAATATGTTAAATACAAAATGTATACTAATTTTTTATGTAAACAACCCTCAAATTTAATGTCACAAAACCCCAAAACAATGATTCACTAGTTCAAAGTGTCCTCTAGATGTTAGACAAAAAATATATCTCACCAATTTCGTCCAATGTCCACAATTTCTCAACACCTAACGTCATATATCAACAAAACTATCAACTGAACTGTCAAATAAAAATAGTGTCCCAAAATACGGTTAGACATAAAGTCTAAAATTTGACTCAATGCTTTGTAGAAACTGGAAAGAAGAAGCAGTTTTTGCTTGTTTTTGTTTATATCGAGTTTTTACGTCCCTTTTTAATAGTCAGAGTCATATGAGGAAGACATTTCACCTAATCATCGTTCCTGGGAGGAACCAGTACTAGACTCCTATCCTCCGCACTGCCTACTTTCTCACATAATGAGACATTAGCCACCTCACTCTCTCAGTGAGAGGTTACAGTGATTTGAAGTCACTCGACCACGGAGGCGGATAATTTTTTTTATATTGTTTCAAAAATAAAATCGTATATAATGTGAATTTACAATATCAAGAAATCAAAGCACTGCTGTGGTTCGGATCTACAAAGTATGCAGTCAAAGTTGAATTTCTTTGTACATAGAGTGACGTATTGCCGGGCTGAATTTTGTACATAGAGTGACGTATTGCCGGGCTGAATTTTGTACATAGAGTGACGTATTGCCGGGCTGAATTTTGTACATAGAGTGACGTATTGCCGGGCTGAATTTTGTACATAGAGTGACGTATTGCCGGGCTGAATTTTGTACATAGAGTGACGTATTGCCGGGCTGAATTTTGTACATAGAGTGACGTATTGCCGGGCTGAATTTTGTACATAGAGTGACGTATTGCCGGGCTGAATTTTGTACATAGAGTGACGTATTGCCGGGCTGAATTGATAGTTCAGCTTTCCATAACATTCACTCGGTCGGCACGCATGATTCTAAAAAATAAACATGGATAGTTTATTATAAAAATATGGTTTGGTATATTTCTTACGTAAAATAATATAAAAGGACATTGGCGTAAAATGAAACTCGTCTTCCAGATCTTTTTTTGTACACATTTGACAATATCTGTAATAATAGGATGAGATTGTTCTTGAATATCGTCCTGGATGTCAGACATGGTGTAAATTTGGTTTCCGTTTTATCAACAAACTGTTTCACCCGATCTGGGACCAGTCAAACTTGTTTACTTCTGTCGAGTTGATTAACCACCGAAGGACAGCCATTAATTTACACGTTTGCTATAATTCTATTCAGATGAGGTACATTAATTATTTCAATGTCAATTATAAATATAAACCTTACTATCTTCAGTTTAAATAATTATTTGCTAGCCACGTTCAAAGTCGTGAAATTAATATGTAAATAAACAAGTTGAACGCGGTTTATTTCAATTCATTTACGTTTTTGTTTAATTTGTTTTCTAATATTAAATGACTTATAAGTGCTGATATAACATCATTGGTTGCAGGGAGCATTACCACCGTGTCCAATCGTTCAGTTCGGGTAGAATGTGCAAAAACACGGACTAGTACTAGTCCCATAAACATATAAATGTGTCGGTCGTAATAGTTTCTGTTTGTTCTGTAACGGAGGAATCCGGCGTGTTTTCCCCTCGTGCAAGAAAATATGTTTCCAAAACCACTATCGTATTTTTTAAAATATCATTGAAAAAATACCATTTATAGAACAGCTGTGTTTTCCCGCAGTCATATTATGCACACGGCATTAAGTGGCGTCACGCGCTCTATTTACAACAGCAAATTGCACAGTGAAATGAGTGTTTTTAGAAGAAAAGGGTCTTGTTTCGTCGGTAATTATTATCTTTGGATAATATCAGCAACTGTTTGTTTTTTGCATATATTTTTACAGCAAAAAGCTAATGGGACTTTAAGAGGTTGTTGCTATAGAGGTTCAATTAATAGTTAAATTGTACAATGGGAAAAGCATGCTGTTGTGAAGGGAGGTTATTGCTCAAGAGAGAGGGCCACTTTGGAGAGGTTGTACTGTATGTACATGCATTTTCTAAAATGATTATTTATACATGTATATGTATTGGATTCATCAAATTGTAGTTACCAACATGTACAATTGACCTAACGATAACTGCTTACATATCCATAATAACAAGTCCACGCTTCCCATAAGAAGCTACCAAGTTTCCTCGTAATAGGTGAATAAAAGGTTGGGGAGAAATTGCTGAGATATACTAGTATATTCAACAGAATTTTGTCTATTTTCTTATCACATGATCCCTTGATCTTTCAACCGAACTGTTATGGGAGGCTGATGTATGGATAAGAATTGTTAAGTATACGACTTCACCATGCACTCCTCATATGTTATTCTGGAAGACTTCATGTATAAAATATACATTCTCATTTCACTTACATACTGCGTGTCACTTTTAGTATTCATTTAGATTACATTCATTTTCTTTCAAGGTTCAAAATAGAAATGTGTGTCCCCTTGTTAGGTTTTTTAACTTTTTTTATTTGCGTGTGTGTGCGTACGTGTCAAAGGGTGTGTGAATGCAAGTATGCGTACATTCATTTTTCTTTAATTTCACAATACAGCCTGGATAACATCATTCTTGTATTCTGTATTTTCTCTGAACTTCCTCATATGATACGAGGGTCCTGCTAAAAATCTGTCATCGGGTTCAGATTTCTTAAACGCTACCTTTTATGAAACCTATTTTATAACAAACCTATTTACCCCTCCTTATTGCAAACTTTTTACCCAATCTCTAAAAGCAGATAAATAGCCATCTTTCAGTATATGTTGAGCCTTGGCCTACCAGATCGGGTACTATCTTCAACAGACAAGTTCAGTTTTAAAAGCACTAACCCACATAAAACTGTGCGCATTGAAATGCACTGGGTCCGTATTCACAAAGCATCTTAAGTAGTTTTTTAACTTAAGTTATATTTTTCCTTAAATTCGACTTTTTCCTTAACTATTTTGTACTAATATAAAGGAGGAAATCACAATAATATGATTTTATCTTTGTTCTAAAGATGCCAATTATGAAAATGATAATTCATTTTCACACTTTTGATGACTGCTTTACAAACTTTTACCATGAAAAAAATTTACACTTAAGTAAAAATTTCGACTTAAGTTAAAGAAAATCTTAAGATGCTTTGTGAATACCGACCCTGATGTCCATAATACCACACAATCCATCAAATAAGATTTGAATCTATATATCAAATCATAATGTATACAACTACACATATTTCAATTTGAAATATCTTGATCATTTGAAAAGCAATTTGCGCAAAATAAAAGGATGTCGATAGCTACTAGTATTGTACACACGATTCAAGTGCAATGAAACGTTTAAAAAACGTCCAGATATAAATCTATGATACTCCATTAATGACAGAACTAAATGACTAAAAGATGCTGAGTGTATCAACCATTTTCTGACTCAAACTGGGCCAATCTGTTCTAAGCAAGTAACCACCTTTCTCAAATAGACCAAAGCATCAGACATTTATGTTACAGACAGTATTAAGATGTCTTGGAATGGTTAAATGATACAACACTAATGCAATCAATCAGCCAATTATTGTGCACCTAAATAAAATCAGCCACAAAAAATAGTTGACTAGCCACGTTTCAATGTCTTATCTTTGCTCTCATTCAAACAAAAATGGTCAGTAGGGGATTTTTTTTATATTCTTATAAGTGTGTGGATAGGTGTAAAAAAGTGAGTTAATAAAAATCAAGAAGTCATTACATAACTTGTATAACTTGCATAAGATTTTTTTGAAAATAGGAACACTTACAGAAAAGTAGGAAACACAGGAACACTGGAAAGCCTGCAGATAACAGGGGACAATTTTTGTAAAGTTTAACTTCAGAGCATGTTACTATGGGAACAGAAAACAACAAAGAAACTAGGTAAATAAGAATTATGCAAATTTAATTTTAATCAACACATGAACTCTAATCAAGTATAACAAATACATACCAGTGTTTAGTACTCCAAGGTGCATTCAGATATAGTGAAGATTGAACAACATAAGAGATACAGAGTGAATAAAATGTATACAAGAAACAAGAGGTATCAATTTATAAAGTATTCTTATATTTTCGTAAATTTTTCTTTAGTGGCCAATTGTATTGATAATAACATTGAGTACATCTTCTGTCTTAATGATGAATTGTACCTGAATTTTGACTGCTTTGTGAGATTGTGTACAGATTTTACTGTAAACCTATCACAGCAAGGATGATAAACCTCAAATGTGTAGTTAACAAAAATAATGTACTTAAAAAGTAAATGGAACAATATAGACCAATGTTATAGATAATATTGATATAATCAACACATTATGAACCAGTTAATGGCCATTTAACACTTTTTCAAAAACTTTTTGATGGGTACTACCTTATAATAGGGAAATAACAAAATAAAAATGTGAGACTTAGAAATTGTCAAGAAGTTAAACATTAACTAACTTATGAATAAAAATAACAACCAATGGTATAGTAACACAAGCAAGATATTAATATGAACATTATATATCTTGGTCATTTCAATACCCATCATAAGGAGAGATAGTTATATACTATGTTCACTCACTATCACCTTGAACATATTATTGCTATCGAAAGTTGAAACTATTTTAGAACAATGAATATAAAAACTGTCATACTGATTGAATCACATTTGCATTTCATCTTATTTTTTATTTTTTTCTACATGTGTAATCATGTGAGAAAGTTTGAATCAAATATTGAACTATAAGTGAATGATTACATATTGAAACTGAAATAGTTTTAAAATAGTTAACAGAATCGCTACATTCAAGAAACTCAACAAAAATCATCATAAAATCTACATAACTAGCATATTTAAACAATAAAGACCAAAATGCATCTTGTCATGTGGTACAAACAGAAATTAAACCAATTTACAGTTGAATAATTACTGAAAACGAAAACTAATTAATCACCAGAATCAACCAAGCCTGTCTGCTTTTCTATAAAATATTAAAATGCTGATCTTCAACAATATCTTGATTTAATTCAACAAAATGAGTGCTCTTACACTGGTCATACATCAAGCAAAGGGACCTAACTCTCCAGAAACAAAATTCAATACAGGAACAGTCCTATTTGAATGACTATGGATTTGAATCATGTAATTAGTATGTATTAGGTCATGGGGTTTGTTTACTACTTCAAAGAAAGCAATAATGAATAGTGGAAGATTAATCTCATTACAAGATTTACAAGTACACGTGTATCAATACTGTACGGACAACGTAACTGCCTGGCAAAAAAATTAGTACAAGAAAAAGTTGACATTTAAATATATATATATTGCATGGTTACAGGTAGCTAGAACATGAAAATGACGGTACTAATTATTAAATACATGTAGATCTATAATACATGCACATATATATGTATACAATCATACAAGGAACATACACATAAAAATGTTGTCCAGTGTAGCAAAAATACAATCAAATTACACAGGCTCAAAACAAAGAAAAATTTAAGTAAATTAATTAATATTCAATTAACTTACACCAGCAGTGGTGGGAAAAAACAAGAACATTTTTAACATCACATTTTTGTTAATTATAATTATATCTCACTGTTATAGTTTCATCATAAATGAACACATATCATCTTTAATTTCTCAATGGTGATTCGTGTTACATTGAGTACATGAAATGCCCACGGAACAGTCATACAAAATGAAGACTAGTTAATGTATGAGAAAGAATAATGACAAGATAAGGCCATTCGAACTGCTTTCATGGATTTTATGATATTTGATTAAATCTCACACAATATATAACTAACTGTACTTTGGCTATTAAGAAATTGTCAACTAAATGCTAAATCTGAAATTCACATTGAATTATAGTCTATCTGATTTTGAAGTTAATGGTCCACAATTTTTTAAATTGTACTGTCAGATATAGGTGGCCAGTTTGATCTTATCATATTAGTAGGGACTACACGTGACATTATACAGCACTGCTTAGCTAACAGATCTAAACAAATAAAACTTAAAATTAGTACAATAAACATTTCATAAGAACAGCAGTAAAAGGATATCTGATAAAATTTATGCATGAACTCAGTATGAATGGAAGGAAGTTACAGAAACATGACAAAGTATTGAAACAAAATAGATTATAGGTAAACCAAGTATGCTGACAGACACATACAAGATGGTAAATTATAGCACATAAATTAGCACTCATACTAGTATAATAAGTCTTTACATGAGTAATGTAAAAATTATGTACAAAATATGGATTATCTATAACATGACAAGCTGATGCAAAAAATAAAAACTGAGCTAAGTATGAATCAGATCTGTACTCACTTCAAGCAAAGTCTATGCTTAAAACTGAAATTCTGACCCTTAATAAATATAGTGTAATATCTGTGTTTCCAAGAATCAACTATCAAACATTGTACATTCCAATATATAACTAAACACATAATACTCAATTCTATAAATATTGTATTTTTTTATAGAATTTTATGTTAAAGCAACTAAAAATTTGTAGTAAATGTTGAAGCAAAAAAGAAGCTAAATATACAAATAAATATCTATTCATTATATATTCCCAAATTTTCACATTAAAGCATTTACAAAAATTAGTTAACAACCATCTTTTTGTTTTCAAACAGTTAAGCAACAATAAATTCTTTAATAAAAGGGTCTTATAAAATTGAAGTACACATATTCTCCACAGCACTGTTCAATCTGCACTGTATAAGCTGGTACTTCAACAAATATATAACACATTGTTACATTGATATCCATAAAATTATATTTCAGGTTTTAAGGTCTGTAGATGGCCACGACTTTGATCATCACAACATTCGTCTGGTTTGGAGTAGTGTAGAAAGACAGATATATTGAGAACAGACAGACAGTTAGAACAGACATTAATTGCTAATTAATATTCATCTTCATCATCACCTCCCTCTTCAGGTGGAGCAAATCCATCCTTAAATAAATAGAGTTCAGTTATATACAAACTGCTGGACTGCTTGATAAACAATACTGAAATAATCTACAGTAAACCCTGTGAACAAAGTCCAACCTTGGGAAAGACAAAATGTAGCCTTCACACTTCACAGACAGGTGGCCTTTATTCAGGTAATTTTATTCTTAATAATCAATGATGGTTTCTAAAAGAATGGCTTTTATTCGCAGGTTGGCATTTTTAATACATTTTTTAATTTTCTAGTACTAAGTCTGACTGTATATCTATCAGATAGTGAGAGGAATTTTTGTCCTGTTTAATTTACAGTAGCCAATTTTGATCACCCTGTCAAATACTTGAAGGGGATTTTATTCACCTGTACAAATTTGGGAAAAGGGATTCATCGAGAGGGGATCTGTCTTATACAGTTTTATGAAATATTCAGCAAGTATAAAATTAATTATTGAAAAAAGTAACAACAGCAGATTTTTAGATGCTTCATTAAATATCTATTTTGACCCAATTTAATCATTGAGTAATTTTCAATATGGTCATATTACAAATCAATATATATTTTAACTGTATGCACTTGTTCTAAACTAGTTCTTACTTTTAATGCACCGAATTAACAAACTGTGGTCACAATATAAAAACAAGATTGCTTTCAGATAGATGCTTTATAATTTTTCTATCTATTCAAATTTGATTTAACTGATTGTGACTATGCGGTATTACTTACTTCGGTCGCATACAAAACCTCCATTATGCGTTTGTTAGATTCTGAACCTTCATCATCCTGACAAATAACCTCAATATCTCTCAATTTACCGAAGTAGAAATCTCTTTCCTTTTCTAACCCTTCAACTGTAAATCGTAACTCATTCAACTGAAATCCAAACATAACAATGAAAGGGCGATCAAACTAACCAAGTTAACATACTGGTGCATAATGAATCACACATGGATACATAGTATATGATTACATTACACTGTCTGAGATCATGTGGGCAGTTCCTACTCAGGTTAGAACCTTTGTACTTATCCCCTTAATATACTTGTCCTAGAATATGGACGTCTTTTCTATCTGATTATTTGTTTACCAGATAGTATACAGCAAAATATATTACATATCGTCAGTATTACACATCCACGAACAATTTCTTATGTCATCCAGCAAGATGTCCTGATAGAAACATGTTCATTCTGATACTGAAAGTTTGAACATTCCTGCTACAGTGGTGAAGTGGTCATGATCTCTGACTAGACTAGTAAACACTAGCCAATAACCACTGGGAGTTTGAATCCCACCCAAAAATAAGAACTGAGGAAACTGTCCAGTTGGCTTTTAGAAGGTAAGGGGTTCTGTTTAGGTGAATGTCTGAAACAGGGGTGTGACTGCTCCAAGAGCAAAAAGGCTGAAATACCGTAACCCCTACCCTTCATGCTTGCAAAAACATCATTTTTGAGTAGGTCAGACTGAATCTGGACACTTGTTTCAAACACTAACCCCTGCGGAAAGCTGACAAATTCGCCTAATAATACTGACTGTTAGTACGATGGTAAACCCAAGTGAAAAAATATTTTCAAAATTGGTGCAATCAAAAGAGCATTCAGAGAAAGAAATTAATACCAATAATCCGGGACTGGTCTCCTGGCGATAAAATGAAAAACAAAGTGGAATTTACCTGAGCTTCGAGGTCTTTTATTCTACTTGAGTCGCCACCACCAGCACCACCTTGATTTACAGCAGCTTTCTGTGGTGCTGCACGTTGTGCTTGTGCAGGGTTCCTCTGGGTAGTTGTTGTTTTACTGCTAGCTGTCACTGTTAACACAATAACACAGTCCATTAGTGTACCATTACATCGTTACATTTAATTATACCCATAACAATGAAGTAAATTAGAAGTCGAATTACTAGTTAGATGATACGAAGTGATAAGGTGTAATACACTAACACAAAAAAGAAAGTGTGTACTTTTATATTGGGCATAGCATCTAAGTATAAACTAAATTCACTTAATTTTATTTACAAGTAAAACAATGTTCTGATGATAATCAAAATTTCACATAAAAGTAAAACATGATGGAGTCAATACATTTTTGCACATTTGGATACCAAATTTTCCTATATTTTCCTTCAAGAAATATGAAAAAAAATATAAAGAGATATTCTTAAGTACTTGATTTCTTTAAGTTAGTTGAAATCTGAGAAGGAATCACACCAAACAGATCTCTAGGAAACAGTAAATATAAACCCAACTTACCCCTGTTTGAAGTTTTAGAGATTTGTGACATCTGTGAACGAGGTTTTTGAGTAGGTTTACCAGAACCGAGTGACTGACCATCACGGGCTGCCAAAGGATCATAGTCATTTCCTTGATAGTTTGCATCGAAAAACTTCTTAAACCATTGAACAAACTCAAAATTATCTTGAAATTTACCTTTCACCAATCGTTCTACAGGTATTATCTGTAAAGTAGATTAGTTAGTAAAAAAATCAGGGTAGAACAAATAAGTACATTTTCCATAATTAAGACATCATTCTGTACTGAGGCAAGGACAATCAGGCTTATATGATTGGTTCTGTTTACATTTATTTCTTGATGCATGGTTATATAAGCTAGCCACTTTAAGACAGTATTTTAAATTACTTTAAACAGAGATAGCGTGTGAAAATAATTTATTGACCAGTATTATTGTTGTTTAATAATTAAAATAAGTATGTAAAATTGCAGCCAATACTAAAGGGTTTTCAATATATTTAATGCCTTCAAATCCGATAAGGATGAAATTATGGATGTAATTAACTGAGTAAGGTTGAATCCAGCCACATATACTAGTAATTGAAAACTTTGATAATTAATTATAACAAACTAAATCAACCATCACACATTCAAATAAACACGCTAAGTCTTGAATGGTCTATATTTACCAGAACAGAGTTCAATGAAACAAATGAACACAATCTCATTATCATTCACTCCTACATCACCATTACTTATGTACTTTTAAGTAGGAAATATGAATATGTACAATAGGAATATAACAGCTTGCATGTTTAAGTTATACATATGTTTATAGTACATGTATGACATTCTATATATTGTATTAAATATTGATATATGGGGTGTAAGGAAGGTTAAGTTATAACATGCTGTTCTTAACAAAATATTTGATTCAATATTAGCAGATTTTATGATACCGGTCTATGTATAAGCCCATGTATTAGCTCATACCAAGTCTTACAAGAGTAAGTTGGCATTTTCTATGTCAGATATGGTAAGATAAAAAAATGCCTTGTTGTTTCAATAAACAACAGTTGCGTAACATTTGAATAACAGTTAACTTACTATAATTAGAGTTACACAATATCTATCATCATAAAAGTTGCTATCAAATATCTGCCACCTTTAAACCATGTTAGTAAAAATATGGAACTGTATTAGATATAAACCAAATCTCAACCAAAGCCTTAGATCAGGGTTCCCACAATTTTCTTCAACTTAAATTCCAGACTTTATATTTTGAATTTATAATTAGACTGCTAAGATTTAGTAGCACAATGTTGTCTAGAAAGATTGTTGTAGTTGGTATCCACAAAAGTTTATGACAGCTCGTATAAGTGAATCACAATGAAATGAGACCAATTTAACATTAAAAATAATTTCTGATGAATGCAGACATTAATGCCGATGCCACTTCAATTCATGATCAATTAACACTTGAATGTAGTAACGGCTCTATGATAACAAACTATGATAGCTTCTATCAGTTTCATATCCATATCTGTTCAAACTGTCATACATCTCCTGATTTTAACCAAATATAAAAATTCAAGGCATTTTTGCGACTGGGAACAGACTTTTTGATACTCGCGACTTTTTCCATTTTTCCTGTAACGTGGGAACCCTGTAGGACATAGATTAGTACTGTATACCTACATTAGACATATCCATGAGTGAATAAAATCAGTGATTAAATGAAATGATAAATTCATAAAGATTTTTATATATTCTTACTTACAACAGTCATAATGCAATGTATATGTCTCAGACAATCACCAGAGTGATTAAGAATAAGTGCTGTTAATATTAACATAGTTGAAATACCTGACAGAAGTCATTATTTAACTTCATATTCTATGCAGAGGCCTCCTCCAATATGTATATATAATGTACATAATAATACTACATAAACAGTACGATCCCATAGATGTATGTCTAACAATGCATGGTAGTATAAAGCTAGGAACAAAAGCTGAAGTTAATGTCACTCTTCATTAAAACGATAAGCTTGCCAAGAAAAGCAAATACATGGATGCAGTCTACATTAATTACTAACAACAGTTTTACAAACAAAATACATTATTCAAAATACTCATTTTAAAGCACTCACTTTTCTATCTATCATTAAATATTTATCATAAAGCAAGTCAAGTTAAGTATAAATAAACATAAAGCCAAAACAAATAGAGTACCAAATACAAATAGGTTTTTGTAAGCAAGGTTCTGAAGATATTCATTGTCCATATAGATATACAATGTACCGGTAATTTACTGTCTGCTCACATAACACTCCCACGCAAAGTAGTAGAATAAAAACTGGATATGGAATGGATAACATGGTCTAAGGACTAAGTTCTATTCATATTAATGACTCAATGACCCACACAAATAATCATTTTGCCGACATTTTCCCATAACAAGAGGGCCAAGATTGCCCAAGGTCGCTCACCTGAGAACAAAGACACAACAATTGATGACCAGGTAATATAGATTTCATCTTGCATAACCTGTTTTTACATAGATTTTGATCAAAACCAACAATGAAGGTGCTATAATACCATTAAACAGGCTAAAACGTAGCAAATTTTCTATTCCAAGGGCCCATAACTCTTGAAGTTGTGGTCCAATTTCACCCATAACTGATCTTGTCCAAGACCTTAGGGTCATACATATTCATTGTAAATATGATTAGGATCAGTGAATCAATGAAGGCCTTGTGTAAACAAACTCAAATATAGCAAATTTTCAAAGTCAAGGGCCCATAACTCTTGAAGTTCTGTTCCTATTTCGCCAATAATCGAACTTAGCCGAGACATTGTAGCCATATACATTGTGACTGCGATTGATTAAGAGCTGTGGATGCTAGAGAGTAAATAAACTAATTGTGGGCTGACGACGGACATTCATCGATCCTAAAAGCTAACCTATTCAATCATGTGAACTAAAAATGTTAATTTTTCTTATGTAGCACATACTGGTAACTGATGCTATTGAGACCAACACACATTGCTGTAAGCAGAATTCCAACACATTTCCAATACAAATATAGCTCAATGCTGAATTTCATGCTCGCTGCCAAGTTTCTAAATATTTCTTAATGAATGCTGCTCTAAAGTAGCTATGTACATATTTCAACATCAAACATGACTTAAAAGCTTAAATCTACAATAAATTCTTCTACCACTAACCATGACATTTACCAAATGAAACATCTTTAATCTGTATCTAGTACAAACTAACCTAAGTCTACATCCTGCCAGTGTCTACATACATCCAATATCAAAGTTTCACAAAGTCAACATACATCCAGCAAGGTTTCTCTAAGCATAATTTCTGCATATTATCAAAATGAATACTATCCTAAAACATCTACTATGATCTGATAACATACAAGGGTACAGAACAGAATACCATATTGGATTAATATCGCCACCAAGGGTGAATGGTGAACAAAAAATCACCAACAAACCATACATAAAAACAAAGTAATACTGAACACACATTCCCTAACAATAAATTTGAACATAGACTGAAAGGTTGTAGTGGCACGATCGAGACACATTGAACGTCACGCCGTCTCCACCTACCTTATCAACGCTTAATTTTGTGAACGATGACTGTAGGTACTTGAAATTCTGTATACATTCATGTTCTAAATTTGTATTGATTTTCACTTTTTTTAGCATAATTGCTCCTGCAAAGAAGTAAAGGTAGAAAAAGATAGTTAGACTAAAGATTATGTAAATAATAATAACAATAACTCTAATTTGCTGTAAAACCATATTTGTAGTTAGTAAACATGCATAACAATTAGTTCAACATGATGTCTAAAATCTTGGCCAAATATGTCAGCACACCTTTCTATCGATATCCATCATTCTTATTCATTTTGAGAGATTTTCAACCAGCAGAAATTTAAAGAATCCATAGCGCAGGCCCATAACCTCAGACTGGATAAACTTTCATTTATTGTTAACAGTTGAATGTGACAATTATATGACTCGGACAGAAAAATAGATGCTATCATTGAACCAAGACTTCAACAACAAGTATAAGATACATATTGATTACTGCAATATGTAACAATTGTGTATCTATTACAATACTCATCAGTATGAGGGGGTATGCAAGTGAGTCTGTGAGGTAAATGAGATATATCAAGTAACAGTATATATATATATTCTCTGTGTACATCAGATGTCACCATGCGGTACCCCCTGACATGCAGGGGAGTCAATAAGTCAATAGATAACATTCCTGTAGCAGAATTTTATAAATTTTAAGATTAAGACAAAATGGATCAATTTTCATTCTTAGATTTGGTTGTACTAGTAAACCATAATTTGAACAATTTCTATTTCATACATACAAAGGAAATTATAATATTAAGTTTTAAAGAAATTGAATACACAATTGTCAACCCAGGAGGGATAAAGCATGCAGCACTAACGAAGGTTAATCTTATATAACACACACAATACCTTTGAAACCCATTTATATAACCCCCATAAGTGATAGTTTAAAGACAAATACAATTCATAAGAGACAGGAATAGAAAGCACAAACAGACTGTATGACTCCCCTATATTCTGCAACAGAGTGACATTAGTAGCAAACACTAGGGAAGGAACATTATGTTGATATAGAATCCTCTCTTTCCTTCCCTCACCTTGTCCACGTTCAATTTGTTGCAACATGATTGAAACAGCTTGAAATTTTGGATCGATTCATGCTCAAGTTTTGTCGTGATTTTTACTTTTTTCATAACAATACTTCCTGGAAAGCCAAACATTTACAGTATTAAATAACACAGAAATTTTGAAAACGATGTACTCTTCAGTATATGAGACAAATTAGTTAAGTCCACAGAATGTACTGCTACGTGTACTGGTGCTTCAGCAGTTCAATACCCAGGTGACGCATACCAGAGTGTATCACTGTGATTGATGATACTACATCTTATTTGTCTCCCATCTTTTCACTGTGTGGAAAAAATTGGCAGTAAAATGAGGAGGAACCGGTCACTACAAGTACTTTGACGTACTTCGACAACTTCACTGTTAATGATATACAACTTGTTATTTAGAGAATGGTCTCTTAGTCAGAACTTATGAAATGATAAAATTATTATGAGTAAATTTATTAACATAACAATTTCAAAATTAATTTATCGAACAATATAAAATTCTACAAGGTTTGTGGTTTGACAATGAAAAATCTTACCTTGAAATAACATATCCATAAACTGACAATATGCAGCTCCTGAAAATAATACACAAATGTTAATATCTCAAAGATATCAATAAATGCAGATGTGAAAACACATAATATGTCAGAATGATTGACTTATTCAGAAAATGCATATAATAACACAAATGGTGATTGACTGATAATGATATGAGTTATGTACTTAAACAAGAACACTGCACACTGATGCAACATATCCCTATCAAACAGCCTCATTCAGTACATATATGTATATTTGTGTTTTATATGTTCAAACACCAAAATTTTTTCACTGAGGTATAATGTCGCACCAAAAACCAACAACATTTGGTAACTTTTCCGGCTTTAAAAGTGGAGAAAAGTCCCAGGTGTAAGTAGTCCCCTTTTTTTACTGTTTTGGAGAACAGGTATTGGGTCCTTTTAATGGGAAAGTTTGCATCATGAAAAACTTAATTTGGGAATTTTTTAATTACCGGGTAAGGCGATATTTTTTTCTCAGTGGGGAAATACTGAACCAAGTGGTTAAAAAAAGGGCCTGACCTGGGTATAATATAATCCCAAACTTCTGTAGTGTTAAATTTGGTTCCCAGTGGGATTTAAACTCAGTAGTGAGGGGCTAGATAATACTAGTCAAACCATAATCACATGACCACAAGTGTGCTTTTGTTTAATGTTAAATGGCTACTATATAAGCTGAGCAAAAATGAACAGAACCTAGGTACATGTAAACAACAGTTTGAGATCTAACATGTTAATATATTACTCCCTGAAAAATACTGGTAACCTAGTCAAACATAACGATCAGAGCTACCAGGTAATGTTAAAATCTGGCAAGTAAACAAGCAGGATTTACTTTGACCAGCATGAATGTACTCTGCTCTCAGTATAACAAACAATTAAGAAAAATTGTATATATTCATTACAAGCAACACAAGTTTCAATACAATTCCTCAGTGCCTCCTGTATATACTATACAGATGTTGCACAATTATTCTCAATATGTGAGAAAACTGAAGTTAACATATGTTTACACACAGCTAGCTAAACATTCAGTATAACACTAATCATCCAATCTATGAAAACCTAAACATTTCAATTAAGCCAAAGAAAGCAACAATCAAAGGAACTTATTTATAATTGGCAAAATTGAGGATAAGCCCACATGTTATTACCATTGGCCGGGCATACTTATCTTTAGTTTGGCTATGACTACTGCCAGGTAACAAATAAGTAAAGAATAAGAACCTACCTGTACAAAGTTCTTCTATTTTACCATAATTTGTATGTAAGCTGTCATTTACCCATGTAAGTATATCATGTCTACTCAGGTTATCCTGTGTACAACTAGTACTGTACACATTGACGGCCATTGCTTCAACTTGTCTGAAAATACACAAGAAATAGCATGAAACAAATATAATGACTGTGCTGTAACAGCTAGTGAATTATATCACAAAGTTGCCCCAGTAAGTAAATTAATATTTTGTTTTATTCTTACAACATAATTATGCAGATTTAGCATTTTGTTCAAATGTACTTTTTGTTTCATTCTGACTTTTGAACCAGTTGATTACTATAAGTACCTTATATATAAGGCATACTTTTGACTACACCACAGTTCTACCTAATTCAGATAATTCAATCATCATATGATAATCCTAGGCAATCTACAGTTAACTACATAATTTAAAGCTTGTTCATATAAATTATATTATAATGACATTCAGAACTGTACTACTTTTTACTCTTAAAAACATAACAACTCTGAATGATTCTTGATAGAATCAATACTCATTTGCACAAAGATAACTGAATAATTACTATTAAAGGTTTGATATCTGATTATCATACTAGGAACCCAATATATTAACTGTACCAACCCTGCTGTCTGGAAATAGTGAAATTGACAAGGTGACAAAACTTTGGAACATATTCATGATAATATTAATAAGAAACAAAAGATACATATATATAGGCTTTAGAGGCTGATGATGGTGTAGGTATCTTCATTACTGTAATAATATGATGCTAGCCTTACTTGTATGTACATGTATAGGTCAGGACAGAATATGTTTATATTCTACATATATTTAAAACAAGACATTGTTTGCAAGATTCCTAAAGTAAATTAGGAGTTCCTGCTTTCAAGAAAATAGAAATGCATTCATACACTAGTTACAAAATTTGATGCAACTATGTTCAAGATTTATTAATCATTTTTATAACAAGAGGGCCAAGATGGCCCTATATCGCTCACATGACAATCACTGTTCACTCATTAAAACATTGTTTTGAACCGGTGACCTAGTTTTTGACCCCAGACGACCTATGTTCGAATTTGTCTTACATATCATTAAGACAAACAGTCTGACTAGGTTTGGTGAAGATACGATCAAAATTTGACATCTACAGTGTTAATAAGGTTTTCCTAAGATTTGACCTTGTGACCTGGTTTTTGACCCTAGGTGACCCATATTTGAACTTGTCCTTAATATCATTAAGACAAACAATCTGACAAGGTTTGGCCAAGATCCAATCAAAACCATGACATTTAGAGCTTTTACAAGATTTTTACCTAAGATTTGACCTTGTGACCCAGTTTTTTAACCCGGCTGACCCATGTTCATCCTTGACCCACATATCATTGAGGCAAACATTTTGACAAGGTTTGGTGAAGATCCAATTAAAACTGTGACATCTACAGTGTTAACAAAGTTTTCCTAAGATTTGACCTGGTGACCTAGTTATTGACCCCAGATGACCCATATTTATACTTGACCATTATATCATTAAAACAAACGATTTGACAAAGTTTGGTGA
Source organism: Lutraria lutraria (assembly GCA_964023205.1). Taxonomy (NCBI): domain Eukaryota; kingdom Metazoa; phylum Mollusca; class Bivalvia; order Venerida; family Mactridae; genus Lutraria; species Lutraria lutraria. The sequence goes on along the minus strand of OZ026838.1, from coordinate 35,758,040 downwards.
AGATCCAATAATAACTGTGAAATCTACAGTGTTAACATGGTTTTTCATAAGATTTGACCTAGCAACCTAGTTTTTGACCCAAGATGACCCATGTTCGAACTCGTCCAAGATATTATGAAGACAAACATTCTGACAAGGTTTCATGATCATCCAATCAAAACAGTGACTTCTAGAGTGTTCACAAGGTTTTCCAGCAATTTGCCCTAGTGACCTAATTTTACTACAGAAATTACCCATTTTCAAACTTGACCTACATATTATTAAAATAAACATTCTGACAAAGTTTCATGAAGATAAATTCAAAACAGTGATTTCTAAAGTGTTCACAAGGTTTTCCCTTATTTGGCCCTGGTGACCTAGTTTTTGACCCCAAATGGCCCAATATCGAACTTGTCCGAGATTTTGTTGATATTAACGTTCTGACCCAGTTTTGCTAAAATTGAGCCAAAAATGTGGCCCCTAGTGTGGTCACAACAAAAAGTTTGACGACGCACGACGCACACCGCATGACGCCGGACGGAGAGTGATCCTAATAGCTCACTTTGTCACTTTGTGACATGTGAGCTAAAAATCATAATGATACTAAATACTTTCAAAATTTATTTGTTCAATAATTTCTATATAGTGGCTTAATTAATCTTTGTGTAAATGAATCAGAAATATCTGTCAATGTTTAATCTCCAACAGTGAAAGTAAAGGGATATAGCTGTATTAGACATTAGACATACATAAGTCCACAGATGTTACATTCGTATAAAACTGAATACATTCCAAACATGGCAGATTTAATGGTCAATATAATTATTGATCTTATAAACAGAAAATTCAGACAGGCAACATTTAATGTTTATTTTCTAGCATTTATGATATAGACAGGTCAGATATAACTGTAGGAATATCTATAATCTAACAAAATTAATGGTTGATTGGTGGATTTTCAATATTGTATACTATTCAAACCCTGTACAGACTGGAACAGGATCTCAAACAACAACAACAACAGCACACAATGGCAAATTACTGGAGAGCATAAACATGAAAACTGATCAATTCTGACATTATCAACATATTTAACAAGATGAATCATCTAAAATAACAATTAACCTGATCAACTGCATCAAATACAACATGAAGTCATCAAATGCTTTAAACATAAAGAGTTGAATTAACTGATGGCCTAATCTCAAATTGCAGATCAAATCAATCTTACAAGGAGAATGGTTGGAAGTCCACAAGCAGTGAAAATCTGAAGGTACGTATTCAAAGGAATTAGAAATCTATATTTTGAAGAGTTGAAATCAAAGAGAACTTTTGATTAGTAGTTTAAAATCATTTTTGGAAACTGTAATGATAGTTCAGCTTTCCATTATAACCGTCACGCGCTAGGCGCGCATGAATTTTGATGCCATCCTAAGTACTACTTTTTCTACATCCACAATGCAATTGTTAAACTAGTTCCTGTTTCAGGATGCAGTGCAAGACTATGTGAGTTCAGTTTCCATGAATACTTTCGGTATTTTGATTATTAATGTTGTTTGCTCTTAATTGATATTTTCATTTTTTCTCCCTACAGAATGTAACAGATACGAAAACATTAAATTTTGCAGAACTTGATTTAACCATCAACCATCTCAGACAGGTTTTAAACGTGTTATTACACTTCTTCTTACATTGGATACAAAGCTACCATTTATATCATAATGATAATAGCCAGATATCACAATAGACAATCCCTATGTGTACTCTCACAAGATCGATTTTATACAAAACACAATCCTATCATCATCTTATGTATTCAGACAGCCGGTATCTTCTACCATCCAGAATATTTCATACAAACCTAGAAATTTTGTACAATTCAGCAATGAATGTCAACACATTTCAATCCATAATTGAATATACAGTTAGTACACTCAGTGTGATGATATATAATACAGGAGAGCTCTATCTTTGTTGAAGTATAGTAACGTCTAGGTAACCAATCAACCATTAATTGAATACACAGATTTCAACCTGTTTACATCTTGTGACTAATAAAAGCAAGATAATTCTTCTTTGTAATCATCAAATCAGTTAATTTTGATAAATCTTTAACACTAGCATGTCTCACATTAAGTACAGTTTATCAAGGGCACAAAGACTTCGGGTCATTTGCTTAACTGCTTTTATACAACAGTTCTGCTTATACCATATTGTACTAATAAATACAGGAACTTATCCCACAATCCAACCAACAAATTTTGAGACAATAAGCAAAAAAAGCAAATCAATAATTCTTTAAAATCTTTATGCTAGTGTTTATTTTTTCCTAAATAGAATCAAAGCATTCATAGTACTAAATTTATTGTACTCGGCAAACTTGAGAGCAGCTATCACAACTAATAACAAACACAAACTTAGACCACTGGTCAATGTCCTGGATTGGTCAATGATCCAGTGCATGTATTGTACATTGAGAGATATGTGTTATAAGCTGTAGCAAATCTCTTTATTGTATACATTATATATAGTTCATATAAAAAATTATGTTCAGACCGAACTTTTAAATTCAAGCGCTCTCATGTAATTAATAATAACAAAGTTCTTAAATAAATGAAGATTTTGAGAGGAATGTAAAATATTGTATGTACTTTACTTACTTTCCTCGCATGTTTAATTTATGCAAATCCAATAATAAATGTTAAGTATTATTACTGAATAATGAGTAAAACAAGTTATGTATTAAACAATTGTCACATACAGTACAGCTTAATCAGTGAAAATATTCTAAATGGCAAAATAATAATTAACCTAAAACCTGCCAAAAACTGAAATGTCATAAATCACCAAGTACTAATCAATATGGGAGCTACATTCCAACAGTATATCTGTATATATCTAATGTGACTGGAAACTTGATCTTTACTTAAATACAATCAATGTGCAATCACACATTAAAAAGTAAAATAATACAATTTGAGAATCTGGCAAATATTCAACATGTATTGTTTTAAAAATTTGACAGTTTAACTTGACGGTCACAAACATGAATTGTAGCTTTATAGTTAAGTTTAAATGATCAACATTTTTGGAAAAGCAAGATTTTCCCTGTATTACATCATTTTTTACTTGTCAGTCTGGTGACTGACGCAGCTCAACACAGACTAGTGCAGCATTCTGCATACGTGTCTAAGCCATTAATAATAAGTTTTTAATAACCCTCAGGTGTCAATGCAGAAACAAAATTCCATACATGTTTTGTTTTCTGAATAAATCAAGTTGTACTAACATAATTGGTACTACATTTAACTGCATAGATAATTGCACGAGACTTTATCTTAAAATGATTGTAACTAATTAATTACTTTATCAAAATAAGTGAATTTAATTGTAATTAATTTATTACTTTTCAATGTCTAATTTTAATAACTTAAGAAGTTTTAATACAGCCTTTTACAAATTTATTTATAGTCAGTGATTTATGATCTGTACAGATCCAATGAAAAACCAAGTAAATGGTACATAAAATACATCCAACTCAGAAAGATTAGTCAAGTAACAGCAAGCAAGAGAATGGCAAACAGTGATGAAGTTTCCTCAGCCAATAGCACCATCATGACTACACAGAAAGAAGAACCGAAAATAAGGCAAAAGTCAAATAACAGGGACATATAAATCTTATCACTTACGGACGGTGACACGAATGTACATTTTGATACGAGTGATACGGACACGAATATGATCTAGTCTGGACAGAATTACGTGCAATAGTCCACAATTCCATAGCTCGTTGTCTCCGTAACACTCGCTGACGTTCACGCTCTTCTTTAGGAGACTTCCACATACTTGGCATTTCCTTAGCCGTTGAAACTTTCATATACATCAATAGTATTGTGTAAGGTAGCTTTATTGAATATGAAACAGCTGTGACATGCAGACTTAGACCTGGATAACATACCATTAATCTGATACAGTATTTATCTGTATCACACTATCACACAACATGATTAGAAAGTAATTATAAATAAAATATCAGAGTCAAACGTCATTCCCCTAGTAAAATTATTAAGTCAGCATGTAGGTCATTTTTTAGATTTTTAAAAAATCGTTTCACTTATTAAATCATCATTAATTAGTATTTACCAACACAACAGAATGGCAGGGGAGATAATCAATACAGCTCAGAACTACATAATGATCACAGATTATGGTACCTTCCTAGAAAGTTTAGTATATTAGGTATGTTATGTAACTAATTGTATTTTAAAACCAACTTTGTTGCTTGAATAACAAGTAATAGAGTAACACTATACAAAGGATCAGGAAATAAAAGTTCACAACTGTTGAACAATGGGCTAGAACATTTTATAAGTTCACCTATTTTTTATGTTTCTCAAATTACCCACCACCCGTAAAAATACTTAAAAAGATTAAAATCTACATAATTATGTTTCATGTACATTACATTTGATTACTTCAAAACTTTCTGGCAATGGTAGGTAAGAGCTATATGCAGTATACTAGCAGACCATCTCTAACAATAATTGACTGATGGAAGCACATGTTTATGGTAATAAATTACAACCAGAGTAATAACTCATATATATCAACCTTTAACAATAAAAACAGAGGGGTTTGACTGATCTAATTAATTAAGTTTATGACTATGAGTTCACCAGACAAGCTTCTGTTCACAATGATTTTAAAATTGATTAACATGATAATCTGTCTCAGTAACCCATCAGGTTACAAACAAGGAGAAATTTTGTTTCCTATCAGTAACAATATGTGTTTTTGAAACACAATGACCTTAATTCTAATCTTTGACCTAAAAAATGCACAGGTCCTGTAGAGTCTGAGGTTGTCATGAGGAACCAACATTATGTAGTTTGATGATTGTAGGTAGAAGCGTTTTGATTTTATAGGCAAGGTTAAAGTTTGGTACAAACTAACAGACAGACAGGCCAAAAACAAAATATAAGCCCCCGATCTATCAATACAGAGGCATGAAAAAGTACTGTTTAGTATAAATTTATGTTATATGATGCAACATATGCATTAATTACGATGCCTGGATGCAATGCCATGATTATTGTGTAGTTGTTTATATAAATATAGGAAGTATCTAGTAGACATGAAGTATAAACATGTACATATTAACTAGCAGTAAACTAATCCTTCTGACTGAAACTTAGGTAAATGATCAGAGCTGTCAGCTTATACACATACATGGTTTCTGCCCTTTTAACTTTACAATTAATACTCTGACATGACTTAATCTAAAATATCACTATTTTATCAGGAAACATCAAGAAAATATGCATATAACAGTACACACCCATTCTTGATAAGTTATCTTCCTAATGTTTCATTCACTGGATACAATGTAAACAAGATGCAAGAGTGATGTCATTTATTTAATGTCAACATTCATCAAACCATATACATGTTTCTAATTCATACACATGTAGCGCAGTTGTAAACTTTTAAGTAACTGGCACATTATGACCTATAATTAATCACAGAACTGCCAAGTTAGTTAACCAATTCTCACCAAAGTGATGAATTAAAATTTTGCGAAAAATAGGCAACATCAAGGAAAACAAGCAAATAGTTGATAATAATGATAAATTTAAATCAGAAAGTTAAAGTACAGTACTTAGTTCATTAGCTTTGAACAACTAATTATGTGCTAAAAATTACCTAAAATATTTGAACATATAAATCTTCTGATTATTACACTCTAAACCATCAGTTAGTGAAAGCAAAATAAAATAGAAATGTTACAGAGATTTTGACGATTGATGTAAGACCAAATTTCATTGGCTCACGCAATACATCCTAAAGGGAAGAACATTATTGAGAAAATTTTTTGCGAATATTCACATGCGTAATGATGCGTTACTTTCATAACAATCAGGATAAGCCCTGCTACACCCCCCCTCCCACAAAACTCCTCAGATTTACATCAATCTCAAAACTTCAAATGTGTCCTCGGCCCCTATAATCCAGATTTCTAGAATAATATGCACCTGGAATATTACAACCCATGTGCTTGCAAAAAATACTTAAGTCTTAAGAATATGTCATTCATTTAATTGATTTTTTTCCCCAATCATCATCATCAGTGTGGGGAATCCATGTGACCTAGTGACGTCACAATGTTATCGTTACAAGCACATTTTCTGTCATGCAAACTAAGAAAACATCACATAAGTGCACTAGGTCACGTGGATTCCCCACACTGATCATGTTTTGTTAAAGATTATACTTTATAAAATATTTACCTAAATTCTATCCCATCCATGAATACATTTCAGCTTTTCAAATGAAAAACGAGCTTACCTTTCCACACATTCCATCATCAAAATTAATGTAACATTGAAAGCTATAAATTGATATTAAAGTACACTTCAAAGTTTTTATCCAAATAATTTAAATTAAACCAGGTGTTTTAAAATACTAATTCTGAGATCACTCACAAAAAATCAATGTTACTTCAGAAGATAAAACCTTGTAAACTTTAAGAGAATAGACTCATTGACATCACTAATAATCAATATGAGAATTCTCTATCGATGACAAATGTATAATGACTAAGAATGAATAAAATACATCAGCATGTTCCTATCATTAATCTTTTTAACTTGAAAATTGGTATGGACATGGAGCAAAAAAATAAACATGTGGGTGCAACTAGATGTTTATTTGAGCCGGGGTTGAATACATACATGGCCCCTTAGTATTGAGAGCCAGATTGATAACTCAATAACTTCAATGATTCTGCATCTGATCATATGGTCTTGTTAATCTATATGTTGTATATGATAACCAAAGTTTCATAAGCCAGTGTATAATGACAAGTTAGGCCCCATTCAACTTCAAGCAATGTAATATTTAGGGCTGCAACGATTCAGGTATCCTACAGTTCAGTTCAAATTCAAATATAACCTTCTTGATTATCAAATATTCGATTAGACTATCTACATCAATAGACAACATGAATTAATATAAGATTTTTTTAAAATCTGACTTTTGAAATGCCAAAATAATACATACAAGTCATTTTGTTGTTCTTGTATGCATAATATTGCAGTTCATTTATAACATACGACTATTCTTCCTCCAAAGATCTTTTCTCGAATGCAAAATGTGACGCTAGTGGACCAACAAGCAGTTTTTTGTCTGCCATTTTTTTCCTTTACATGCGACACACTGAATGAAATGACACATGCTGATTAGATATTACTGCAGGCGTATGCTATATGACAGTGCAAAGACGTACCAAACAGAAAACACGGAATCCAAATAAGATAATTGATCCGATGCCGTGCATTTGGATATCATATATTCAAACTTCAGTGATTTGTTGCAGTCCTAGTAATATTACACACTATCACAAAAATTAAAGAAATTTAAAGTCATGCGCAAGTATTCAGAATGTCATAACATGGTAAGGACTGATTGGACACTGTGGGGGGGGGGGGGGGGGGGGTGGGTGAATAAAAGAATTTCCTGAAATTTGTTCTTTTAAAGTACAGTTTGCAGCAATGTCATTCCTTTGCATGTACATGTTGTATTCTACTTATGTATTTATTTTAAAATTAGTTTTAATAGTGTCCAATGCCTGTATTGAGTTCATTTCATAATTTCAGTGGGTATATACTTCTTGACATTATTTTGATATATTGTCACTATTCATATGTATCACGTAAAAAATGAACAAAAAAAACATTGTTTATTTTCATTTTCTAAATTCCACAAAGATACACACAGGTCCATATGCTCATATTTTAACATTAACACAAATAAGAAAATGATATTCAAAAGTAACACATCTTATTTTCTAATTATATTTAGTTACTCAACAATCTAAGAAATAGACCCACAATAGCATAAAATAGTTTAATATTATAATGTTTATTTAAACGTTTTTTCGTAAGATACGTCACCGTAGCAAAATCGGACCGTACAACGGGCGTCTATTCGTAATTATTATAATTAGTTTTATTTGGCGATGTTTCGTCTTTATCCTTATATAGATTTATAAGTAAAGTGAAAGTAGGATTTTCGGGAAATGGTTATATAGGTCATCTGGTTGATTCAAAACTAAACACATTTTTATTTATCCGTCATTTACACGCTACACTGGACAATTGAAATAAAATTAATTAACAGGTTATGCATTCATCGTAGAACGTATTGAAATCGGTAAAACAAAGGCAAAATGATTATCACTCGCCGATAGACACAGCCTTCTTTGGATAACATCAAAGGACTCCGAATCCGATGTTTCTGTTGATTAAATTATCCTTCTCGCGAACAATCAACCTTGCTTGTCCTAAAGTAAGTGTTACAAACATGCTGTATTATCTATGCAATAGATCCCACTCGTAAACAATCAGCTTCTATAGTGTCATTAAACACGTGTTATAAACTGTCACATATATGCCGAATGTGTACTACCTACTCTAACCTTATTAGCGCGTGTAGAGTTTATTACAATACCTCATGGAGGTCATGGCATTTGGTCCTGACCAATCAGCGATGCGACACGCGCGTACATACTGATCTCTGACGGGTAATTTACACATTGATGATTATCTTTTGACGCTTTGGTGGAAATTCCCCCGGGTCAAAGTTGACGCACACAGCATATTTTTGAAGAGTCAAAAACAATACTTTTGAGATTTTCGTGCGTCAAAACCCGGGAGCTCGAGTCAAATGAACACCCTGATTATAGATAGACTTATGAAGAGGTGTTAGCTTGATAAAAAATTCATTCAGAAAGCCTCATAAAGTCATATATGATTTTGACACATTCCTCTAGTCAGTGACTCAGTCTAGTGTACCGTGATTCAATAGTTATACTGGCGCCTCTTATTTCAGACTGCGAAAGGCGGCAGACTTGTCCGATAGAATATGTGTTGGTCTGATAAAGAATCTTATTTCATCAGACTGGCTGTCCGGCGACTTATTTAACCCGATGTAATCATGTATAGGCATTTATCAGTCTTCGCAAGTCGCTGGACCGTTGGTCATGACCGATGATATTCAATTTGGTCTGATAACAATCAAAGTTTGCCGGTCCTCATGACCGTTGAAATTTTATTATCATTTGGTACGAAATCAGCGGGTACGAATAATTTCTTCCGGTTCATTAACAACGCGCATGCGCATATTGGTTGTTTAAATGGCGGAACGACAATATTTCTGCGTCGCTGATTAAATTACACATTATTCTCGCCTTTTAGTGCATTATATAAGATTGCTTATTCTTCAAACCTTTTTTCATTCAAGCAAATCAGCAGTGATTCGTTTTGGCCTGTGTCCTGCATTTCTGACGCACATTTCCGCAAAAAGATTCAGACACAGTATGGATGTCCGTCCTCAGGACGCATCCCTTTTCCATTTTGTATAATCAGGACGCATGGCTTGTCCATTTCATATAATATTTATTAATAATAAAAGAAGTCATTTTTACGATCAATGTAATTTCACCACGCCTGATAAATGAAAATGTGTACATGTATGTGTGTTGTTGCTTTCGATTGACATTTCCCAATCTACTTTCATTTTACTTATCGGTGTATAGCGATAAAGTCAAAACATCGCAAAATAAAGCTAATTATCATAATCATGAATAAATGCCCGCTGTACGGTCCAATTCCGGTATTTGATAGTCATACGGAGACCAATCTCAATATAAAACAAAAATATTTTATGCTGTTCTGTGTCTAAATGAAAATTTCACGACTTAAAGACTAAATGTGTCCTGCTTCTTTTTGTTTAATGTTGTTTAATACTTTTTTCCCACTTTCACGAAGACTGATTTATACTTTTTTTGGTCTGACAGATAAGTTTCCTTTTGGTCAGACAGAATTTTCAAGCTTGTCAGACTGATTGTCTGGATTTTTTTTGCATTTGTCTGGTAGGTATTTCCATGCCACATATCATAAAAGTTAAGAATTTGCCAATAAAAGATTAAGTCATATTAATAAATCGATATTTGATCTCGTTTGCTGTTTTACGTGTTCCCTTGTTTTGATTAAAAAATTGTAATATGAGGAAAATAATGTACCCTATATGCGGAGCTCAAACCTGCGAGCTCCTGCTTGCAAGTCAGCTGCTCTATTAACTGAGCTAATCAGGCTGGTGGATACCCCAGCCAATTTATAAATACAAAATACCACACTGCTACATTAATTCCTCCTTCCTTTTTATTAATAATAAATTATCGTGACAACCACAGGTTCTTTAAACTAACCAAGCCATTTGCTTCTCCCTAGCTCTAGGATTCCAAGGCTAGTCACGCACGGCACCAAATGTAATGGGAGGAGAAAAATAATATATATATCCGATGCGGGGCTCGAACCCACGACCTCCTGCTAACTTGCAAGTCAGATTCTCTACCAACTGAGCTAATCGGGCGAATTGTTGGCCCAGATAATTGCCACATGCCTGCCAATCAAAAGTCCTTCCTACTGCTTCATATGAACACACAGCTAGTTAATTCAACAACCAAAATTGATTACAACATTTGACAGGAGTGCCAATCTGTACCACAGACTGGGTGATCCTACAGTCTATGACTCATTTTGTCTGGACCTGTTCAGGCCAAACCTTACCCAATTTACAAAATCAAGAATATATGCTTTGAAATATAAACATTGTTATGATGCATATATATCCCGTAGCTGTCACTCCGTTCTATATAACAAATGTCACAATACCAGAATGTTCTAATCGTCAGAAACATACAGAATTTGTGGGTGGGGTATAGGCGGCACAGATCTAATCTTCAGAATGAAAGACTTGACGACGTTTGTATTAAATAAAGTGAACGAACACAAATGTTTTCGAATGTATGAACTCAAATACAGCATATTCAGTCTAAGTTTACCTTTATTTATTGGTCAATCACTTGATTTTAGACACCGAACGAGGTTTAAAATCTTGTTAGTCACGTGACTACTTGGAATCGGATGTGAATATGCTAAAATCCAGTGGTACCGTACAAATCCGTGTAAATTTGGTGCCAACCCGTACCATTTCTATTATTGAAAGAAGTTTAACAAAATATTTAATTACTCATGCACGTATTTATTTGTGTGTAGTGAACTTTTTAATATCTCTACATAAAACGTTTGGTCCTTGTAGCTTCAAAATACATTATACTTATTAAATAAGCTTCTGACTCAAATATCTGGTAAATTAGGTTCAAGGGTGTAGCAGTGTGTGTAAAAATGTTTCTGGTTTCCTCAAACCTGACCGATCCTTTTTTTGCTGCTCCTAGACCTTTCTTCAGTCTCTGTCATTCTTTTCTGGCTGATAATTCTTTTTAAAATGCATGACTTGGAACTAAAATCTGCTGACCAACCAACCTTTTAAATTATGCCAAAATTCTGGTAAAATATCAACAGGTAACTGTTAATTAATTCCACTACGTCTCTGGTTTGATCCACAGAAGGTAACTCTCAACATTAGTTTTCAGCTCCCCTTCGTGTTAACATACATCGTAGTTGATTCATAATTATGTTATTTCCTAACATTCCGGCCTATCAAATTAACAAGCTAAAGCATGTTCAAAATCATGCAGCTAGTATGGCAGCAGTTTTAAATGCTTCCCTTGAACAATGAAGTAATGAAATTCTGAAACAACTTCACTGCCTTCTGGTTAGAGGCAGAGTCATGTTAAATATTAAGAGTGTCTGACTTAAGTTACTATACAGAAACGTTTTGTTCTTTAAACTGGTAGTTAAATACTTCACTCGAAAGGTGATACAATTTTTATGATCCCTCGGCCGTATTTAGACCAAAATGTTGGATTGACCTATATCTAGTTATTTGAAGAACAATCAAAATAATGACAATAACAAAACTTTAGCTGTAAAAGAAATATTTTAATATTTGAAAAACATGTTAGGTACATTTTCTGTGAATATTACATTTCAAACACCAGTGTAGTACATAACATTACTCTTAACAATGTTATCATATATAAATATCACATTTCTGAGAGGGTGTTATCAAAAATTGCCAGCGTGAGAAAAATGATGTTGACCGGGGCTGAGGTCAACTTTACCTTTTTCGAGGGCTGGTGATTTGTAATAACACCCTCTCAGAAATGTGATATTTATTTCACTGTACTGAAGATTTCATAGAAATATAAAAAGAAAAATATGATGTCACAACATTTCAATTCGCAGGGACATTACATAGACTATCAAGCTTTTACTAGTGCTTCAAACTCAGTTATAAAAATTTTAGTCTACCATAATTAAAAGTATTTTTAAGTAGAATGTGCAATCTAGAACAGATTTTATTATGAACAACTTGTCAAATAAATGGAAAATGATTTAATAACTGAAAATCTATTTGAACTGTAAGTGCATATTTCTGCGCATGTGTTATTACAGTGTGTTATTAAAAATTAATGCGCATGTGTTATTACAGTGTGTTATTAAAAATTAATGCCCGCTCAGGTATAGGCGACTTTTAATACATGGGAAACGAGAGTGAGGTATAATAATTTATAATTGCATGTGAAAATAATAGAATTTCTTACTTATAAATACATTTGGTGTTTCAAACATACAGACAGATAAAACATACATTAATACAATGTACTTCAAATAAAATTTTCATGTGTGATCAAAAGCAATGTGTTTGCATGACTCTGCTATCAAGATGCTACATCTGGTAGTTTGTTTAACTGAAAAAAATCCTCACAGATGTATGAAATAAAACCATGTCTCATCGTTATGTTCAGTGTGTCAAACCCTAATCATCTATGTACACAGTATCAATATTCAACCACTTCATGTAAATTGGAACAAAAAATGAAGATAAACTATATCAGCATCATCATTCTTTAATTATTTATTCAATGATTAAAAAATTAAATGGTTGATAAAATAATAAAATGCCTTCAGACTGGGTGTTCATGGAATTATAGGAGTATTTTTAGATTAGAATGAGACAGAGGTCATATGACTCATGTTTACTTTTTATTTTCCTTAAGTGTCCCCTTCTATATATTAACATATAGCATTGGTTAATCAATAACGCTCTCTGCATAGTTAAGACAAGTATATATTTAATATGATAATAATTTTGTTTTATATATTCCTAAACATCATCACAGATAAATCAATCATCTCAGAAAATATCAAGGCATCTCTGTGGAGTCATTTCTGCTCAACATAATTATATCGATAATCTGAATGAATAGCACAGCACATGCATAAATTTATACATTAACACAGTTTCATATATCACTTGGTTGATTTTATATCACACAGAACCAAATTCCTTCATCCATTCTTCATATCGTTTCAGATCATCTTTTGAGACACTTTTATTCACCTTCTTCTTGGCTTCAAGGAAATCTTCCATTGACGTTGGAAGATTCAACTCTTCTTTTGGAATTTGTTTAATTTCGTCAGGACTTAATCCTTTAATCCTACGCCGGAACGACATCATGGCTGCATCTCTAATCAATGTAATAAAGGTTTTCAGATTTGCTTTCAAGTATTCAGTAATTACTTCATATTATGAACATATACTAAAACGAATTACCACCTACTTCTTTATGTTCTTATTTTAGGATAATGATTAATACTTCTAACTGTTTTTAAACCCTGAACATAGTAAAACTAACATTCATCATGTTAAATGAAACAAGACAACAAAAAACCTAGAGGATATATTATCATAATGGTAAGTTGACCCCTTATTGCAGACTATACTAAAGATAATCAGCTTTTGTAAGCCTGAAAAAATTATTCCTTTTTTGATCATATAATTTTTTTCAGTCCTTATATAACGACATATAAAACATGCTTGTTAAAGTAATAACATATGCTATAATTCAAGTTAAAAAACGATTAACTCTGAAATGTAAGACTGAAATAATCACATATCTAGAAATAAGGTTAATACCTGCAAACATTTGTTATATCAGCTCCTGAATAACCGTCTAATGTTTCAGCCACTTCTCTAAGGTTCACATCACTTGATAAAGGAACTTCTTTCAAGTTAATCTTCAACAACTGTTGTCTTCCTTCAGCTGTAAGTATATAAACCAGGTTTGAGAGTAATAAGTAAATTATTGGTTTCACAGTTATTTTGAAGAGAACCAAGCATGGAGTGATATGAATTAAATGTGATCACAGGATTAAGTGATTGATTAATTAAGTGTCATTACATTACTATGTGCCACAACAAAAGTGATTAAAGACATTGAACCAGGAATGCGAGGCATGTGACTTATGGACCAGTAAGACCCCTGTTTCCACAGTAGGGGGTAATACAACAGACAGGGTCATTGATAGACTAGCTTCTGATTACATAATCAGTTACTCTTTGCTTATAAAAACAACATGAAGTTAGTCATATACTTATTATCACCATAAGTCAATAAAATTTATTAGCCTACTTTTTTACTAGGTTTCAAGTCTACAGAACCGTGACCAGACAGGATTAATCTGATTTGGGGCAATAAAACAATTAAGAGATTATAGACTCAAGTGGATTTTGGGGGGAGGTTCACTTATATAGTAGCTGTTCAATGTCTTTAAGACACTGCCCAATCAAGAATGAGACAAGAATCAAGTCATTAGAAGTATCTAATGGAGCAGGACATATCAATAACAGAGATCTTTTCTTTTTCCAAGATGTGCCTGTCTGGATAAATCAGTTAGTGTCAGAAACCAAACCAAACAAGGAGGAATGACATGTACCGGTAGTAATATCATTGACACACAATCATGTCAGTATTCATTTCACTACTGCAGGGAACAACCTGTTCAAGATAATAAATCCTAGAAACAATTACAGACGTTGATATATTTATAAATCACTCACTTGTAGGTAATGGGATGTAAATTCTCTTCTCAAGACGTCTACGTAATGCCTCATCCAGATCCCACGGAAAGTTTGTTGCAGCTAAAACCATGACAATTTTAGAAGAATCTTCACCTGAACACCCAGCAACACCTGTAATCAAGCAAAAGAATTGAACACAAGATTGTTTGAAATATGGCTGGTCAACATGTCTACAAGAATCAGGGTACCAATATGATGATCAGCTGGATAAGGATTTATATTTAATTGCATTACATTAATTAACAAGACTAGACTTCTATTTATAACTGAATTTAATTCAGGTATTGACTATGTTAAAACAAAAATCAGAGACAGTCTTCACGAAAAAAATTAAGCACTGGACATTTGGTCCAGTGAAAATGCAAACTTTACTGGACCGAATGAACATTTAGTGGACCAAAAAGAGTACACACAAATTTTCATATACACTGTACATGTTATTTGGCTAAAAAAAGTATTGAGAGTGATAAGAAACATGGTACAATTATTACTGAAAAATTTACTGGACTGTCGGACCACTGACCTTTTTTAAAATTTACTGGCCATTTTTGTGGAATCAGTCCAAGGTCTGGGGCCAAATTCAAAGACTGCTGAGATGTTTTAGATAGAATAAATGTAGTCTACAGATTGGTGAGAGCTAACTAAATATAATATTAGATACCTCTCTGTTTATAATAAAAAATAATTAATTAAGAATACAAGGTATGTACTAGTTAATTACCATCCATTTGTGTTAGAAGTTCCGACTTCACTCTGCGACTAGCTTCATGCTCTGAACCTGATCCACGTTTTGAACAAATAGAATCTATTTCATCAATAAAGATAGTACTGGGTGCATAAAATCTCGCCTGGAATATACAGCAACAAGTTGTAAAAACCTGAACTACTCTAAGTAAGGCAATAAAATGGAAAAAATGATTAATGCTTTATGTTGAGCTGAAAGCATTTGTATCGTAATTTAATTTCTAAAAAACACAAATGGCTATAGAGTAAGAATACAGTAAGCTGTATAACACATTCCTAAATTTTCACATTTGTCAACAAGTTAAAAATGACAATCAATCAAATTCAATTGTACATGGATGAATTTATAAAAGTGATTATAAAAAGATACATTCAGCCTCCAATTATATTCAAGTTTTTGAATGAGAATACTATAATCAATGCTGTTGATAACTTTTTATCTTGTTACAGACTAAGCTAGTTATTAAGTTAGTAAAGAAACATAAAATTGCACAAAATGTATTAGTTAAACAAAATATAGTGTCAATAAATTTATGTAATATGCATGTACATGTAGTTTCAGGCCTTCCACAGCCTATGATAAGAAAGAAGGAAAAAGGATGTTGGAAAAATTGGGGTGTCAATAGAGCATAAATTAAAAATCCTGAAAATTATATGCGGTCGACCACTTTTGCCAAAAGGGGCCTTTAATCACATTGTTTCCATATTTAACTCAGTTTGTATCAAAGAAAATACTTCACAGCAGATTAAATTGACCATAACTTTGCCATTTCTTGAGATATTTTCATCAAATAACTTTTATTTTGCTCAGAAAACATAGCTCTGTCAGGACAGATAAATCTGGAATTCTGAAATTTTGACACCCCTGCAAAGATGACAAGCCTTACTTGATGTACTATCATACCTTAACCTTAATGCAATGAAAAGAAGGAAGTTTTTTTGTTTCTGATATATCATGTGATTATTTTCCTTCCTTAACCCAAAACTAGAAATTGGGGGACTTCAGAGAGGAAAATATCTTCCACCCATTCAGCAACAGAAATATGCTAACCTGACATTTTCATCAGTAACCAAATCATTTCTGCAAGGACCTTTTCCCAAAAAGAAAAGAATAGTAGGTGTTTTTCCTTCAAAAGTAGGAAAATGTAAGAAACATCTAAAAAATAGAGAATATTTGCAACAGTGGAAGGCCTGTTGTTTTAGCTTAAGAAATTCATGAATACAGTATTTAATACAAGCTGGTTACAGAGAGCATATAAAGAAAAGGTGCACAAAAAAGATCTTCAAAAAGCATGGAGACAAATTAAGCAGCTGTAAGAAAAACATTATCTTGAAATTTGACATTTTCAGTAGAAGGAGTTTAAATTGATATAAAATTGCCAAGAATGTTAGAAGATAGTTTAACAATCTAGCAGAATGAAATGAAAAATAACATAAAATAAAACCTACCATTTCAAAAAGCAGACGAACAAGTTTTTCAGATTCTCCATGCCACTTAGATGTAAGTGCAGCAGACGATATGTTAAAGAAAGTTGTTCCACATTCGGTAGCCACACCCTTCGCCAGCAATGTCTTCCCAGTGCCAGGTGGCCCCACCATCAAAACACCCTGGTGGCGGAAAGACAAACAAAGGTTGGCAACCCTTCGTGGTTATGCGCTTACATGCTAAGATATTTCCAGGTTATAGAACTTTCTAAAATCTTCCATGCTCAAAATCATTGCAAATTTAAACAAATCCACAAATGGCTATTGTCTAAAGTTCTGATATGCATTTCCTGAGTAAATTTAAAGATTGAAGAAAATTCAAGTTCTGAGCAAGAAGAGATTGTACCCAAGTTCTACAATCCTGGAAAAAAGTAGAATATGAAATCTTGACAGGTTCTCATGATTCAATATTGTTGATGATGTGAACAAGATTTTATGAAAATGTTTCATGCAGTTGAAGAGATAATTTAGATAAAAAAGTCTAGCAGTGATAACCAATTTAACTAATATGAGAAACTTCAAGATTTCACAAACTAAGCATTCCACCAAAGCAGCAACATTGATAACTTTTTTTCTCTTACCATTTCAAAAAGGAGACGAACAAGTTTTTCAGATTCACCTCGCCATTTTGAAGTAAGACCAGCCGCAGAGCAGTTAAAGAATGTGGTACCACACTCTGTAGCAACCCCTTTAGCGAGCAAGGTCTTACCTGTACCTGGAGGGCCTATCATACATACACCCTATAACATGTAACATAATCGTAACAAACTGCTTATTACACATGTTTTATTTTAGACTAAATACTAGACTTTTGGAAGTAGTTATTACCAGGTACAATGTGTATTTTTATCTCATACAAATATAATGCCAGGGCTCAAGCTAGCCTAAAATTTTAGTGACTTCATGAGGTGTGACATTTCCTTCATCTCAATTCAGGAAGATGTGGGCCACTTTAGTGAGTATTTCATATGCAAAGTCAAAAAGCTTAGGGTGACTTTTGCCAACACATGTGAGTCCTGAATGCTAAGATGTACCGTAAATAAGTGTAATCATGAATATACTGAACTTGACTGAAGTATGCAGTAATTTAACATACACTAGGTAACATTAAGAGATATTCCTAATTATATGATCATAGATCAGATCTTATATGCAGATAGGAAATTATGCTCATTGAAAATAGGAGACAATTACAAGGTTTCAAGACATTACATAAAAAAGTAAAAAATTCATGCCTTAATCATTTTATATCTATAGTCATAATCTGTTAGGAGGTTAAAGATTGTGTCCAAATATACCACCATTTGTACAAAAATATCAACATCATCAGAGTAAAGAATAAAAATGTTTATCCAAAAACCCATAATCATACTTACTATTTAGTAAGTCTATTAATAAGTTTAAATCTTCAGTCCAAAAACAACATGATGTTTCTTTTGTTTATTTCAATTCTTTTTGCAAAGGAATATTTAATGAATTTTCTCAATCTCAATGGACAGTTAAACTCCAGATAATCTTGAATCACATATTACCTTCCAGGGTCGTCGAATACCTTTAAAAAAGTCGGGAATAATCAATGGCAAAACTACAGCTTCTTGCAACAATTTTTTTGCCTCAACCAAGTCTGCAATATCTTCCCTGTATAACACAATAATAAAGATTTATTTAACATATATATATATATATGGGAAATATGCCCATGAATACACAGTGTTTAAAATTATCAAACATGAATACAATATACATAAACATTATATCAAGGTAGATATGCCCAAGGTATACCAACAGAACCCAGAAATGTACATCATACAATACAATGCATATGATACAAAACTAGCTAAAAGGTAACAGACATCAAAGGCTAAACAAAATAGAAGTTTTTAAAATGATAGTTAAATTAAATATTGAATCAGTTATAAAAGTATTGATTACAATTAATCTGTATCAAATCTGAACTTAAACATTTTTAAAATGAACATGAATAACTTTCTGACAATACTTTCATTTTTGTGTAATTAATAATTCAATAGATTTGACATAAGATATAAGATTATATAGTGTAAAGTCAAGTTTTATTTGTTTTATGCTTGCGGCTATCAAAGTACAAACCCAGTCAATTCATTTACATTTGACTTATGTAACAACTGTACAAAAAATGGAAACTATGGAAAACTTGGATGATCTATTGACATACTCATTATCAAGCTAGAAATATTAAGATAATAGAAATGCAACAATCAACCATATCTGATCATGATTTTGATGTATCAAGCATTGAAAAGAAATCATGATTACACTATTTTTTTTTCACTGGGGTTTAACCTTGCACCAACAGTAACTGCAATTGAATTCTACATTAAGCAAACATAGTTATAGAAGATATTACAACTTGCTCTCTCCAAAATGATGATAGTAATACAGATCTTGGTCAGTAGTTTTTTAAGATCATACTTCTAGACAGATTTAAAAAAAGAGAATAAAGTATTCAAGTGTTTGTAAGTTAGTGAGAATTGCAAATAATAAGTGTCTTTAAAAATTAAAAACCTTGATAAACATGTATGATATATTCAAGCCATATAGTCAAGATGAAAAGGCTTAGGGATACATAGAAAGACAAGTTTAAGCCTGTTGAAAATACATTAAATACACTAACCAATGAACATTTGGATTTTTCTGTACAATATCTCTCTCTAAATTTTCTACCAGATCCTTGTCATGTCCAGGATCAAATTTCTTCTCATCCCCATCCTCCTGCCACAAAATATTGCATGTTTTAACTTAAACAATCAGAAATATCAGTAGTTTGAACAAGTTTATAATTTGAAGTAAGATTTTGGAACAAATTCATTATCATCACAACATATTTCAAGCAAGTAACTACTTAAGTTATCAAATTTAAAGTTTACACACACACACATCAAGACTATTGTATTCTCAAATCTAACAATATTTGGATTATTCAGTTCCACTGTCTATATGCCAAGCAGTCTGAGAATGGTTCAGTAAGATGACATACTAATAAATAGGAGATGCTTATACATGGGAAATAGGACATGATGGGTGGCTTGTTCGGTAAAGACTGGATTTCCCTTTAAATACAATAGCTATATTTGAATGATTAAAAAAAAATCAGATCAAAAAGATCTTTGCATTCATGACTCAAAAGGATGAAAATAAAGTATCACTTCTTATGGTTTTGAATTTGTATCTAGAATTTTTGAAATTTGAATGGCTGCGAACACACCTTTTTCTTGTCTCTACCCCTGTCTCTACCCCCTCTGTCAGCAGGACGATTAGACCCTCCACCACCTCCTCCATATCTACCTCTTCTATCTTCAGGTGTGTTAACACTAGGCTTGGCACGATTTCTGTTGCTTGGTGGTTCATATTTTCT
The DNA here is from genome assembly GCA_964023205.1 of Lutraria lutraria. NCBI lineage: Eukaryota > Metazoa > Mollusca > Bivalvia > Venerida > Mactridae > Lutraria > Lutraria lutraria. Next base: position 35,737,549 of record OZ026838.1, on the reverse strand, counting down.
AGGAGCTGCACGTTGTGGAGCATTTCTTGCGTTATGAGATGGTCGACTGTGGTATGAGGAAACATTATCATTTAGTTTTATCATACACACCAGATTATAAAACTCATCATGCATTTATTTATCAATCATATGTTCAAGAGCATACACTCATTTCATTACAAAAGCATCAAAACTTGCCATATTAAAATGTTTAAATGAGCAAAGATTGAGTGATTTTAATGATTAAATGCTATTACTGACAGGTAAATGTTCCCATTCAAACATGCTTGCATGCACTCAATCAATTCAATGAGTGCGTTAACTTTCGGTGAAATGCTACTTTGACTGATCAAATCTCATTATAGAGCAAAATTTTACAAATCTAAGGACTTAAATTTGTATCATTAATCATCAAATGATTTTACATGGGTTATACAGAGATATATTCATGGTATTTTGTTTAACCATTTTAAAATGCACACAATAATATATGGGAGCAAACCAGGTCAAACGTTTAATTAACAGAGAATGAAGTTTCAAAGTGATACCTATTTTCTGCTGGAGTCGGAGGTGGCCAAATATCAGGATCTCTTGGAGGTTCATCATAGCTTGAATAATCATTAAATGGTGATCCTAAATCTTGATTACCACCACCATATCTACCATCTGACTTGAATCCAGACAGTGTGTTCTGTATTTCTTTTATATGTTGATATTCACTGTTGATTTCAGTCCTAACCTATAACAAATGAGGCCATAAACAGTCAATCTTGTATTACGGTAAGCGACCGCCCAAGGGAGAGACCAAAAGTGGTCTCTTAATACAACGGTCTCTTATTACAAAAACCGGAAGATAGTTGAAGCAGAGCACTTTTATTGTGAGTAGGTGTTCATCTGTGTTACAAATAAAAGTAATTATGATAATTATGCAATGATCATCCAGGTTTATTTAAATAGTTTATTTAGATACTTACATAGACAGTACCTTATAGAAAGATCACCAATGAAACACATTAGTTACAAGGCAAAAAGTAGGGGATATGATTATGAATAGCAATGGTGAAAAAAGCATATGTACCATTATATATTGTACTTTTTGAAATGATAATTATGCATCGTTGATGACGTATCACATATTTTCTTATGACTATAATATACCATTACGGTACAGTATTACCTCTTCGGATGATTTTTCTCAAGTTTTTAACATGAATGATAATTACGATACCCTCATGGTATATTGAGATTGGGTTGAGAAATTAATTGGTGTTTTGATACAAAAGTCATTATCATGTTTTCGTAATACTTATGTAACTCAAAGTTACTGTAAACCAACAAAATGGGGCAGTTTTTTTTGTTGATGTCTTTCGTCATTTATTTTGCTAAAAACTATTTTGTATACTCATAAAAATAATTTTCCCAAGGATTTCCACTGATACAACAACTATTTTACCTGCGTCTTACACTCAAGTGCTCAATGCATACACGAGTGATAAAGGTCATGTTTTTCGCACGTTCGTCACATGTTAATTATGTCTGTGTTTACAATTAACAATCTATGGGAATTAATGGTTTGACATGTCAAACGGTCGCTGAACAAAAAGATCTGGCATATTTTGTTGACATATTGGTGGTCGCTGGTTGCGTTGAGCATAGGTCGCTTAATACATTAAAAGCATTGTGCAAAATGCTCGGGGGATTTTGAAGTGGTCGCTTAAGAAAAAGGTCGCTTTATACATGTGGTCGCATGAGCAAGATTTACTGTACACAACTTATCATAAAAAGGCCATAATGTATTATAATATAAAATTCATCCTCTTTCATGCGATTCTTAAAACCAAAGTAATCGACTGCACACTCTAAGAGTTCTTATAATCTTCTGGACTAACAGCTTAATGAATCAAAATTATTTAATAAATCTTGCAGAAACAGATAAATAAAGAAGAGTATTGAAGTTTATCACTTAAATGATTTATAAATAAACACATACCTTTTGCCATTTGTTTTTTCTTTGTGAATCAACTGTTATCAGCAGTTTCTGTATTTGTTGAAGGACACCTTGATAGTACACAGCTGAAGTATCATACATCCCAAATAAGGCATTTTCCCTGGCACGTTTTGTATCTTCACAGATATCTGTATAACTCATTTTGTGAACTGCAGAAAAATAGAAAAAGTTGTGTCAATTTTGCACTATAAAGTATAATAAGTAAAAAAAATGGCACTTTTAATATAAAATCTTTATACTAAATTAATAATAATAATGAGTGTACACAACACTATCCTTATTTTTATCCCAAATAATCATAATAGATTCAATTTATCCTTAGGTATTAATTTGACTGTTCCAGTCATGGAAACAGGCTGTCATTCTGACATCATGTTTTGATAATTTGAAATTTCATTTTACATACATTACCAGTCTGCGAAATTAGCAGTTGTCCTATTGTCCGGAACAACCAATTTTTCTTTCGGATAACCAAATTTTCATTAACAAATCAATGCAATAGCACAGACTGAGAGGATGGCCTTTCCGAATTCGTTCATGAAAATCGGCCAACCAGAAAGCCGAATAAGTAGGGCTAGGCATATAGTTAGCTCAATTTGACATGTCGCCCTTCTTGTAAATAGGTGCGACATTTGCTGTTTTCCACTGGTAGGGGAGTGTACCTTCATCAAGGGACTTATGGAAGATTTTTTCAAGAATAGGGGATACAATACATGTAGCTCTTTAGACAGCATTTTAAGAAAGAGGGACTTTATTTGACCAGGACCACCTGCTTTAAGAGGGTTAATGTTTAAGAGAAGTTTCTCTATACCCTTGGAGCTAACTTTGATGTTTGGCATTTTAGGAAGACATCAAAGTCAGGTCGAGTGGATTTTATAGCAGGACGAGTGACCCTCAATTTTTTCGTGCCCTGTCTACCAACTGAGCTAATTGGACAGGTGAATATCACAGCCAATTAATTCATACTCTACTGCTACACCACCGATACACATTACAAGTGCCCAATTTCACGGCCAATGGAAATATCTATAATGATTTTTGTCATAAATGATGACAGTAAGAGCCAGACATTTTTCTTCGCGAAATCTAGTGACAATCAAATAACAAGTAAAAAATGACAAAAAGAAGTCATCGCAACCCCAAAACAAAACAGATATGAACATTATACAAACCTTGCACTTAGGAATTGTATTATGAATACTATTTATTTTTAAAGTTTGGTCGGAATGTCATGAAGTCACTAACCCAACTTCCGAAATATGAAGGAAAGGAATTAATTAACTCAACGTTGCCTAAATTACCGATAATATAGGGGCGAAGTGCTGTTTACAAATAAGAGAAAAAAGATTTTAGGGTCCCAGGGTTCTATTTTTCTATTTCTAGATTGACAGTGTTAATAATGAAATGGATAAGTTACTGAAAGAAACCTATTGGATGCGCAAATTAGATACTGTATATCCACAGGGCCTATAAACTCCAAAACTTTATAATATATGGAATCTACAATGATTTTTTTATATTTTGTATATTATTATTCTTTATATACATATGTCATATCATAAATCAGCTGCTACTGGTATTTTTAAATTGTTTATTTTCATTGCAGTTTCTGCCAGTAGTATTTTGTATCTTTATGATCCTGATTTTAAAGATTGTTTCGTGTAATTGCTTTTGGCGCACTATTTAATATTTTATGATATTTTACTACATAACTTTGTCAGTTTATATAGATAGACAGACAGTAATATAGATGAACACAATTCATCTTTCAACATAAGTCATAGTAGAACGGATTCGTAATGCACTAAATATTTTAGTTTAAACTTCTACAATAGAGCTCTATTTTATATTTATTTAATTTTTAGAATCCAATACATCTTTTAATAATTTTAATTTTTAATTCATTTTTGCAATCCAATAGGGCCTAATTTTATTTTTATTTAAATCTAGCTTTTTAATCTCCCTTTTTATTATCTTCATTTAAATAATTATAACATATAAGTACGCCAAACGTAACGTCACTTGTTGACGTTGTGATGTACGTCATACGTTATGACGTCACACATATTTTTACCATCACTATAATATACAAGTTACCTGACGAAGTATTAAATTAGGAAAAGCGTTGCTACTTAATTTGAGTTATGTTTTCTTTTTTGCCATTATAGATTGATTCTTAAATTTTTTGAATCAAGAAGACAAAGCTCTTGAAGCTTTCCGAAAATCTAAGATATTTGATACATCTTATCCCATAATATTTTGCATAATCGTTTTCCTTTTATTGTGTCTTAGACACTTAAAGTCCCATAAGCATATAAATTCATCGGTCGTAATAGTTTCTGTTTGTTCTATAACAGAGGAGTCCGGTGTATTTTCCTCCCGTGAATACTTTATAGCAAGAAAAAATGTTTCCAAAACCATTTTCGTATTTTTTCAATGATATTGAAAAAATACTATTTATAGAACAGCTGTGTTTTCCCCGCAGTCATGTTATGCACACGTCATAAAGTGACGTCACGCCACCTATATATTTCCAGTTTCCAAAAGCAAAAATCACAGCGAAATGAGTGATTATCGAAGAAAAAGGTCTCGTTTCGTCGGTAATTATTATCTTGGGATAATATTAGCAATTGCTTGTTTTTTTTGCATATTTTTTATAGCAAAAAGCTAATTAATGGGACTTTAACATATTCATATTCGATCAATTATACAGTATAATATCTTGTATACATTGTATTTTAGACACTTAACATTTTCCTATTCGATCAGTTATGTTGTTGTTGTTGATCGATTTCGCCTTGATGTAGCTAGGTCGCTATATATATGTGTTGACTATTATAAATAATCGAACGTTGTCATCTGGGTCCATATTCACAAAGCATCTTAAGACTTTCTTTAACTTAAGTCGAAATTTTTACTTAAGTGTAAATCTTTTTCAAGGTAAAAAATTGTAAACCTGTCATCAAAAGTGTAAAAATGAATTATCATTTTCATAATTGGCATCTTTAGAACAAAGATAAAATCATTTTATTGTGATTTCCTCCTTTATATTAGTACAAAAGAGTTAAGGAAAAAGTCGAATTTAAGGAAAAATATAACGTAAGTTAAAAAATTACTTAAGGTGGATCGCGGGTTTCCTCCAGAAAAATGGTAATTTTTTTAGACGTCAACGTACAATAAAGACATTTTGCATGAACAACTTTTAAGGTATTGGCTAACGCAGAAATGATATATTCAAATGATATTTCCATGGAAACCGCTCAAAAGCGCCATCTAGCGGAGCGATATGTTTTTCGTTGATTTTCGCGTTATTTCCAGTACTGCTCCGATAATATTGTGTATTAAATTATGCAATTTACATAACTGCAATGCTGGATCATTTACAAATCCGAAAAAGTAAGTAATGTTACATTTTGCTGCCATTAAATATTAAAAGACGTCGAGCGAACTCTATAGGTCTGGCAATTTACAATGCCAAAAAATGAGACATTTTTCTCTCAGCCACGCCAGTAGTGAAAAAACGGCCTGATGAATTTTAAAAAAAAACGCAAAAAAGATTCTTTGTACAATTTAGAAATCTTTAAAACAATAAAAAAATACGGTCACCGACTTCGTTTTCGCGCCAATGAAACTTACTTAAACTTGGAAAAAGGCTAAAAACGTCAACGTTTTCATACAAGATCGACGTGACGTTGCGACTTTTTAGTTGTTACTGACATATTTTGGGTTTTAGCCTTTTTCCCTGTTTAAATAAGTTTTTATGGAGCGAAAACGAAGTCGGTGACCACATGTTTTTATTTTTTTAAAGTCTTTCAAATTATTTTAAGAATCTCTACTGAGTTTTAAAAAAAAATTTCATCGGGCCGTTTTTTCACTGTTGACGCGACTGAAAGAAAAATGTATCATTTTTTGGCATTGTAAATTGCCACCCCTACAGAGTTCGCTCGCCGTCTTTTAAGATTTAATGACGGCAAAATGAAATATTATTGACTTTTTCGGATTTGTAAATGATTCAGCATTGTAGTTACGTAAATTGCATAACTTAAAATACAAAATTATCGGAGCAATACAGAAAATAACGCGAAAATCAACGAAAAACATACCGGTCCGCTAGGTGGCATTTTTTTCGGTTTCCACGAAAATATCATTTGAATATATCATGTCTGCATTAGCCAATACCTTAAAGAATGTTTATGCAAAATTTCTTAATCGTGCGTTGACGTCTAAAAAAATGACCATTTTTCTGGAGGAAACCCGCGATCCACCTTAAGATGCTTTGTGAATATGGACACTGACTGCTTTACACTATATACTTTTACACTTGGTACTTATTAAATAATAGTAATAAAAAATGTTATATTCGGAAAGTTGTTTGAGGCTATTATATAGCCTTTTCGTATCGGACAAAAATTTACCCACATTTGAGATCAATTCGCCTTTCGATTTTCGGTCAATTCCCTGTATTTCACCAACCAGTGTTGCCAAAGATATTAATCATTGTCTGTTTATGAATTCTTCATTTGCTCTATCTAGTATTGTCCTTTCTCCGATATATTTGTTGCAATGGAACAAATATTATTATGCGATATGTTCTTCTGTTCTCTTCTCCACTGATATGTCTATTTCCTGGTGTCTGGAAGACATCCTGTATTTTTTTCACTTTGTCTGAGTTTGCATATTGATTGTACCATTTTTCTTTGAAATTACTCTTCATTAGCCCCGACACCTCCTTTGCATCATTTTTTCTGTAGTCCAATCATCATCATTTGAGTTGCTTACCTCAATAGCAGCTTTATGTGCCTGTTGGTCAGCTAGCTCATTTCCCTCCAAATTTCTATGTCCTGGAATCCAATGTACTTCTATTGAGTTGTTGTTATTCTCTATTTTGCTTATAATGTCATTGATGTTCATTGCTGTTTCTATCTTACTCTTTGGAATTTCTTCAGAAAATACAGACAAAATTGCTGCCTGGCAGTCTGTGAACAGGTGTATACATGTACTTCTGTTCGTTATGTTATCACATTTGCTGATTAAGTCCAATGCTAGTTCTATACCCACTACTTCTCCTGCATAATTATAATTGAATTTTGATACCCCTTTGTGAAGTAATATTGGGTTTGAGTTATACCCTTCCAAGTATACCGCTGCTCCTGCGCCTGTTGGTCCTGGGTTATCAAGGGATGAACCATCTGTAAAAACCAGAATTTCTTTTTGATCGCACATTTCTTAAACCCCCTTAATGCATTCAACTTGTTCTACCTAGTCATTGTTGAATTCATTATAATTAATCTTTTCTTTGGTCCTTGTCATACCCTTGTCATGTTTTTCTTATATTCGAATTCTTTCTCTATAAATTCCAATGTTCCCTTTGAATTCATTAAATCTGCTAATAAGTAATGAGAAAATAGTTGGTCTTCCTGTCAATTTTCCTTTAGTACTTGATCAAATTCTTCTTTCAATGGATCATGAGTTTTATGTGCAGGTTCATTGGAGTAGTGTTGGATAGAACTCCAAGTGTTCCTGTACTTGTGCTGCTCACACACCCCGTAGCCTTCAGCATAGCACTTCTTTGCACCTTCTCAAATTGTCTTATACATTTATCTGTAGATGTGGCAATTGCAGAAATTCCATAGTCCATTACAGGAAGCACTAGTTAGAGTTTTGTATAATTTCAGGTATGTGGACTGACTACATCCATTATTGCTACTGATGAATGTGCCAAGACTACTTAAAGCTCTGAATCCTGAAGAAGTTTTATCTGTAATATGTTTATCAAAGGACAGATGAACATCAAGGCTTATACCTAAGACCTTTAATTCTTTGACAGATGTAACTTCTTTCCTTCCATAAACTTTTTTCAGTTGTTGAAAAATCTTCTGATTGTTTTGGTGTTAGTAATGCCTTTGTCTATTCTGGTGCTGTATACTCATTTGTCACACCATTCTGCCACCTTTTCGAGGTCTCTGTTGGTGGATTTGATTATTTCATACTGAGTCTCCTTACCATTCCATATCCTTTCATCATCTGCAAATTCTGCATGATAGCCTTTAACACCGGCCATACTGTCCCTGGTATACAAGTTACACAAGGTGGGGCTCAATACAGATCTGTTACGAATTCCTTTAAGTACAGCCATAATCTTCCTTTTATGTTACTTTCTGCTGCCTTTTCAGCAAACCTGCACTGAGTGCCCTACAAACTCCTTCAAAGCATGATTCATAGTCCATAACTAATAGAGCCGTGCAACTGTTATTAATTCTCTGCTCCAGCAAATCTTCAATCATTCTAAGGGCAGTCTTTGTTTTTTTTCTGTATGCATTCTGAAACTTTGAGATGCCATTTTCTGTCTCCAGTTTCCAAGCAAGTCTGCTTTTGACAACTCTTTTATATATATAATATTTTGCCTATTATACTTTGTAAGGTGATTGGTCTATATGAGCAGTTACAGTTGTCTTTCCCTGGTTTTGGAAGCATAATTTTTGGGTCAGTTTTGAAGCTGTCTGAAATTTTACCTAAAGACCAACATTTCTGAAACAAATATAGCAAACCTTCTTCAAGACTTTCCCCTCCTTTGAACACTGTTTGTATTCATTTCATTAATAGCTGTGATTGTTTCTAACATGTAAATGTCTGAGTCCTCTAAAATTCTTTCATTGCTCTATGAAATTGCATTTCCTTCCTGTATTCTATATTGGATACAGTTTGTTCAATATCATCATACCATTCAGGGTTTTCTCTTTTACGTCTAAATTATTGAGCATGGACTCCGTTGGAAATAAGTATTGTACTTTTATACAAAACTTTTACGGGTTATCCAGTGCAATATCACTTTTTTATCTGTTGTTAACATCTTTCATAATAAGTCCAGCAATATAAATGTGATGATGATTTCTGTGATACGAAGAGTATTTGAATAATTCTTTAACTGATGCTTTAATAAGAACTGTATTACACAGTAAATGAATAACATCATGTGTGATATTTATTTATTGATGTATAACACACTGTGATTACTATAATTGTTGTATAAAGTATACTCGTATATCCATATCATGATGACATATTGCACGAATAAAATCTTATCTTAAGTTAAAATTCCAAAATTCAATACAGATACTGGTTTCATGTTCGTCTTCTAAAATTTCCTCCACAACTGTTGACATTCGTGTTTGTTTGCATAAATGTTTTCAAATTTTCTTTTCTTTTTGGCTTCAGACATAATGCTACATTTTTCTTTTATTGTTGAATTGTGTTTGAATGGGCTTATTTCGTTATTTAATGGATTATCACTGTGTTTACCTAAATGCGTTGTACACTTGTTTTATCTAATAACGACGAACATTTTTTTAGCTGAAATGGAATCTAAAGCGGGATTTATTTCAAAATCTGCTTTACGTGGTTTATTTTGGCCTGTTTTTGTGGCTACTCGGGGTGTAGCTATTTTACATAAGACGGATAGATTTTTGGAACTATTTTTTATATTTGTTTCAACATTCAAGGATTAAAAATATGATAACACTGATCGACCAGTTCATGAACTTCTGCAGCTTGTATTTAGTTTAAAAACTTCAACGCGCTTAGATTCCTTAACACTTCCTACATTGAAAACATTCATCGATGGTACAAAGTTAATTAAATCATTTGAACCGAGAAACCTTTATTATCAACAGTGGTAGCGTTTTCATCTGTCAATATCATCTTGTAATAAAGATCAGCCGCAGAATGTGTCTTGACTCCAGACTCCGAATATCTTATGGCCACAGTTTTCTAATATACTAGTTTTTACATTATTTTGATGCATAAGTATTGCCTTAAAGATTATGACCATTTTACCTCAAATCCTTAATTTTTTCTAAACAGTCCAGCTCATGTGAAGACCGAATTCAAGAATATCTTTTATATGAAATAAATATGAAACAAAGTTGATAGCCGTTATGTTTTTATCCGTACTTTAATAACATCGGTTTTTAAAAAAATTGTCCAACATTACACAACAGGGATATTTTGCAAAACAGTCTTATTTGCTTTTTTATACCAGCCTCTCGGTCACAAATAAAGGTCACATTTTAGACAAATTGGGCGCATGATCGTTTAAAACTCTAAAGAAACGTTAATAAAACTTGGCGTCTCGCCTTTCGTGAATAATAAAAGCTACGAGTATTATTTTACTACATTCAAAAAGAAGATGCTGAAATCAGTGAAATGACAATTCACTTACAAATAAACCTTATACTGTAGTTCATAAATATCATCATATAATGTTTTGCTCGTTACCCTCAACTTTTAACTGATTCAATTCTTTCGGGCTTTATAAAACTATTTTTCACTTGCTCTATGTTTTTCTGTTGTTATGTCTATCTCGTGTCCAGAATTTGCCATATATTTAGACTTTTTCAACTTCAGTTGCGGTTTTTGTTATATATTTTGCCTTATGTCTTATATTTCTAACACTGAAGGACATAAGCACCTCATAACATTACTTGGATTTTTCTAATTAACATGACAAATTGGTTTGTACACAGTCCCCCAAGTATTGCACAATAAAATATCAATTATCATTTATCAAATCGCATGTAAATTTGGGTAAAAGCAATAATTTAAACATTTCACTGGATTTTGGGGATGTTTTTAGTTAGCCAACACAATATGTCTACACGGACATCATGTCATGATTAGGGAATTAGACACTGTCAAATACATAAATTTCCCTACCCAATGGATTCATCGGAATTGCAGAACTTATTTTATCAGAACATAAATCTTGAGAACACTTACCAAATATTAAATTGACATCTGTAAACTAAATGCAGAGTTTCTATTACCATTATTACCATTGCTATTTCCCTTCTGATCAGACACAACTCCCTTAATTACAACGAATCCTTTCTGACCAGATTCAACTCTCAAGATTACCATTGCTACTCAGCTCCTTCGCACCAGGCAGAACTCTCTTACCACTGCTATTTCGTTAGGGAGGTTTCAATTCTGCGATCGACCTAGTGTGCGTCTCCAGTCCGTATGTATTTGTATCTTTACAATGCATTGCCTCTTTTGATACAAAGCGTCGGGATTGGTTAAGGCAACATTTTTAAGAGCTGACTTGAATATCTCGTTAGTTTCCATACATTAATTAAACATGAACTTATGTCGGTCAGAATTAAATAGGCTACAGTGCATCGTCACCCCTTTGAAAGGTAATCATGAAAACATGAATTTTTCCTGAACTATGCACAGCCTTAATAAAATATAGATATGAATAGGATTCCTAGAAAAAAACACTTACAAAAATCCCACCTTCCCCCAAATACTATATCCCCTCCAATCATAAAAAACATCCAGAAAAAAACATAACACAGACTCCCGGAGAGTACCGCCCAAGAATGGTTTAGCTGTTTGGTGGGCCCAACCTTATGCTTGCCCCCCCCTCCCGGAGGAGAAAAAAAATACAAGTAAATAAATAATAAATATATTTTTTTAAAATTCTACATTGCAGTTCTTTTTGATGTTTTCAGAGACATAGATAATGATGCTATGATGTTTTTTTTTATCAAATTCGCCAGCTTTTGATCTGTATTTGCAAGCTGAAACAATAGTTTTGCTTCTTCCTTGGTGACAACAATGGGCCGTGGTCGTAGGAATCAACGCCCTGCTGAACCAAACCCAGACAACCTCTGAGAGTTTTAGGTAAAATGTTGATATAGATATGAGAGAATAATTTCTTTTATCTAAATAAAAAAATCTTATAGTTTATAATACGACATGTTATAAGTTTGCTCAGGTAAAATAAACATAATCATATTGTTTAATCCAAAGTTCTAATAATGAATGTTGTAAAATATATAAATAGAAGAGATAATACCTTAAAAAGTTTTTAGAGTTTGATGTACCACATTAAAATGAATGTTTTATGAATGAAATATGTGTCGTATTTTTAATAACAGATTAACACTGAGTTCCTAGAAGAGGGCTTCTGTGCCGGGGATATCCGTGTTGCAGATGCACGTCATCTGATCTTCGCCACACAGAACCAGCTATGTCTGCTTCAGAGATCATGGAAATGGTACATGGATGGAACATTCAGAGAGGTGAACAAACTATTTACGCATATATGGGTTGCCCACGCATTTGTACAGCTATGCGAGTCTGCCAAGCAAATGGCCTTGTCCTATGTGACCATGTCAAGGCGTTGGAAACAATACTATGTTTCTCTTTCATTACTTGATTTCACTGTTTTTTACAGGTTATGGAAATATTACATGATGCTTCTACTACTGTACTAAAATTTCAAAGTTATTATTTCCCGGAATAAATTTTCTCGCTACCCATGCCCGACAAAAGGGTAAATTTAGCGCAACAAATATAAATACATGTACATGTATTACTACACTGTGACAATAGTAATAATAATTATTAATTGCTGCAGCATTCTAAGATTTGTTTTTGTTCCGATTCTTTCAGGTCTCTTGTAAGCTCAGTGTCAGGTATTTCCAACGACAGCACCCAGTTCCTCTCACTGGGCTCCGGCCATTCAGCGACGTGTTAAGGAGCTGGAGGCCAGCGCAACCTACCGAGAACGTGGAACTATGCATGCACTGATCAGTAAGGTGCTGGCATTATCATTCCTGTCTGCCAGGACAACATATCACCATGATATTTACCAGGCTATGAGAGCGAGCAGACACCAGCAGCAAGCCAGTTTCTGATCTGTTCAAGTATATCAATGATCAGTGGGTTGACAGCAGCCTCTAGTCAACTGAGGAATGGCCTGTGTATCGTCAGCCAGTCAGGACAAAGGATAACACTGAGGGTAAGCAAATTCTATTTTTTAATCCCTTTGTTCTTACAAGCACGAAGTATGACAATAAATTACCATGAGCTGCGCAAAATAATTATTAATAAATATGTGTTTACGTGTAATTCATACTTATAATTTCTCCGTTTATAATCATGTGTGCAGTTTCAATCAAAACCTAAAATGTATGTGTAATCTGTAATTTTGATCTTATGATCTCTTTCATTGTTTCAGGGTATCACAAGGCGCTGAACAACAAATCTGGTCGTGGGGAAATCTAATCCCACTCTTCACCAAGAGGCGAATATTGTTGATTATACCGTCAACCTGTTTGCACCGTATTCGGAAAGCCATATTCAAATCCATGGACAAGGCCATTTTTTCTGGGATTTATACGACGACTAGGAGCTCAGGGCAAAGGGATTCTTAGAGAAGGTTGGGGAGATTTATGGACGAATGTGAAGTGATATGACAATGATTCCTGGAACATTGTGTGTAAATATGTATACATAAATGTGATGTTATATTCTGTTTTAAAAGTAGGGTTAAATATATAAATGTGATATGATAAATGATTCCTCGAACAAAGTTTACTGCGAGTATATATCTTGTAACCTCCATTAATGGATTTCCCGCTAAGTGGTGGATTTATGTACATGTATATGTTCAGCATGATCAGAATAAGTTACATAGTTGCCTCTAGTGTTACCCAAACCCACTCTCGATGCTTATTAATGATATCCACCGGTCCCTGAACCTGAAAAATCAAGTGGACCTCATACTCGATCCTTGATTTTCAAGGCGTTCGATATAGTTACGGTACGAACTCGTTATGGCATAAGGGAGTCATACTAAAACGGATAAATCACTTTCTAGCCAATAGGTCATAATCCGTAGTTGTCAATGGCTACAACTCCAGCTCTATATCAATCTCATCATGTGTGCCCTAGGGTTCGGTCCTAGGGCCGCTCTTATTTCTCATCTACATAAATGATATTCCAAATGTATCAAATCTTCAAAAGTCCACCTCTTTGCAGAAGATAAGTACTATTATCTATCTTGTATTGACTTTTGCCTACTACAACAAGAACTACACCAATCTGATTAAAATCATATCCTCAAACCCACTTCGCTATGATGCTTGCTGTAAGGAAGATCAAGTAGGCCTACTTTACACCAAACGCACAACAGTCATTCTAGCTTAGTAAATTATTCATAATACCATCTTCGTGTCAGTTCCATCTGCAAAATACTTCGGTGTAACAATATCAAATGACCTATCTTCTTTTGGCAAACACCACATTGACAACATCACCAAAAAAGAAAATCATACAGGCGTAACATTAAGAGCATATATTGAGTAGATGTATTTTGTAAACAAGCATGTCTAACATGCTATAGTAAATTAATGTTAAGATTTATTCTTTCCTATATACATTTCGCCTGCAACCGACTACATTGTATATTCATATTCTAGCGATTTGTTAGTACTTATGAACAGGAAAGGTAGATAATCACTGCAACCGTTCTACCGTTTAGGAATCGTGAGCATAGATTTTAGCCAGAACCATAACGGTGTTGGGGCTATTTTCTCTTGCATGACCGGCAAATAAAAATACTTTACGAAATGGAGTGTTTGATCGGAATTAAAGGCAAAGACTTTGTTCTTGTCGCAGCTGATCAAGTTTCAGCGAGAAGCATTGTTTCAATGAAACAAGGTTTGTGTCAAATTGTCAGTTCCACTATTTGAATAAACACTGTGCTCTTACCCCACCCACTCTTTAAAGTTTAAGTTTAAGCAGGTTGTAATGATATTACTTAAAAACACATTAGTGGAGTAGATCTACTTAGGGAAAATAAATGTTTAACATAAATCTGTTAACATGATTATCCTTTGATTTTACAATGATTCAATATCATATTCTGAACTGTAAATAAAGCATTCGTGTCTCATTGTGACGATTTTATTCATGAGCTGTGTCTCATTTGATGTTTTTGCAGTTAAAAATGCACTGGTCAAAACTCCCCTGAAGCAGATCAATTGGTCCGGATTCTTTTTGTCTACACAGTACACGGTCACCTGTCTGTCATTAGACATCAGGATGATTATGTTTTTATATGTGTGACCGTCTCAATTAACATTTCCTCTTATGATAAACATTCAGGGTTCTCAATAAGTTTGTGGCCAAGAGCTAGACTAACAGACCTACTGGGGGGCGGGAAATACCTAGCAATATTTTATAAACTTTTGAGATTCCTAACCGGCCCAAACACAATTTTAAGCGGCTAAATTGGCCTGCAGCCTGCTGTTATTGAGAACACTGAAACATGCATGTGTATCAACACCTGAGGGTCTATTATATTGTAAATATTGTAGATGTGGGAACTATGTATTAGTTGGGGATTAGTTGAAACTGTCCTGTTCATTTTCCCAAAACGAAAATCACATGTGGCATGGTCCGTAGGCTATACCATTTCATCTTAAAACATTGTTTCTTTAATGCTATTATATAATTTAAAGATTTTAGGCACCAAGCTATTTCTATTGTTCAGATTATCAATAATTAAGGCCAAAAAAAAATTGTGTGTTGCGGGTAACCCTTCCCTACCTAGCCGAAAGGTGCCGACCCCTAACAATTTTTTAACGTTCCCAAAACGATAGTTTTATTCATATTTAAAAAGAGCTATCAAAGGGAAATGACTCCAATTAGAGCAGTCTTCGATGTTATCAAGGACTTGTATACATAAGTCCTTGATGTTACCCACTCGACTGTCGACAAAGTCAAGTGATTTTTCCCTCAGTAGAGTGAAAAATCAAGGTTGGAAACCTGATCGAGCGAGAGCGTTTTCCGTATCCGAATTCAGTTATCGTCCCAAATAGATAACTTAAATGCTCAACAAACACAGATTAGTTTCGCTATTTTCTCATTTAATGCTATACTTTAGTTAAGTGCTACAATATAATTCAACAGATGATGAAAATAATCAGGACTTGATCAATTTAAGCAAGTGCATACTTCTGATGGTCACAGAGGTAAAAAAGTAAAAAAATGTTTTTAATTTAACATGGGAAGCCGAACAAAGTCCCCAACTGGAATGAATCCAACAACTTTCTTTCAGTTGAGCCCATGGCAGGTGTCTTTACCGCCCAGTATCCAGTCTATGTTGATACTGTTGGCTACAGAACCCTTCAAAGAGAACATTCTCCCAGAACTGAATACCAGTTATGAAATTAGCCGCTTCCCAGATTCGAACCCATTCCTAGGTTACACCTGCTGCTAACCACTGATCCCCCGTAGTTTGTGTTGGCCTACAGTACAGGTGCTGGTCATACTGCAGAGACGCAATGTCCCATGGGCATTAAAATTTGAATTTGTATGCAGCAGGTGGTGTAAAAAGTCAAGCAACCATTTCACTGACAAAGTCACAAGTACTGGTTGTTTGACAGGAACCCAACAGCATTACTGTCTCAATTCAATGATGTAGCAGTTTTTAAGCGACCGAGTTTTGTTTTCAAATCTGTCTTCTTGAACTTTTTCATGCTGTCATTGAATATAATAGTTATCTGATGTTTGTGTACACTTTGATGTATAAAATACTATGGTGAGAAGGCTGTAGTATACTTGTATAACTTAAGTCACAAATTTGTGACTGGTTTCGCTATGTCCAAAAAAAAAACCCCAAAAAACAAAAGCCTACCCTACCTAACTTTTTTCAGACTGTTACCCTATACACACATTTTTTTTGCCTAAGTACCTTGTTTTATATTATGTTATAATGAAGAGGTACAAGGTATTTTTTCATATTTAGAATTAACATGAGAAAATCATTAACTAGTTCAGGAGCTAAATCATATGAATGTTTGTCATATTCATAGTACTTAATCATTGATATTAGTAGTTCAGTTATGATTTTCTTTTGTAGACAATGACAAGATGTTTAAGTTGAACAATAATTTATTGATGTTAGTATCTGGAGAACCTGGTGACACTGTTCAGTTTGCAGAATACATTGGCAAAAATATCCAATTGTATAAAATGAGGAATGGTAAGTTTCTTACGCATATTCATTTACCGTAATTTGATTGCATATAATTCGTCATTTTAAAGTGTAATCATGTTAATTACATACTAACTATTTATTAGTTTTATTTCCAGTAGCATAAAAATTCATGGATAATTCATAGGTCTTACAGGCCTCCAGATAAGGACGTATTTGCGTAAATACGCATTAGTTAGGTTTTCCTGAAATAAGCATAGAAAATATTTCTAGAGCGTACCAATACGCACTTAAAATCGCGGGTACTCGTTTTACTTGATTAAAATGCGTAACTATCAAATTAAAAGTAGTATCTGTGACTATAGTGATTTAATTGAACATATTGAATACGGCAAAGGTATTGTATATTAGCTGTAAAATATACATTCTTCACTGGATGCAAAACAAGTTCATAAGAATGATTTACACAATAAATATAGAAGAACACAATACAATATAAGTACATTTAAAAGGTAAGGCTTTTGTGTGTGTTTGTGTTTATAAGTGAATATCCTTTGAGTGGTTCCCTTCAAAAAATTGAAATACCCCCGCAAAAAAGTATTAAGGTGTAAAATACCCAGTGCTAAAGAATATTTATCTGGAGCCCTGGGTCTTATTTATTTTGATGCATAGAATACACCACCCCAAACTATTTGGAGCATTTTTTTTTCTTAGCTTCAGAAGCAGTGGCATAATTTCAATATTAGCTGATTATTTTTTACTGCATGTTAGAAACTATAGTTTTAAAAAGATGATGTAAGTACCGTTGTGATATTTTCTATTAGGCATGTTGCATAAGAGTATGGACTTGTATTGATTTTTGCAGAACAGTCAATATTAGAAATGCTAAAACCTTATAAAATTATAACATTTAGTTGACTAATGCCTGTTTTTTTATATTTATTTCAGGCTATGAGTTATCACCTAATGCGGCTGCAAACTTTACAAGAAAAAATCTTGCAGATTATCTCCGTAGTTATGTAAGTATCCTCTCTATTTCTGATGGTGAAAATATGCTCATGTGATATTTATTAATATATTTATCATTTTTGTTGAGCCCGCCTGCAGTGAGCTCGACATAGTCGCCACAATGGCAGTTGCGTGTCTGTACGTTAGTTAGTTAATTAGTGAGTGAGTGAGTGTGTCCGTCCGGATCCTTGTCCGGGCTGTATCTCCATTATGCATCAACACTTTTTAAGATAACTTGGCATTATTGTTAAACACCATGAGACAGTGTGCAGTGCGCAAGATCCAGGTCTCTAGCTCAAAGGTCAAGGTCACAGAGGTCAAACGTCAAAAATGAGCATTATACACCTTGTCCGGGCTGTATCTCCCTTATGTACAGAAACTTTTTAAGATAACTTAGCATAATTGTTAAACACCATGAGGCAGTGCACAAAATCCAGGTCTCTAGCTCGATGATCAAGCTCACACTTAGAGGTCAAACGTCAAAAATGAGCATTACAGACCTTGTCCGGGCTGTATCTCCCTTATGTATAGAAAATTTTTAAGATAACTTGGCATAATTGTTAAACACCATGAGACGGTGTGCGGTGCGCAAGATCCAGGTCTCTAGCTCAAAGGTCAAGGTCACAGAGGTCAAACGTAAAAAATGAGCATTACAGACCTTGTCCGGGCTGTATCTCCCTTATGTATAGAAACTTTTTAAGATAACTTGGCATAATTGTTAAACACCATGAGACGGTGTGCAGTGCGCAAGATCCAGGTCTTTAGCTCAAAGGTCAAGGTCACACTTTGAGGTCAAACGTCAAAAATGAGCATTATACACCTTGTGCGGGCTGTATCTCCCTTATGCATAGAAACTTTTTAAGATAACTTGGCATAATTGTATAACAACATGAGGCGGTGTGCAGTGTGTAAGATCAAGGTCTCTAGCTCATAGGTCAAGGTCACACTTAGAGGTCAAACATAAAAAATAATCATTATACACCTTGTCAGGACTGTGTCTCCCTTATGCATTGAATTATTTGAAAATGACTTGCTATAATACAATGAGACCATGTGTCTTGGGCAACACCGAGATTTTCATAGGTCAAAGGTCAAGATTACACATTCGGTCAAATATATTTTCCTTGTCTGGGCTGTAACTTCTGTTTGCATTCAAGGATTTTTAAATAAATTGGTATAAAAGTTTACTTCAATGAAATGATGTGTCATGAATATCACCCATACTTGTAGTTCAAAGGTCAAGATCACAAGCTGGCTAAACAGGGGCTCGACATGTTGCCCTTGGGCTTCTAGTTACTTTAATTCTGCTGATAATGAAGATACTGAATGTTGTCAATATTTGTCTTAGTTCTACCACTAATAAATGAATATATGTTTATGATTATTTCAGACTCCATACATGGTAAATTTACTGATGGCTGGTTATGATAAAGATGAAGGACCCTCTTTGTATTTCATGGATTATCTGGCATCATTAAACAAACTTCCATTTGCTGCTCATGGTTACGGTTCATTCTTCACGACAAGTATCATGGACAGACATTACCATGAAGGTAGGCTTTTTGTTTAGATAAAGAAAAAACAAATGAAAATAAATGTTGTATTGAGTTGAAGTGTCAAACAAATCACTGCTTCTGTACCATGCAGTACTGAAATTTATTTGTTTATTTAAGTTTACGCTCCTTTTCAACAGTCAGTGTCATTAAGAAGAACCAGTACTCGACTCCAAGCCTCCGTAAGCAACTGCCTACTTTCTCACATAAAGAGATATGGTTGGTAGCTTGGGCTCGAACCCACAACCCTCCCATCAGTGAGAGGTTACAGTGATTTGAAGTCAGTGACCTTAACCACTCAATCACAGTGGCGGGTCCTATACTGAAATACAACATTTGAAATGGAGCATAAACTAAACAATTAAAGGAATATCTCAAATGTATTTTCACTGTGCATCGTTTCAGTTTAATATTGATATTCAGAAAATTATTTTAGCTATTGATTCTAATCTTTCAGACATTACGTTAGATCAAGCCAGGGAGTTGTTGACCAAATGTGTGAATGAGGTAGGTGAAAACTAATTGATCATCCTATGCTGTCAATTATTTCATATATTTAAGGCAACAGAAATAATAATTTTATCTGGCATTGAATTGGATATAACTCAAATTGCTTAAAAGAGAATTTTTACTTGTAGCAATGTTTTTAAACATTGAGCTGTTGCATGCATGTAGACCCTTAAGATGGTGAACTTAAATTTCCTCAAGACACCAAAACATTTATAAATGTAAGCTCCAGATTGTGTTCTGCTCTTGTATTTTCTTTGAACTATACTAATATATTTACCGTAACCCAAATTGTTAGTGTATCATTTGACAATCTTGCAAAATCTCTCTGAACCAGGTTAGTCAAAATTATGTCCTTTGAGTAAGTTGTGGTTTCAAAGGATTATTTTAAAAGTACAGAAGCTACATGTACATGGAAAATCAATTTATCTTTCAGATCCGACAGAGGTTTATTGTGAATATGCCGGCATTCAAAGTTCGCTGTGTTAACAAAGATGGTATACAAGATCTACCTGACATCATAGCCACAGCTCCAACTTCATAATCATCCTTCATCTTATGATAAACTTTACTACCATTATCACTTCTCTCATGTTATTGGTATTAGTGACAACTTGTGAAAGTGTTTGCTAAATATGCTAAATATAACTGTCGTGATATGTGAATGATGGTATCTCACAATGTGTATTTTTTCATGAAGACATTGCTCTGTGAACATGATAATCTCAACAGTTTCAGGATTATAGACTTACCAAAATTTATTTATGCGACAAATTTGATAGTGCTACATTTTTTTTCAATTAGAAGACTGATGAAATATAACTCAGATTGTGTGTGTTTTTAACATATGGTTATATCCAGTCAATTTGGATTTTGGAGATGTTGTGTCATTCTCTGTGAGCTAAGTCGCTGTCATTTCCACTTTATATACTACTTTCTGAAGTTTGAAGAAGAGAAAATGTCCTATGAATGTATATTGATGTATTTTGTCAGCTATATACATTGATCCAAGTGCTGATTTCTTGATTAAATTCATTTACTGATCTTGCTGTCTTCCATTTTCTCCAACGCCCGCCTGGCTAGCTAGAGCGTTTGTCTGATGATCGAGAGGTTGTGAGTTTGAACCCCAGGCGAGGCACACACTGTCTTTGATGACAAATTTGACTGAAGATATTACTTCCTATGTTGAATTGTCCTCCACCTCTAAATTATGTGGCGTAGCTTGGCAGAAGCTTACGGA
Organism: Lutraria lutraria; assembly: GCA_964023205.1. Classification (NCBI taxonomy): domain Eukaryota; kingdom Metazoa; phylum Mollusca; class Bivalvia; order Venerida; family Mactridae; genus Lutraria; species Lutraria lutraria. The sequence continues at coordinate 35,716,463 of OZ026838.1, read as the reverse complement.
TAGAATGTGATTAGTACTGGTTAAGGCCTAAATGAAGTCCAGGACAGCTGGTTAGGATAACTGCCCACCATAATATGACTGAAATAATGTTGAAAATGGCATAAAACCCGATGAAACAAACAAACCATTTTCTCCAAAGTTTTAAATATCATTTCTATAGTTATATGAAAGTCACAATTTTCTTTTTACACTGCTTGGTTTATGCTCTGTTTCTTCCATATACATATAAGCAGTACTCATGAAAACTTAACTGTTTCAAAAAAGTAATCTCCAAATGTTTTAAGGTCAGAGGTTATAAATCTTCAGACAGGTCTCTCACCCCAATTTGTGTGTGCGTGTTTTAAAAGTTAATTTAATAGGTAGGCTACAATTTGATTCAGAGATTAAGCCTCTGAAGCAACATTTAGATAAATAAAAAAAACCATCTACTTACGGATATGTCTTAACATACTTGAGTTGGAAACCCTATATATAACCTCAGACCCTAGTGATGTTATGACAGATCAAGTAGTCTGTTTATTTGGGTTAAACTCTTTAAAAAAAATTCATATACTATTATATACAGTGGCAGTTTTATCTAACCAGTTTTTCCAGGACGATATTCTAACCAGTACTAACTTACCCTGTCACAAGGTAGCAGCAACTTCTCCACATGTGGAGGAAAATCAACATTGTCGAATTTTTATGGAAGTGTACGACCTACCATGACGGGCAATTAAACTTAGATCCATGGGTTACAAATTTAGTGCAATAACCACTGGACTACTGCTGCATCTCACAGATCTAAAGACATTATGGACATTGAAAACGTTACAAGTTCCATAACAAAACAGATTATAAAAAATTACCAACAATTTATTTCAACTGATACAGTCATTGTAGCATACATACTTACTCATAATCATGTAGATTTAAATTGACATTTACATGAATAAAACTTGAAGTACCATGATAATGTTCAAGCAAACAATGAGGTCTGTAAATAAAACATCTTTGGATTGACTTGCAAACAATACTAATGCAGCAAAATAATAAACATGATCAATGCTTTGCATCACAAATATGAAGAAAACAATATATTCTAACGAACTCGTAAACAACAAAATTTTTAACATTTCATCATTTGAATAAAATATTTTATAATCATTAACAGGGGCAGATCACCAATTTTACTACAACTTCAGAACATATACTAGTATATGTGTGTTTACAAATGTTGTAAATTTCTTTACTACATTAGCAATTTGGTTGCTTGTGATAAGCATGAAAAAAAACCCAGATCAGTGCTGTTTGATTACCTATTACCACAGGCTAAGTCAATTTCTTTCTAAAAAAGTACTTTACCACAGGCTAAGTCAATTTCTTTCTAAAAAAGTACTAACACAAAATTGAATTTCGCTCTATAAACCAACAGAGCACTGAAAATTTAGAGTTTGGTCTTGTTAAATACTTCAATGAAATCCTTAGCTGCAAGACTGTTGTAAAACAATTGCCCAATTTAAAAACCAGCTGTTTCAGCAATATGTCACCAAATTTGAATCCTAGAGTAAAAAACAATCCATGCGGTACAGTTACATATAATATATTGCACCATAGAATTAAATAATGTCCAAAATGTTACACACAATAAACACAAAATTAATGTCAAATGTTACAAACAATTCAATCGATGAAATTCTTCAAACTGCAAAATCACATACAATGTTAAAATCAAAGACCTACTCTATAGATATATAGCTCTTTATATATATCATTCATAAATACCAAACTGACAATGTGATTTTCAATATCATTGGCCAGCAAATTCTATCAGAAATTTAAAAACACCCATATTTAGTATTAGAAAAATGTGAATATTTGTCTTTTTTTGGCAATCAGACAACTATAGGACAAAGATAACAATTTACAAATGTTTGGGGAGAAACATCAATACCTATTTTCCAGTGGATATTTTGTCTTAATGGTACAAGTATAAGACAATAAAATATAGCATCGATTCTCTCTGATAGCACCTGATTGGAACTATAATACAATGTTTATAAACAAGTGACTTACGCATCACAATTTCTAAATAAAACTATATTCTGTAAGTATTTGTCAAAGAAATATTTCATTTTTGCCTTATTTAAATTAACTACAAAAATGTTTAATACCTTTATATCATGTCAGAGCAGTCTAAGGGTGAAACCAGCTAAGCATGAAGCTAGTGAATTTCTTTTCAGGCAAGTAAACTGTCTACAAAAGTGTAATCAGCTAGTAGAAATTTGTTTATTTTCATTAGTCAATTTATAGTTTGGACTAGTGCTTTTAAGAAATTAGTTTAAATAATGTCAAAGAATATGCTTATAAAGGAAGTCTGAATTAAGCTAGTCTGTATGTTCATCTGTATAAAACAGTCAACACTTATGAGCAACACTACACCCTTAAAAGAATGTTTATAGTTTACTATAATGATTATCTATTTATAACTGGGACTGAGTTCCTATAATGTATAGCGTCTAACCGTTCACAAATGTTCTAAACTAGACCTAAGTCTGGGGGAAATTGACATTAAACAGTTTAGGAGATATACTGTTTGTTTAGGAATAAATTACTCTGAGTATTACACATATAATGCAGGAGTATTACAGTAGCAATTGAACTTATGATAGTTGGGTAAAAAACTCTGAGAGAAAATATGAATGGCAACTACATCCTCAAATAAGTATTCATGCACTGATTTAATACATGTAATTCAAATAACTGACAATTTATACACTAGTAAAACAAAAGAAACACTTTACAGCTCATAAATAAATATCTGCAGAAACTGATGCTGTTGATTTTATTTTCTTGAAACTATTTTATAATCTTAAGGCTATAAGAATGTCATTCAACATTTCTCTTAATTAGCAGCAGAAAAAATAATATTAGTTAATTAAACCAGACTGTCTGATGAACCATTAATTTAAAATAAATCTAAGAAATCTTACAATACACAGTAGCTGAAACATTACATGTTTAAGTGTGTGCTAATTTTTTATGCAAACATTACTGATTTGTAATATTAATATTAAAATATCCAGTATAGTCCTGTATCAATAAAATCCATCATCAAATCTATTCTTTCAAGATAAGTTTCTCCACAATAAGAAGTATGACAGTCTTCTGTCAGTTATATCATTTGAAATCCATATCAAAAGTATATAAGCTAAAACTATGTTCAATTTGTCAGCTAATTTCAATTAAGTAATTCATTATATTAGTCATTCAATTATCTTTATTTATACAAATAAATCTTTACCACAAAATATACTACAAACACATTATATTGAATAATAACAAGACAACGATGAAATATGAATCATAAACAAGACAAGATACAGTTATCAAGATGGTGTCAAACTTGTGAACAAAAGCCATCCTTGGGAGACTGTAACATAATGTGGCATTTATTCACAGGTACCCTTCACTTGGAGTCATTTTGCTTGAAATAACCAATGATGGTTTTTCAAATAATGACCTTTATTCACAGGTTGACCTTTATTCAGAGGTGGCCACTAATATATAATCTCAAACCAGCCTTCTTTTCAATGATTGAATAATAAACTACCTAAATACATGTACTACAGTATTTATCTATACATAACTACCATACACTAACAAAACAGTAACAAACAATCACAGGATGTAATGATCAACACTATTTTACAACTAGATTAATTTTGTACATTATTGTTTGCAGTGAACGAGTTGTTGCCATCTAAAACAAGGGAGACAACTCTCTCTCCAATATCTCTAACATTTGTATCAATATCAGATTCACTTATCACTGTCTGTAATATCTCATTTACTTTCTCTTCCTGCAACATTGTACAATATTTCAGGGCTGAAATAAATGAACAGAAAACATACATATGATAAACGAACAGATAAAACATGGATACATATGTATTTTAAATCCGTGGATAATGTTTTTGTATAACAATACATGCCCCCCACATGAAAGGATTCATCCTTTAGTAAGAAAAATGCAAAAAATGGATTTTTCAATAGCATGAACATCAAAGTCAAAGGTCATAAGTTAAATATCAAGTTAAAACATCATATCAAACTATGACAGCATTTAGAAGAAAAAACAAACAGAAATAATATGTCTCCATTTATGATAAGGGTTGATGATTAAAGAAGGTAAGAACCAGGCAGGTAATCAATGATTTATACTGACCATTTTTTGTACACACATGTAAAATTGCCCATACGGCCCATAGCTGTACAGCAGGCATATCTTTAGCTCTCAGCAAAGGAACAAAGGGACTAAATGACCTGTAATAGAAATTTATAAGATAAATTTTAAGAGTTTCAAACAAAATCAGATCAGATTATTTGTAAATAATGTTTACTACTCATACCTCACACTAATTTATATGCAGCTCCAGAATTACAAATTACAGATTCTCATCCAAACTAAAAAATTCAAGATCTTGGCTTAAGATTATAAATCTAATGTAAGTTCGGGGACCAATCATATAATTGTAAAGTCTGATTGGATGGTTCTGATCACATGTTAAAATCTAACCATTCGCAACTTTCTGAGACCAGTATGGATAACCCACGTGACTTCAGACATCACAAATGGGTATTGCGGAAAGCACTTAGCATGAAGCCAGGAGAAAAGAAGCTGTTAGTATTTTATTCAGATTTTACTTTTCATGACACACAGCGCATGCTAAGCAGAAAAATGTTTTGTTCCATGAATTTTTGTCATTTCTATGTATTCTGTACAGTTTTCTTAGCAATCTTGCCAAGTGCTTGTGGTACATCGGTAAGCCAGTGGATTTCTTATATGGCGCGATTGTTATACCGCAATACCCATTTCTGACGTCAAAAGTTACTCGAGTTATCCACACTGGAGACTGGTCTCCAAACACATTTATATTAATTAATCCAGACCAAAAACTCAATTCAGTTTTGTGAAACTAGCGCTTATACGGTATTGTTTAAAAAAATACAACAGAATGATTATAAATAAGTTCATGTTTTATTTATGAGCACTGGCTTGTATACAAAGGTTTTGTTTATCTAATCATACATTTTGTTAAGATTTACAACTGGATTTGCTACAGCTATATATGTTTCTTAGTATTGTACCGACATCATAAACATTCAGAAATTCATACAAAGGAATTAATATAAAACATCTATTTTGTTTTAAGTAATTAATGTAATATAAAAATAATTTATGACTTTTATAGAAGTTGCATTCATTATGGTGGATAAGGAGTTCATTACCGGTACTTTGAAAGTGAATAATTTGTGTGATATGTTTGTGATATCAGTTCAGGCTTTCATGTCTTCTTTAACAAGTGCATGATAGAAGTATGTGCAGTTCAGTTCCATGAATTATAAGCAGTGAACAGTTAATGTAATATGTAACTGAGGTATTAAAAAATTGCTAGCTCAGATAGTAAGTACAATGCCTTGCACAAATAAATTTAAGCCACGCCTTTATAATTCAACTTATTACTCTGGTGATTGAATGAACTCTCAACTTAACTAACTTTAGTTATCATCAGTATTTCTGTCATACACTGGCAGGTAGGTAAACAATCCAGTGTTCCTGGATACAGTACCTGTACCAACCTAGTTCTCAGCAAGTAACTGTAAACTGAATCACTCCAATTGGCAATAGAAGATAAACTACCTTAGAAGTAATGTATACAACCAAACAAGAGGGCCCTATATCGCTCACCTGAGAACAAAGTCACTATAATTAATAACCATTTAACATAGTTTCTATCTCGTATAACCCATTTTACGTAGATTTTGAGATCAAAACCAACAATGAAGGTATAAATACTGTTAAACAAGATAAAACGTAGCAAATTTTCTAATCCAAGGGCCCATAACTCTTGAAGTTGTGATTTGATTCCACCCATAATTGAACTTGTCCAAAACCGTAAAGTCATACACATTCATTGTAAATATGATTAGGATCGGTGAATAAATGAGGGCACTAGAGTGTAAACAAGCTAAAATATAGCAAATTTTCAAAGTCAAGGGCCCATAACTCTTGAAGTTCTGGTCCGATTCGGCCCATAATCGAACTTGGCCAAAGGTTTTGGTTATAGACATATTCTAAACATATGATCAGGATTGGTGAATAAATGAATGCGCTAGAGTGTAAACAAACTCAAATATAGCAAAGTCTCAAAGCCAAATGCCCATAACTCTTGAAGTTCTGATCCGATTTTGCCCATAATTGAACTTGTCCAAGATCTTTTGGTTATACACATTTACTGAAAATATTACTATTAGGATTGGTGGATAAATAAAGGCGCTAGAGTGTAAACAAGCTAATTATAGCAAATTTTCTAAGTCAAGGGCCCATAACTCTAGAAGTTATTGTCCGATTTGCCCATAATCAAACTTAGCCAAGACATTGTGGCCATATACATTGTGAGCAAGTTTGATCACGATTTGTTAAGAGCTGTGGATGCTAGAGTGTAAACAAACTAATTGTTGACGGACGATGTCCGACTGACGACGGACATTCATCAATCCTGAAACCTCACCTGATTCATCAGGTGAGCTAAAAAAGCTCACCAACCAAAGATTTGAAGACCTAATGCTCTTCTAACTGAACCTTGTTGCTGGACCTTAACTGAGTCAAGGGCCTAAGGCGCCTGATGATATTTCCTAATCATGCAAAGTGGCTAAATTTACTGAGTATGTAATACAGGCACTTTTAACATATGATCAAGAAGAATTGGTAAGCAAATGCAGTGGCTGTGAAAGATCAAGCTCAATATGTAATTTCATATGTGTTTAAGCTTACCGTAAATAGAGAGCTTTCACATATAACTTGTTCTGGTGGTTCATACCAAAGTATTGACTGCAAGTGTACAGTAACATACCAACAACTCGAAATGTGACCCACACTTAGAAATCTTGGTTAGATATTTATTGCTTTTGGTTAACTACAAGCCATATAAAGTTAATTTAAGAATTTTCAGTTTTACTAAGATGGCTGGAAGATTTAACAATTAATTACTCTACCAGCATACTTTGGATGTACTACCAAGGACAATTCTTTCAGCCATACAGAGATCCTGGGATATTTAGCTGACCAATCAACCATTTATAATACCCACACAATATGATAATGTTCTTTTAGACATGGAGTACCAGAATGAATGAAACAGTGTAATTAACATGTAACCTCAAACAGAAGCTAGTATCTATTACCTGTAGTTTACTATAATTCTGTAGAAAATCCAGAAAAAATATCAAAAGATCATTACATAGCTTGACAATACATAAATATCTACTATTTGATGTTTACAGTATATCTAGATACACATGAAAACCATTCATAGTGACTACCCCATTACTAAGACAAAGTCTTTCTCTTTCTGACTGGTTCTATTATTTTTTGACTGGTTCTCTTATTTTTTGACCGGTTCTCTTAATTTGTTACTGGTTCTCGTATTTTTTGACTGGTTTTCTTATTTTTTGACTGATTTTCAATATTTCTTTATCAATTTTTCTTTGATCTGAAAAAGTGAGTCTTAATATTAGGTTTTTTTCTGCATTTAATATTTGACTGAAGTTTAGGGTATTGTTATAATATAAATTATACTGGTATATATTATAACATGTTGGCACAAATTTCATCACAATACAGATATATACAGCTAAATTATAATGAAAGACAAAACCACAAGTACTCATTCAAAACAAGATCATAAAGCAATAAATACCCGGTATATATAAACAACTTTAACCAGTGATTGATATACAGTGTAACCTCTCCTAAGCAATACCCTTTTGGAGTAGCAAAATCATGTTGTTGTTGAGAGGTGTTGCTCTAGAGGTTAAATTTATAGTTAAATTATGCAGTGGGGAAAATTCATGCTGTTGTTGAAGGGAGGTTGTTTCTCAACAGATGGCCACTCTGCAAAGGTTGTACTGTAATTACACATTATCTTTGAAGAGTTCAATTACAAGATGAAGAAAGGACAGAGGACAGTGTACATGATAATTTATGAACTTACACTTTCATGCGTCAGTAACATTTTATGAAAAGTTAAAATGTAGAGTAATACAGATACAGTAAAGTAATAATCATAGAAAATGAACTAAATTCTGTCTGATGTAAAAATAGTTCTAACATGGCCAATATTCAAGTGTAATAACAATTACTCAGGTGTTCTCATTTTTTGGGTAACTGTTTGGAATGCAATTACCTGTAAGCCACCATTTCTGTATTTGGCTGTTCCCATTTCAAAACCACATCATACTGTAAAATATATCACAATCTACTTGATACTGATAAAATATTTATGAACCTAAGTTTATCTTTATACAATACAATTTCTTTTCTGAGGTTTTATGTGCACCTACAGCCAGGGTCATTAGGTGACATCCAAGCTTTATCAGTGGAAGAAGTCCTCAGGCGTACACCTGGACAGAACCACGGATCTTCCATACACAAACAGAACAGAAGTTTCACATTGTATTTGAATTTTCTCTTGTCCAGGGTCAGATTCAAATTCACTGCAGTGATGAAGGGTTAGTAATGAACTAGTCAGACACTATAACCACTTGATTTCAGAGCCCCTTCACACAATAAATCAATGGATTATCAGATAAAGTAAACTTATAAATAATAAAAACGTACCTTAAAGTAATGATATAGACACAAAACAAGTACAGTAAAAAATCAAGCACTAAGGCCACACATGGGGAAAATATAACAAGAGGTTATTTTGTTCTATATAATCAATGCATTTTTTTAAAATAACTGTCTTTATTCCCAAGGTGGCATTTATTTTGAGGCGGCTGATAATACAGGTTTGACGGCAATAATAATCCAATAATTGTATTTCAGACTAGAAAGAGACATGCCTTAATAAATCTATAATCAGATAGCATAAAGACAATTTCTAAAAAGGAAGATAACATTTGTACATCATTTAGTAGCCGAATTCATAGAATATTGGCTATGTAAAACATGTCAGTAAAATGTCTGTATTGGAAAAATGCCTCAGGACACATTTTCAAAGTTAATTATCAAATCTCAGATAGCAATTGCATCAGATGTTAATCACAGACTAGGGCTGAATGATTTAAAGCAAATTCTTCAAGTCAAATATACAATCTAACCTGTGTGTGCAGCCACCTCTGCATAAAGGCCACCCTGTGAATAAAATGCCATTATTTACAAAAACCTTGTTGATTATTGAGCACAAATTGACTTCCCTAAAAAGATCAACTGTCAATAAAGGCCACATTATGTTTTTCCCAAGGGTGGCTCTTGTTCACAGGTTTGATAGGTATTTCTTACTAAGCATTTTGACCTTCGTAATTCCTTTTGAGGGCAATAGACTGTCTATAATGGTGAAAATAATGTAAAACTTACGAGATCTTGTAATACATCATTCCTATCAGTACCAGCTATAATCCATGTAGGAGCACCATCACTAGCTAGATGAGCTATAATACCAGCAGCAAAATAACTTACATCAATCTGCTGGGCTTGTAATAAACGTCTGAAATATCACGGGAAAACACTTGATATACAGTATGTATAGATCTATAACAACAGAGACAAGTACCTAACTACAGTGTCTGATCTAACACAGGAAAGATACCTTTTATAAGGTAACAGGGTCTTACATACTAAGAAGGCTAAGGGGGTTTAGCTCCACCCCCATATAATTTGGCTGACACCCCCATTTCATCATTCCATCATAGTCTGAAACTAGCACCCCTCCAAATCTGAAGGGTTGGACAATATGAAAAATGTTTATATACATGTAAACTAACATTAATACTAATTTACAGTGATCAATACGAGAATTGCTATTAATACAATTGAGGTGGGTGTCAGAGCTTTGTCTACAAATACTTGAAGTAAACAGAAGATTGTTTGTGTACAAATTTAAGGTTAAATTCAAGTTTATCTTCATGTGGGTGGAATTAATTCCTAATAAGGAATAGAAAAACTAACTTTGCCATCATGAGAAAATCTTCCCTCATTAATGCCATCCTAAATGATTTCACCTCTGCAATATTGTTCTGGAAATAAAAAGATTTTTTTGTTCATGATAAAAGTACAGTCAAACCTGTGTTAGTAGCCACCTCCAAATAAAAGCCACCCTGTGAATAAAAACCATTCTCTTTAAAAAAATCATTATTTAGAACACAATGACCTTGGACTAAAGGTCACCTGTCAATAAAGGCCACAATATGTATTTCCCAAGGGTAACCTTTATTCACAGGTTTGACTGTAATGGTCGAAAATTCTGTGTGAAATTTTAAAACAGCAGCATACGAATGATTTATACATGTTAAATACTACTTTTAACTCCGACAAGAAACAGAACTGAACAAAATCAAACTAAAAAAGTACAAAAGCTTTTAGATTTCATTAAAGGAGACAGTTTTAAACAGCTATTTTCATTACAAATCATTATAAAATAGAGAAACTTTAAGACTACAACATTAATGCCAGTCACACAATTCTAGAAAAGAAAATATTGGTAAAAATTCATTATTTCACCAAACAAGCAAATTTAAGGCATTCGTTTTTTACACAGGCGTAGACAAAACGTGCATCTTCAATACTATTTTTCTATCTAAGAATGTATGGATGAAATCAATGAAAATCTCGTTACACACACATGGTCATACAGAATCCAATAGACAGACACAAGCTCTAATAACTCACCAGTAAACCTAGAATCTTTGTCTCAACTTGAACTCTAGACTCCACCTCCATATTGCTTACTACTTGTAAGGTACTCATAAATAAATCCAGACCACCCTCTGCTAGGAATACTTTGCATGTTGCTGGGGATTCATCTAGAATATCATAAACAAATTCACATAAAACTTGATATATTGGATTTTTTTTCTTCATAAAGTTGAGATAAGATGTTAGAGAGATGCCCTTAATTAATAGTTACCCTGTAGAGATTTTGACCAATAAAGAATTCATTAAGCGCTTTCACATAAGACAATTATAACATATTGAAATCTATACATTATTATATTGTTAACTTCTTTAAGGACATTTCCTACAGTTTTCACATAGACATATAGGCATTAGAAAACTGATAGGTAAAATTTTTAAAAACTTTGCATGGTCAAAGCATAATGATAATATAAACATTTTAGGCAAAAAAAAATGGGGGTCAGTTCTCTTTTTTGAGTTATTTGCCCATTAATGTGATTTCCTTTGCTTATTTTAGGCCATATCAAGGTTTTTCATTCTGCCTACATGTATATGTCTATGTGACATCTGTAGGATAGGATTAATGAGAACACTTCATTCTGCTCAATTAAACATGCTACACAGTAAAACTTCATTATCCCGAGGATTCCTATGAACAAAATCAGGATTTATTTTTAGCACTCTAGTTGTGTCTGGCTGAATTTGACCTACAGTTATTTCATTTATTTTTTCAATCGAGGTAAGCCTGGCTCTATTTGAAAAACTTTACTATTCATCCTTTACTTGCCTGTTAGATTCCATAATGCACTAAGAGTGAACTTCAATGTGATGTCTACAGTATTATTAGCAATCTTTTGTCGTACAAGCTGTAACATTTTCTTCATATATCGTGTCTTAGCTCCGAGTTGTGACGTTTTTTGGGTGGATATCTAAAACAAATTATATATCATACAAAAAAACAGTATTGCACACTATACATGTTGCTATAATAGGACATCCTTCAGTACACCTCTGTATTATAATCTATGTTGGTTTATTTGATTTACATTCATTTCACTTTTTAGAATTTTGCAACAAAATAAACCTTGGACTGTAAAAAAGCCACATTCAAATAAAGCTGGCATATTAATTATTACAACATTTTTATACACAGCCAAGCAAATCTGAATCTACAGTCAAACCTGTGCTGGTGGCCATCTCCAAATAAAGCTACCCTGTGTATATAGGCCATTCATAGATTATTTAGAACAAAATGACCTCTGAATAAAGACCACCTGTCAATAAAGGCCACATTTTATATTTCCCTTTGGTGGCCTTTGTTCACAGGTTTGATTGTATTAACAATATATAACCCAGAAGATATCAAACCAATCAGTGTCAAATATTGTAAAACCCAACACAATCAATCAACATCACTGGTCATACATGTTCTCTTATCATACATGGAATTCAGAAATAATCTCACTCTTCTGGGTCATTATAAAAAGCACTGAATAATGACACTGCAAATTATCTTTCAACATTCCTTTTTTTAAAATTTCAACCTAAAAATATTGATATCATACCGTATGTGGTTGGTTAATCACTAAGATGCTATCAATAACAAAGGGAATCAGATTGTTAAAATAAAATAGGATTGTTTAAATTGTTTGATCAAATTACCTTACTGTTGTCTCGTATATACTGTGAAAATATGCTGTTCGAATGAATCACAGTTAACTTGTCACTCCCAACAAGTGATTAATTTAATATTTAGAAGACTGATAAATCCTTACCTTGGCAGCTAGTATAGAACAGATTGCTACAGACATTCTGTTCATGGATTGATCATCAAATAAACACAGACACTCCATTACAAGTTTAGCACATCTATATCGATCGAACTGTACATCTTGAAGAATTCTATCACTGCATAATGTCAGCAAAGCATTTTTCTGTAACTGAAAATAGAAAAAAAGCAATTAAACTGTTACCAATATAATTATACAGGACAGCAGATAAACATTACAAAATTTCCCTAAGCTGGTATTTACTATAAATTTAACCTCTGTAGAGCAATATCCTCTAAACAACAGCCAATATTCGAGCTCCCTACAGAGGTTGTACTGTACTAGGATCGACCCACCTCAGTGTTTGAGTGGTTAAGATCGCTGACTTCAAATTATTGTAACTTCTCACTGATAGAGGGTTGTGGGTTCGAGCCTAGCTACAGACCATGTCTCTTTACGTGAGAAAATTGGCAATTGCTTACAGAGGATGGGAATCTAGTACTGGTTCTTCCCAAGAATGATGGTTAGGTGAACTGTCCGCCTCATATGACACTCACTGTTGAAAAGGGGCGTAAAACTCAAACAAACAAACACACCAACTAAGATCCAATTCTTTCTATCTTAGTCTAAGGAGAATTTTCAGTCATTATAACAAACAATTGACCAGGATTGCCACAAAATTTAGGAGGAGTAACATAGAAAGATATGAACATAAATAAACACAGGGCCATAAATACGCCACAATCACTACAACCACAAAACCTGCAGAATATGCATGTGGGTGCTTGGTGAAATAATTCTCTGACAGTTTGGAGAAATGTTGGAAGAGTAGCGCACAGAAGAAATTGTGTAACCCCGCCCACCAACATTCAATCTACCAGTCTAATCATCAGTATTCTCATTCAGAACACCTGGTTTACAACAAAACCATCAAAACTGATCATTATCACTGGGCAAATAAATGATAACCATAAAGACAATGGGAATATTTCAGAATAATTATTTTTTCTAAAGGGTTTAATGTCACATTAACAGCCAGGGCTGTTTGGCAACTTTTACAGGTAGGTAGAGGAAAGTCCAATGAGTACACCTGGGTAGAACCACCAATTTTCTGTAAGCTAGCTGGACAGCTTCCTCAGTTTATGAAATTTGTCTGGTTCCAGGTTGCATTTAAACTCACAGCAGTAAGCGGCTAGAGATCACAAGTCAGAGACTGCAACCACTCGACCAGAGAAGCCCCTCTTCAGAGTAAGCTAGTTTGACAGCTGAAATTTGTTAATACCTAAGTAGGATTGGAACTCACAGTAGTTAGTGATTACTAGTCAGATATCAGAAGAACTTGACCATGGAGGCCTCTCTTCAGAATAATTGATAAAATAATCAAAATCAACACAATATATTTATTGTCAATTAGGCTGAAAATAAAAATAAGTTTGTTTGGAGTGTTCAGACCCAGAATTTTAGTACTGTGTATGAAGATAGGGATTTTTTACTACTTAACAAAAGCAAAAAAAAAAAAATGCCCAAAAAATTTAATTTTACTGATTTGCTTATTTTCGTGAGTAGGTAAGAACATCCAAACAAGCATATTTTTATATTTAGCCTTACACACAAACCTGTTGATGATTGGGAAAATTTTCCATGGCAAGTAATGTCAGTTCAATGATATCTTTAAGACAGCTAGGATGAATCTTCTGTCCCAGTTCTGCCTTTGAAAGATTATACAAACACGCTGTAGCTGCCATTTGTACTCCTAGTGTACGCGGATGTAACTTCATTGCAGGAAGTACCAACTGTAAGAACAAACATTTCTCATTATTAAATCAAATGTCAGACAAAAGCTCCCTGGGACAAAAGCTCCCCTCTCAGTTATGTTAAGACAGGACAGCGAATGTCCGGGATAGTAAAATATAATTTTAAAAATAACAGGAGAGCTTTTGTCCACCGCTATCAAAATTAATGGGGAGCTTCTGTCCAGATACCTCAAATTGTTCACAGTGAAACATTCAGTTCTTATCCTTACATAAGAATTACAAAATACAGTAAAACCTCATTTAGAAACAATATTAAGACCATCTCAATAAATGACCACAAGTTTTACTGACAAGTTTTCTACATATCTACCATGTCAACTTGATACTGTAGAAACCTATTCAATACTACGACCATTTTCTTCCGTCTCAAAGGTGGTTTTAATATTACATATTTCTATACCAAGCTTAACTATAAAGTCTAATATATACAAATATACTATAAACCATCTGTCTTTATCCACAACCTTAAGATACTACTAGTCAACTCATCACTCATAAAACTAAAAATGCACTGAATTTTTGCGTGAAAAGTATCTGTCAACCAGCATGATCATCCTTATTTTACCAGTACAACTATTAAAAGCAACTAAATGATCAATAACTAGTGACTTAATTAGGCCTGCAATTAGACCAGGTTAGATCAGATAGATGTGTTGGTAATGTGAAATTTGAGTTTTTATAATGAGACAAGCCATCATTTGAAAATTAGAATACATTGCATGTCAAACCTGGCATAATGATCACCTTTAATTGAAGAACCTTTCTTTCCCCACACATTTATAGTTTTATATCACACAAAATAAACCATTGACGGTCTGTGAATTTAGGAATTGGAACAACTTGTCCGAATCACCAAAACTGAGTAGTTTTCCTTTATACTCTATATATAATTACCGCAAAAGTTACATGTCCAAATCAATAATTACTTGTCCCGGACAACCGGACAAGTGCTTATTTCGCAGACTGCATTGAATAAAGCCAACTGGCCATATTTCTTTGTTTCTTCAGCTAGCATTTGTTCACGGGTCTGACAGTAACAAAATACCATACCATAGATGTCCACTAAATTTGAGGGTCAAAATTCACCCTTAACTGATCATAATTTGAAGTCAACAAAATTTCCTACTAATGTAATAGTAAATTTAACATTTTTGGCACCAATTCTCACGAGTCTTTAAGCTTTATTTTGCTATTATCAAGAAATGCCATCTTAAAGGTAAAATGAAAGCCAATTATTTCTATTCAACTGTTCTTTTTACATAAATGTTAAAATCTAATCAATGTTCAGTGATTTTCTTCATGTTTTGGGCAAGGCACTTAAGACCTGAATATGGGGATGAAATAGTGGGTTGAAGCCTCTTTTGTGTAAAAAATTCTTGTCTGAAATCAATTTGGGGAATGAAAATTTTCATGGAGTAAATTGGAATTTCAGGGAAATTGCATGATTTCAAAGTAATTTTCAGAGGGAAAGGTGCCCTGTACATGCTAGAACTGCATAATAATTTAAAACCCTTGATTATGTGAACAACATATTTACTCGGATTATATCCTCTCTTGGTACGAACATATCCTGAGTGAGACTGAACAATGTATACAATGATTTCTGCATATAAAGATGACGAGTAGTGTAACGTTTCAATGACTCTGTGACCTGCTTCTCATTGGCTTCTCCTGTCACCTGAAGAATACAAAGGATATGAGAATTACAAGCTTCAAAATGATACTTCCATACCTTACAGCTCTAGTGAATTTTCATTGCCTTTCTCCTGAATACTGCTGGCTTATACTTGTATACAGTGTGGCATAAACACAGACTTGGAACAAAATCATTGGAAAAGCATGTATATTTGTATTTATGGTGATAAGCTGTTGGACTCCAAGCCTGTCTATCTACTTAATTGATAGTGTTTTACGGTACATGCTTACCAACAAATACTGATGTTATACTCTGGCATCCCTTGATAAATGATTGGTTAAATGTTGGAATTTTGTTCTACTTTTGTTTTCGACTGATTTCAAACAGTAGATTAACATATAACATGATATTAATACTTAATGCAATTCTTGATAATAAACAAATAATCACATATCTGAGCATACAACAACAGATCGACATGGAAAACAAATTTATCTTATTATATAATAATATAAGTCTATTTTAACGATTCTGCAGTGTTCAACTTCATCTGAACACAATACAATATACAAAAAAATCAATCCCTAAATCCTGGAGTTTCTATTTCTTTTTGGTGTCTCCATGTATCCTGTCATATGTCCACAGACTTCCGACTACTCCTCGTACTCAAACTATATTCTTGTCAGATGAAGTTTTCAAGGATATTCTAGAAATGTGACTACATTTTGACTCGTACAAAAGAAATCAAACTTCCCACGTTCTCGAAAACTACAACAAACTAGGGCAGACAATTCTTTCATCAGAGCCATGTAATTCCCCACACAGACTGTTTTCTAGATCTGTGTATCAGACTACAATAGTAAACAAGAAATGAACAAACCACAAGATCAGGTTGATATTCCTGGCAGTTAGAATCCTTTATCATTGGTAACATGCACGTCTGTGTCAATGATAAACCAAGAAATCTTAAACGATGCATCTTCATAAACTCACTGAAAATAATAAATCAAAACAATGCAATCAAAACATCAACAATGATTTAATGCATAAAAAAGCACAAAAATTATGCCATCCATAAAGTTGTTTGTTTGTTGTAACCCTACCCTGATATTTCCCCTAGTCCTGACATTTGCCCTAATCCTGATATTTGCCCTAGTCCTGATATTTTCCCTAGTCCTGACATTTGCCCCTAGTCCTGATATTTCCCCTAGTCCTGATATTTGCCCTAGTCCTGATATTTCCCCCTAGTCCTGATATTTCCCCCTAGTCCTGACATTTGCCCTAGTCCTGATATTTGCCATTATCCTGACATTTGCCCTAGTCCTGATATTTCCCCCTAGTCCTGATATTTCCCCCTAGTCCTGATATTTCCCATTATCCTGACATTTGCCCTAGTCCTGATATTTCTCATTATCCTGACATTTGCCCTAGTCCTGATATTTCCCCCTAGTCCTGATATTTCCCCCTAGTCCTGATATTTCCCCCTAGTCCTGACATTTGCCCTAGTCCTGACATTTGCCCTAGTCCTGATATTTGCCATTATCCTGACATTTGCCCTAGTCCTGATATTTCCCCCTAGTCCTGATATTTCCCCCTAGTCCTGATATTTCCCATTATCCTGACATTTGCCCTAGTTCTGACACTTGCCCTAGTCCTGACATTTGCCCTAGTTCTGATATTTCTCATTATCCTGACATTTGCCCTAGTCCTGATATTTCCCCCTAGTCCTGATATTTCCCCCTAGTCCTGATATTTCCCCCTAGTCCTGATATTTCCCCCTAGTCCTGACATTTGCCCTAGTCCTGACATTTGCCCTAGTCCTGATATTTGCCCCTAGTCCTGACATTTGCCCTAGTCCTGATATTTCTCATTATCCTGACATTTGCCCTAGTCCTGATATTTCCCCCTAGTCCTGATATTTCCCCCTAGTCCTGACATTTGCCCTAGTCCTGACATTTGCCCTAGTCCTGACATTTGCCCTAGTCCTGATATTTGCCATTATCCTGACATTTGCCCTAGTCCTGATATTTCCCCCTAGTCCTGATATTTCCCCCTAGTCCTGATATTTCCCATTATCCTGACATTTGCCCTAGTTCTGACACTTGCCCTAGTCCTGACATTTGCCCTAGTTCTGATATTTGCCCTAGTCCTGACATTTCCCATTATCCTGACATTTGCCCTAGTTCTGACATTTGCCCTAGTTCTGACATTTCCCATTATCCTGACATTTGCCCTAGTCCTGACATTTGCCATTATCCTGACATTTCCCTTTATCCTGACATTTTCCCTTTATCCTGACATTTTCCCTAAACCTGAGATGTCCCCTTGGTCTGACATTTGCTCTAGTCCTGGTCCTGATATTTTCCCTAGTCCTGAGATGTCCCTTAGTCCTGACATTTGCCCTAGTCCTGACATTTTCCCTTTATCCTGACATTTGCCCTAGTCCTGAGATGTCCCATTGTTCTGACATTTGCTCTAGTCCTGGTCCTGATATTTTCCCTAGTCCTGAGATGTCCCTTAGTCCTGACATTTGCCCTAGTCCTGACATTTCCCTTATTCCTGATATTTGCCCTAGTCTGAATGTTTCCCCTAATTTTGTACATTTTCGCATGTCTAGACATTTCCTCTTGTCTTCACATGTCCAAATTAGAGATGTTTCATTGTATAAGATAGGGAATTGCTTCACAATCCTAACAACCATGTAAAAGCAGTCACATGAATCTGACACTATAGGTTAACCAGACTAAATAATTAACTATGTAATTAAGGTGGCTGTTAAGTCATTCTTTTCAATTTATACATCCTAGCACCAGTTTTGAACCAGCAACACCTGGCTGTCCAGATAAACAGGAACTGTAAAGAAACCACAAACCACAAAGAAACTTTTAATTATAAGAACAGATTATTATCAACTGCATAGTTTTGTGATTTAAATGCGTGTTAAATTTCCCCACTTTCCCCAAAGAGTTTCCAGAAAACGAAATTTGATCTGAAGATATGCTGTACGATAATACTGCATTTTATCTGAAAATACATAGTATAGCATAATACTGAACCATTTATTAGAGATATTGATGGAAAATAATCACAGAAAAGACAAAATACCTGGTACTTCACAGTGTGAACAAACTATCATGCTATACTTAATGAACCAGTTTTTTTTTTTTAATTTTGGGAACATGATCCATACCCTTGGGGTTGGGAATTTCAGCAGTGTTTTGTTAAAATTTGGGAAAATGTGCGTGACTACAATTTTGTAATGTTTTAAATGAACACAAACAATCACTGTCCATGATGGGTACTTTCAATCATTAGAAGTCTATTACAGTAAAAAATCTCGCGTTTCAAAGATTTTGGTTTTTCACTTTTAAGTTTCAATTAGGAATTTTTGTCAATGAATTGGGAAAGATGATTTTTTTCAATTGGGAATATGACCGAATTTCGGCAATGAAATTAGCCTAAAAACCCTGTGATTACAACCAATCTAGACATATGACTATCAGAAGTTATAAGTAGAATGACAGGACATTTTTAGCAACTAAACTCAGTTAAAAGACTTCAGAAATCTTACATATTCACCAATCCTCTACTCAAGATTTTACTCAGATAATCAAAGTACTCGATGCTTCAGACAAGCTACATGTACTTAACAACATGAACTAAAGTCAATGGGATAAAGTAATGCTTAAAACAGACTTAACATAATTACAAAACTAATTTAACACCAATTTTATATCTACGCCTTCGCTGTCATCTATCTTTTTATATGTGAAAGATATATTATCAAACCTGTGCTACATGTAAAGGACAGCTCCCCATAGAAATCATATGACTGTATTAATAGGGCATACATTTACCTCTTATAAATCATAGATAGTTTATATCTAACTTCTGACAAAGAGACCACTAGGAAGTATTGCAAGGACAGAAAAAAGTCGAATTACCATCTTTTCTACAAACCCGGTAAACATGAAAGTCGATATAATAACATATAATACATATTAAATTTAAATCAGTTCTGGACAATAAAGAGACAGAAAATAGACAGAACTTACAGTAACGTTTCCTGACTGGCACCATCTTTTCCTGACATGTCTAGTGACGTCAGTTGAGGTAGACGGGCTGGCTTTGACAACAAATCTGTTATCTTGAACTTTGGTAGTGGACTTGTCGAGAGTATAGTCTGTACCGTGGAGTCATCAGAAACGTCGAGATGTACAAGTTTTGTGAGTTCACACAGGACTGGTACTATATCACAGGTCTGAGCAGCACGCAATGAATACATGGATAAAAACTTAAGTCTCTCCTTGCATTTTCTCAAAGCTGATATATCATCTATCAGCGTGTCCGAGATATCTAGATTTTCTAGCTTAGGTAAATCCTCAGCAATTATTTCCAGTCCATGTTTATTGAATTGAGTACGACTTACATTCAAACTAACCAAGTTCCGTAATTTCGATAAAGAAACCATGACACAAAATTTTGTGGTATTATTCATAAATGTACTATTACTCACATTTAGTGAGCGTAGATTAGTAAGTGTCCATTCTCCTAGACAACCAATAACATCATTTATTGTTACACTCTTCAGTCCCGTTATTTCAAGGTCAGAAATTTTGTGCTGTTTTAATGTCCGCAGACCTTTCGTACTTAGTTGAGCATCTCGTATACAAACTTGCCGTAAATTCACCACTTTTGGGTCAAACAGCATAAGAGTTTCATCGTTGAGTTTTCCCTTCTCACACAAGGTTTCCAACAAAGTCTCTGACAAATGATGCTGGAAGTAAATATCTGGGTCCTTAAACATAAGCTTTGGCTCGCCTAATTCAGTGATTCCAGCCTCACACAGCTCACTGAGGTTATCACATATAAAGTCTATGCAACAATTGTGCAAGCTTACTGGTGTGTCGTACATGGCGTCGAATTCCTGCACTGTGTTAATAACCTCCTTCATTCATATTATGTACACGAATCTACAATACAAATATTATTCATACAAATAAATATGACAAAATTGATAGCAGTAATATATTGTAATTCAAAAGCATTTCATGCTGTTTTTGTAACAATTATGATCAGATTAAATAAACATTTTTAATACAAAATTTTACCCACAGCTGAATCAAAAACCTATGCAGATCACATAATCAAATACACCATACTTCCTTATAGTAACATTAAAGAATAAGAATGTCTACAATGGAAAAAAGAATTTTCTAGTTGTGTCAAAACTATGAATGTACACATGGTACAGTACCATTCATAGATCATACAGTAGCTGCTTTCATACTGTAGAATACAAAATATAGCACTAATAGATAATGTGCAATATTATATTAAATGTATGAGGAAGAAACGAGACGTGTTTGTATATTCTTAATTCAATTCAAACTTCCTGTCAGGAGCTTTAAGTTCTTTCAAACAAATATTAGGCCATCCTTAAAAAAATGCTTGTTTGAAGTACATGTAACAGTATCCAGAGAATTTTCAGTAGGTACATAGGTAAGAAATATTTGTTTACTTTTTACATTGAACCCAAAATACCTTTCAAAATATTTTTTATATAATGGAAAAATTATGTTTTTTTACCCAAGAGTTGGGTAGGACCGTTTTTTGGTGAGTAGGTAGCTTAACTCCAAACATACTATTTTTTGGTGAGTAGGTAGCTTAACTCCAAACATACCATTTTTTGGTGAGTAGGTAGCTTAACTCCAAACATACCATTTTTTGGTGAGTAGGTAGCTAAACTCCAAACATACCATTTTTTAAGGATGGCCTAACCACTCGCATGTAGCTTACAAGTCTCAACTCAGAGATTCGAGAAGACAAGCACAGGATTAATAGAAGATATTAATCACAATTATGCCCAGAACATTACATAATCATCTCAAGTTTGCATGGAACTTGTTAGATTTAATTCCAATATTCAAACACAATCAATACATTCTACAATCTAACTATATTCCAATAGATGAATACCAACACAATACTCAGTATCAAAATAACAAGATCAAACCTTCAATAACCTAAGATTCTGTCTGAAGTTCTCTGCATAAAGAATGAAAAAGTAGCAAATTCAATAAGCTTTTATGATGACATGATGATATATTCTCCAATGTACAATTCCCTACCACATAGTGCTAATGACAATTAACACATACACTGTAGGTGGTCAGAATTTGAGTCACAAAGTATGACAAATACCAGTATGTTTATGTCAGTTTCTATTTGGAGGACATTCAGGAACATTATCATAAACGGCAACATTATGCTACTTTTGGTAGGTATATGGAGACAAATATTGTGCTATATGATGCCAGATGGTCAAAACCAAGAACAATTTCAACCCTAAGGACTGTCTGCCCTAGTACACCTGAACACACATGATTGTATCCTTCAATGTAGTGTATCAATAATATGGGAACAGTGCTTCATCCAGCAAGTCATATGCTTTAACTGCCTCATAGTAAATACAGAAGCATTCCAAACATACATTGAAACCAAAGATTTTCACCACAATGTCTAAAATCCATGATTACGGAACACAATTAGCATAATACATATACACCCTCTTTATTCATCATGAAATTGTCATTATCTCGATAGTTAAATACGTCACAGCATACTATATATGTATAAACTTTAACAATACAACCTTGTAACATTCACACACCACTATTTTTCCTATGCACACTATTTCTTTTTCCAATACATGAGCATGTCTTGCCGTATCTAGCAGAACTTCAGATCTAGAGTGTCAGATCATATTGGAAACTAATCATCGACTAACAGTTTTTGATGTATTACGACCTCCAGACCATGATACAAAGAAAGACTTGATACCTCATGTTAAAATGTGTGTCAGTGATATACATGTAATATGATACCTTACTGTTGTTTTATACTACATTTATTTGTGTAAATGTCTGGTTGACCTAACCCCTAAAAATCAGACAAATGGGGAACTTAGTGCAACACCTATCCAAGTCCCTCTTGTTGAGTCTGTAGAAAGCATGGTGGCAAATTGTGTGGAATCCAATACTGAAGGATTTGACTAAAATTAAACTAGAGGTGTTCATGTAACACAGAAGCCCCTTCAAGGCCTATTGCATGGTTTGACCACTAGCCTATTGAACTTAAAATCAAGTGAGGTCATCCACATGCGAGAGCTTATCTACCAACAAAGTCTGGGGATCTAAGCCCCAATCATTACCTAGTACCTGGTCAGAAAAGGTGTTTATGTTGAAGCCAGAAGGCCACTGTGACTGTAACCTTTGATATACTCACCTGTAAATCATTAGGGGTCATCTACATGTGATGACCAAACACTAAATCAAATCTGAGGACCTTAGGTCAAATTGTTCTCTAGTTTGGTTACAGATGGACAAACTGAATAACCAACCAGGGGACATACTTATTACACCAAACAATCACATCCTTATATGGGTCATATTCCAAGTAGAAGGGTGCTAACTGTTTTCAAGTACATAATTATACTTTATAGGTAATACAAGTGCACACATTTGACAGCTAACCACAACACATAACTACAAATAACAGCTTATTCAAACTGCAATCATTCTGAGAAACAACTGCCTTACTTCACACGTGAAAATATTTCTAGTTTGGCCAATCCCTTTTCATGGAAAATGATGACTTTTAAACTACCGGTATATTCCAAAATTCAGAAGTTCATATAGATCTCAACATTTCAATTACATTTTTTTCTTCTTCTACTTCAAGTTTTCAACATAATTAAATAAATATAAAAAACATTTTTGTCAATATATATTGGTATTGTTTAACCCGGGCCCTTACGGTTGATCTCATTATTCCCATTCTATGTACATATTGCATACTGACAAGCAGACAAGCTTAAGTATTGACGTGTGTCATTGTGTTTCACAGAAAAAGCAATTCACTCATACTTCTTACAAGAAGAATTTGATAGTATCAAATCACAAACATTCCATTCTGAAAGTAAATACTAAGATGCACATCAGTCTTAGAACAATGAGTTCTTTGAGGACTGACTTCTTACACTCCTTCAAACTAACAGTTGGCAATTTCTTCATTCACTTTAAAATAGGATTTGAATGTTTTCACCAATGGTTATCAAACTTTGATTATATAAACAAGAGGGCCACATTGGCCCTTTATCGCTCACCTGAGAACAAAGGCCAATAATAAATGACCAGGTAATATAGTTTTCATCTCGTAAAACTCATTTTTACGTAGATTTTGAGTTCAAAACCAACAATGAAGGTATAATACTGTTAAACAAGCTAAAACGTAGCAAATTTTCTAATCCAAGGGCCCATAACTCTTGGAGTTGTGGTCCGATTCCACCCATAACTGAACATGGCCAAGACCATAAGGTCATACACATTCATTGTAAATATGATTAGGATGGGTGAATAAATGAAGGCGCTAGAGTGTAAACAAGCTAAAATATAGCAAATTTGCTAAGTCAAGGGCCCATAACTCTTGAAGATGTGGTCCGATTCCGCCCATAATCGAACTTGTCCAAGATCTTTTGGTTATACTCATTTACTGAAAATATTCTTAGGATCGCTGAATAAATGAAGGTGCTAGAGTGTAAACAAGCTAAAATATAGCAAATTTGCTAAGTCAAGGGCCCATAACTCTTGAAGATGCGGTCCGATTCCGCCCATAATCAAACTTGTCCAAGATCTTTTGGTTATACTCATTTACTGAAATTATTCTTAGGATCGGTGAATAAATGAAGGTGCTAGAGTGTAAACAAGCTAAAATATAGCAAATTTGCTAAGTCAAGGGCCCATAACTCTTGAAGATGTGGTCCGATTCCGCCCATAATCGAACTTGTCCAAGATCTTTTGGTTATACACATTTACTGAAAATATCATTAGGATTGGTGAATAAATGAATGCGGTAGAGTGTAAACAAACTGAAATATAGCAAATTTTCTAAGTCAAGGGCCCATAACTCTTGAAGTTCTGGTCCGATTTTGCCCATAATCGAACTTGTCCAAGATCTTTTGGTTATACACATTTACTGAAAATATGATTAGGATCAGTGAATAAATGAAGGCGCTAGAGTGTAAACAAGCTAAGTATAGCAAATTTTGTAATTCAAGGGCCCATAACTCTAGAAGTTATTGTCCGATTTTGCCCATAATCGAACTTAGCCGAGACATTGCGGCCATATACATTGTGAGCAAGTTTAATCATGATTCGTTAAGAGCTGCGGTTGCTAGAGTGTAAACAAACTAATTGTGGACGGATGACGGACGCCAAACATTCAACGATCCTAAAAGCTCACCTGATGAATCAGGTGAGCTAAAAAGCAGATAAAATAAAAATAAAAATTGATTGATAATCTGCACAGAATGAATCAATGATATTCTGACATGATAAGACTGATGAAGAAATTGAAAAACTTTTGCAAAAAGGACAAAAAATGTTTTACGGAGAACCAGACCCTACCTTTCTTTAAAACTTTAACTCAACTGTTTGGTTGTTGTTAACCAATAAAGATGCCTACCCTATATCAAGCTTTAATTTTCAGACTGTTGTCCATAATACCAAATTTGTTTTGCCAAATGAACAGTTTCTGACAAAGTTGATATTGAGGTGTAAGCATACATTGTACATATGATCAGTTTGTAAAATATTTATTATTAGCAGGACTCAACAATTTTTCTCCACATAATCCTCCAGCAATCTCTGCTCATCCCAAGTCGATTTCTACTCACAAAATTTCACAAGCAGGTAAGTAGATTTGTCAAGTTCAGATTGAATTCATCAACAGTGCTTCCTGTTTCAGATTACAGCAAATTTTATGTTACATTACCTTTTACATTTTTTCAACATAATAATCTTCCTCAATAAAAGTGAAATGGTGACTCAATACATCAGGCCTTTTCGTGTCATTTTTGGACCTGTATTTGGCCCGCCTAAGTTAAGGGTATGATATTCCCTTTCCCCAAGCAAAAAAGTATTCTCTACTTTAGAGAAAATCGTTTATGTTCTGGTATTCGAAATGCAAATTTCCCGTAACAAAGGGACCCAACTCCTGTTCTCCAAAGCTATAATCAAAGGCCTGAAATGAGATGAATTTTGTGATGCAGGGATATCTCTGAGTCGATAGAAAATTGAGAACTGTATCAACAATTCTGTCTGAAACGAGGACCTAGCACTGTAGGCTACTGTTTATTTAATAAAACATTAAAGTACAAGTATCATGTTGCCTGTTTAAAAAGAATTATTTCACCATATGAATTATCAAGGCCTTGTAACATATCCTTGATATCAAAGAACTCCTGTGTCTAGAAATCACGAAAATATACACCAATCGTGTTCATCAGGTTGTTTTATTTACCTGTGTTCATCAAGGCCGTGATATACCGGTACCATTCAAAACTTTTTTTAAAACGACAAATTATTCAATGGTGGATACCTTAGACACTACAACTCATGGGTTAAGGCAATCATCTCAACCTGCTAAGGGGCCATATCGACTTACGTAAAATCCGGACCTGTTCTGTGCCGTTCCCCTGCCCGGATAGACTAGTGAGTCTCGAAGGTATAGATACCTTCACGGCCCCGGAGTAACTGAATCATCAAATCTTGAATCAAGAACACACTATCTGACAAGAAAATAATATTTTGTCACTCACTTTTGGTGATAAATGAAAATAATCTAGCATCCCATTTGTTTGACAGTGGTGGTTTACATTTTGCAAATTTCAATCCTTCAGACGAAATTTATTTCCCGCGAAATGGCAATTACATTGAATTGAATTTCATCTAAATTTCCTTCTAGTCCTTTGCAAACGGTCAAGTTAAAGCGTTATTTATTAACTGAATATTGGGAAAACCATGTCGGTACTCATCTGAATATTTAGTGAATTATTAATTCAATCCAGGATGGAGATGACACTCAATACATTGATACATTAAACCAAGGACTTAAGTCCTTGATTAAACCAGTTCAGGACGTATTTATAAGCAAATGATAGCCTGTCATTCTACTTCCTGTCAAGCATCTAAACATGTAGAAAACAGAAAGCAGTCTTTGAATAAGTGGGTTCTCCCTGCCTGAAAGGATTTTTCCTTCTTTAAGTCTTTTGGAGGGCAACCAAGTTTTAGAGAGTTTCCTTCATAAAGTATATAGTCGGGCAACCTGTCACAAAAAAATAATTTGATGACTGAGAAAGTATCATAAGTATGTTCATATCGATTACATGTGAACCTACATTATAAGCTAAAACCAGAACACACATAAAAGACAAAGCTATCGTTTACGATTAGCCACTACACCCATAAGTTTGTGCCCGTTAATATTCGAAGTCTGCGCATGCGCACATAATACTACCGTGGTTGAACAAGATCTCCATAAAATTAAAATATCAACATACAAGTTAATTTTCTCTACATGTAACGAAATGTAACAAAACAGCTTGTAAACTTGCATTGCTCGCCTCAAAATAAACATGACCTTGACAATCTTGCTCATCTGGAAGCTTTCTCACAACTTTGTGCTCATAAACTGATGACGTCATGCGGAAGCCGCGCTGCTATTTTCTAATTATATTTTATCATTAATTGTAAGTATTGGGTATGCTCTTTAAGATTAAAGACTTAGACACTTGATAAGATTAATATTAAAATATAACAACTAAGATAAAGTTAGCGAGTAGTGTTGGAAAATCGGACTCAAAAGAGAATCGATTATCGAATCGAATCGGAAAGGGTGTTTCGATTCATAATCGAAAAATAATCGAAAGCAAGTTCATATCAACTTATTTGGTTGTTACTTGTTTGTCATACAATATTATATAATCTGAAACTCAAAACAACTTCAAGACTGTTGACCTGTACCTCCCTGTCCCTCACTGGGCACTATATTACTGTGGATTCTGACTCTGAATCAACTTGTACCCATTTTGTTTTGTTGATGTTCACACAGTCTGCATTGATAGTTTTTGTTAATAAAAAACGGTTGTCCACATACTTACAAAACAAAACCTAATTACATACGTCCTTGCAAATGTCAGTTTAAAAATAAAATTACAAAAAGTTAGATTCTTTACACGTTTTTGTTGGTACGAGTGAGCAACAAATATAAGAAATACGGGTGATATTAACATTTCAAAAGTCGAGTACGAGTAAACTGAGGGAATGCGTAGACGAATTCCGGTATACGAGTTCACCAGATTTCTTAGATTTTAATGGAATATAACAAGTCATAAAGAGCTTTTATTGCTAGTCATCACAATAAAAATGAGGTCCATATTCCCAACCGTATCCCTTTTTATTTTTCCATCAGCTTTTGTTTTTCATCTGGAATTCTTCGCATCGCGAAAATCTGTTACTTGTAAATAATTGACTGGTTTAATTTATTCGGGCGTCGAGTATCATAGGTAAATTAAAAGAAAGCGATCCAGTCTGAAGTAATTTCTGAAAACAGATACATAACTCCCGCCCTGTTCAAGGCATATTTAAAACACCGCTACTGGTAACTGTTGTTAACAGCAAAAATGCCTAATTTGTTATGTACCAGTCTTTTTTAAGAATGGGATTTTCCTACTTCCTCGGATATCAATGCCGACCAGCAGGTCGTGGGTGTCACTGGGTCTTTGTAATTTATGTCAGTCTCGGACGGATGGACATAAGTTTAAGTGTCAAACCCAACCTGGATATGGGAAAATTTCACTAGATACGAAAGTAGAGGAAAGAGGTGAGTTGCTCAAATAGCGGCGGCGGTCTTTACTTGTCTTACCTGTAACGACATCGATTTAACAACTCTAACATCGATAGTCGCCGACCTGAAGCTGTCAGCGACGATTATTCGATTCTACTCGATTATCGTTTCATCACTATTAGCGAGTGTCAAATAAATTGGAAATTTGAACGGTTGAATTTCTTTTTAGAAAGTTTGCATTTTTCACTTCTTTCTCACAGCATTAAATATTTCTTCATCTACAACTAGCATAAACTTGGATATGGTTTCCATGTCACCCATCACTAAAATCGGTTATAGCCTCGTGCATGAACTTGGTGTAAGGCACGAAGTTGTGAGAATAGAGGATACTACTTTAACTTGAGTACTTTACTCCATCTCGGCACAGCTAGAATTTAGAAGCTTGGATTTTGGAATTACTGTATTTTTTTCTTATAAATAAATACTTTAAATGACAGTTAAATGGATTTATGAATGAAAGCTATACATGTAAATGGTAAAATATTTAACATGTTCTAGATATATATGTATACGTAGAATGAGAAATAACTATGACACCGTCATTTTTAGGGAATCATGACAGCAGGCTGAGCTGGGCTACATAGAAGCAGGTCGGACAGTTGAACGAACATTTGCAATACACTATCAATGGGTATCAATTTCACATTCATTCAGGTAGGAATCAACAAAGACAGGAAGTTTTACTCACGGACAAAATGACAGATGGAAAGACTAGAATTTTTCCACAAACGTGAACGATTCAATTTGTTGACATCTTGGATTTTAACGGAAGTCTATATAACGACAAACATAATGCAATATGCGGTCCCAGTTCAGAAGACCTCCCATCCAGTCTGAAATAAAACATTTTGATGCCGTAACGACTAAATTGCATGGTGTTAAAGATCGATGTCTGATGAAGTAAATTGCAAACCCGTTGATATTGAATAAAAAACACGTTATGTACTAATACAGAATTGTAAAATGTTATGAAAGACACACATAAACGGGGCTCATTTATTTGTGTTCGTGACTGACACACGCGTTAATATATGCCCTGCTTAAGCTATTTAATATATTCATCTGAACATTTGACTAAATTATAGTTAATGGAAGCACTTTTTCGTATGTGATAGTTGTTTAAAAGTTGATTTATGTACACGCTTCTTAGTATATCAATTGAGGTCAGAAATTTTCACATAAGTACCAACAACAAATTTCTACATCTACATCATGACGTCAAACACTCAGACTTGACATTTCTTTGACGGGTGAGCAAGAAGGTACAATAATTAATACTTGCTGAAAAGAAATGGTAAAAGACAGAAGTGAATTCTGGTCAAGAAACGTATACGTTACAAATATAGAATGAAAGTAAGACAAATGAAGAAATTAATATGAATTTCTGATACATATTCCAATAACAAACATATACACAGGTCATACATATATACTCAGATGTACCGTACCTATACACTCAGACCACATATATATATATACACACATATATCATACAAACATACACAAACCATACATACACATATCATACAAAAATACACAAACCATACATACACATATCATACAAACATACAAAGACCATACATATATATACTCAGACCATATACGAGTATATATACAGAGACCATACAAACATACACGTTTCATACAAACATACGCAGATTATACAAACGTACACAGATAATACAAACATACACAGATTATACAAACATACACAGATAATACAAATATACTCAGATTATACAAACATACACGGATTATGCAAACATACACAGTTTATACAAACGTACACAGATAATACAAACATACACAGATAATACAAACATACACAGATAATACCAACATACACATATTATACAAACATACACATATACTACAACATACACAAATAATACATACACATATGATACAAACATACACAGATTATACAACATACACATATAATACATACACAGATAATACAAACATACACAGATAATACAAACATACACATATAATACAAAATCAGGGAAAAACAATATCCACTGAACCCAGTCAGCTCACATCAGTCCAATGGGTATAAAACAATCCAAGTTCTATGATGATGGTAGTTAATTCGTTAGTTGGTTGTTTTGTTTGATAGTAATCATTTAGTTTGTCTGTTCCTGTCTGTTTATTTCTTAGTTCGTACGTTTGTTGTACTGGAGTTTAGGGAATTAACGCCTTTTAATAAAAACATACAGCTTAGTTATGTATGATAGATTTCCACCACACGACCGAAATCACCGGACTCTTATACCCTGTCCATAGAGGCAGAAGGTTATAATGACATCACTGATGTTTTCTGGGTACAGTGTTACAGAAACGGAACATATACGTATATGTATTTGTTAAGGTGCAAAAATGTCGGATGACTACACAGACCCGGAAATATACCTGCAAGAACAACAACTCATACCTGTTGTCATTATTAAACCTAGTGTACATTAACCACATTGCTTTACAATATATTTGCAAAATGATTGTTTTGTTTGTAATAAGAATCTTAAATGCTTTCCAGTCATGAACCTGACGATGGGCGAAACGTTGCTTGATTAAACAATTAACTGTATTCTTATTGAAGTTAAAACTTCTTTTTTACAAAACAATTTGAGAATCAAACCCAAGTACCTAAATTTAAATAATGAATTTTGGAAGCGATCTGAACATTTTGATGTGCAACTATAAAAATAGAAAGGAAGGGAGATAACTCGGATATTGAAATTCAACAAAAAACATTTTCAATATTAAATCAACGACTTTTATAAATACAAAAATGTATATATTTAATAAGTCCTTGATTTAATCAAGCATCTTATTCCTATTTTCCAAGGTCAAACACATTGCAGTTTAATATAGTTTGTATGAAAGCGAGTGATGCATGTTTAACTTCAGCAAACACTGCTTGCATGAATCGTTCAACAGTGGAATGAAATGTTCTGAAACACATGTTTGTTAAACGACATATCAGTTTTTGTTAAAACTCTTTCGAGAAAATACTTTAAGGTTATGAAAACATTGTGTTTTTACGTGTTTTGAAATTTATGAAGCAGATCTTGTATGATATAACTTTATATACAGCATAACAATTGGCATTATAATGGAATAAGATCA
Source organism: Lutraria lutraria (assembly GCA_964023205.1). NCBI lineage: Eukaryota > Metazoa > Mollusca > Bivalvia > Venerida > Mactridae > Lutraria > Lutraria lutraria. Next base: position 35,684,648 of record OZ026838.1, on the reverse strand, counting down.
AATTTCGAACACTTTATAGTTTTCTTATAACTAACTATTCCAAATCTTACTTAATTAGAATCAATTCAAGGTGTAATATATTAATTAACACAAATGAACTAATTAATAACGTCTCATAATGGCAATTAAAGATCTAAAGCGATAATTTAATTTAATCGGCTTTTTATCACTAGTACTACACATAGGCACTCGTTTTTTATACGTTTATAGACGTTATTTTCTCTATTTAACCCATCAAACAACTCAAACTTGTCGAAAGAATTGTCCGTTATTGAGTGTATAAAAAAACACCAAGGTAGCTCACTCGCCATATTTTCGATTGACGGAAGTGACGAAATTAAGCGTGGGTCTCGGCTTTCCTTCTAAACTGCACGAGCTTTTCGGGAACCTTGCGTTGTAGTGTGCCCCAAATTTAAACGTTTTGACAGCTTTAAGAAGCAAAGTCGGTATATTACATGTACTGCTACATTATATTTTGTACTTTATAGTTCTTATACGCATACCTTTGCTATGTAGCCGGGTTGAACCCGCTTGCACTTCCTATGTTTTAAGATATTGTTTTCAAATTTCTCTTATTTATCCGGAAAGATAATGCGCAGCTGTTCTTTTTTGTATTTCAAGTTGTGATAAGAAAAGGTCAGACGTAACAACTTTTGAACATTCTGATAGAAGTGCATGCTCTAAGTACAATCTGGGAACAACGTACATGTATATAAATGTGTATGTTTATTAGCTATTGGAACTATCTAATGGTATGGTGAATTTACGAGGCTTGATAAGTGGTGTCCTGTTAGATTAATTGGGAAATATGCACTTTATTCGTATTATTGTTTTTGAAAATAAGTACAAATGTATATTTCCAGTACACGTGCAGTAAAACCAGATTGAACGGTCATCTGTAATTTAATATAATAAGTGTGATTAACGGTTCAGAATCTTAAGTACATTAAGTCAAACCTGACAATATAGGCCATCCATTGGAAAGACAAAATATGACCTTTATTGACAGGTCATTTTGTTATAAATAAAATAATATTCTATTTACAGGGTGGCGTTTATTCGAAAGTGGCCGATATTACTACTGCATATTGACTGTAGATATACTTGTACTAGTATTAAGCCAAATAACCTCCGAGTAAAGGTCACCTGTGCATAAAAGTCATGCTTTGTACAGATCTCACATCTGCGGAGTTTGCTTAATAAGCCCAGCTACCGAGCATATCTCTTTACTAGAGAAAGTAGGCAGATGCTTACGGGCGATGAGAGCCTAGTACAGGAACTGTGTTTAGGTGTCCGCCTCACATTACTCCATTACTCTGACTGTTGAAATGTGGCATAAGACTGAAACAAACAAACGTTGATGTTTACAATGGGAAAAAATGCAATCGTTTGACAACATACTCTTAGACGCAAATCTGACAAATACACCACATTGCATAGTGTTGATACTTAAATAGTTATAAGCGCGAGTAAGTACGGGTCGTTAAAAAGGCGGGACTGGTGTTACACCCTACGTGGCAAAAACTCTGGGTTAAGAGAATATTATACTGATCGAATATTTGTATAGCACTCACTATCTAACGCAATGTATATTTGGATTCGTATCATTCCATGCTTTATAAATATCATAGTAAATAAATCTAATAGATAAGTGACAACCTTTATTGAAAGGGAAACAAACAGACCACTGCTATATCACCAACATACGTAATTAGTTTGAGAAAGTTTCATTCATTTAAATCAAGTTATGAATAGATATTGAATGAAATATAAACAAAAAATGATAAAAACTGGACATACTCGTGGAACGAATTCGATTAAATATTTAAATGGTATCAATTATGTACTGGATATAATCTACGTAACTATATATTAACATTAGACTTGCTTATAAATGTATGTATACACTTATAGCTAAACCCGAACAATTTCTTTCTGTGATGTGGATAACTGGACATGCAAGTTTGGATGAATCCCGTCAATGCATGTTATAGCAGATTGCCACAAGATGCGTACAACAATGAACGCGTACAGAAACTAAGACGTTCGTTTATTTTGACGAGGTCGACACATGTGTAATGTAAGCTTCTTTTAGCTTACAACATCAATTTTACTTCGACGAAGCACTATTAAAGTAAATAGATAATAATATTAAAGAATGAACGCATATTAACAAGTATGCTTTCAAGGTACAATGTACATGTATTTTTAAAGTGTTTGTGTGTGGAAATACAGCACTCAAAGCACTGTTGTAAGATTAACAAGAAGTGTTTGTGAAACATGGATGCTCGTTGGACAATGTATTCGTGACTTTGACCTTTGATGTACTGACCCCAAAATCAATAGGAGTCGTCTATATGTGATGCACCACCTCCAAATTAAATCTGAAGAGCTTAGGCCAAATCATTCTCAAGCACAAATTTTCCCCACAACGTCGGTTTGTACGTACTGGACCCCATAACGACAACTTGTTCTTACCCTAACGCTAACCCTAACCCCATAACGACACCTGGGTGCGTACGGACTGACCGACCGACCGACGGATCGACCGACATGTGCAAAGCAATATACCCCATTTTCTACGAATGGGGCCATCATTAAATCGAGATAAAAATACGGGAATGACGAGAATCAGTCGACGAATACTCAGAAAAGGTGATGACAAACCGAGAAAATGTTGCTAACTCTATATAGATAATGTGAAGGCACCGCTAAGTCTGCCTGATCCGGTAATAAAACCATTACCATACACATTGGAAGGCGCGGCAATGTGAACCGTTAGTCCACAATGCCTTCAATGTCAAAAGTGACTTCACGCTCCGAGTTGATATTAAATGACACCAAAGCCGTAAATGATTTCGGAATATCCGTGGTAGCACATGCTTGTAATTTTATTCCATTCGTTGACATTAGTTGATAACTTGATATTCACTCAACTTATTCTAGCTGTATTTCGTTGGATTGTAGCAAGTCTAAGCATACTAGTTCTGTCTTTGATATAACATTTCTGTGATAAATATTCACTTTCAATGTCGTACAGCTAAGAGAGTGTTTTGGAAAAAAAGTTATTGTTTAGAGTGAAATATTCAATTACATCATCAATTGCATCGAGCAACTTTTTTCCTATTTCTCAAAATTTATCAGGACCACTGCAAAAACTAGTTTGCAACGTCATCTCAGTTGGGACTTATACTTGCGAATGGTAAGTCGGGATTACTATTTTTGTGTACTGTGACTGATGGCACATGTATATGAAAACCATCATTAGGATTCAACTTTGAACTGTTTTGTATATTTTACCTTCCTAATTAATGGAACGGTTCTCAACTTTCAATTTTAAAACCTCACACATGAACCATTCGTTTCTTAATATGTCTTTTATCATAATTTCTACGAGTCACCAAAAAGTTGAGGGTCAAAATTGACTCTTAACCGGCAGTAATTAAAGAATCAACAAAAGTACATGCAAATGTAATAGTAAATTTAACCCTTCGGTACAAGAGTCAGAAGCTATATTTTGCCAATTTCTGAGGTCAAAATGTCATTTTAAGGACCAAAATGAAGGCTCTGCTTACCTTAAAATTAATTCACGTATTTATACATGTATACTCATGTCAAGTTTAACCTTGTCAAAATTAAGATCTTCTCTTTATAAAGACTACTAATATGTTTTTATTTTTATCGGTCAGTTTTCTTTACACTTATTTCTGCCACATTTCAACTCAAAATATGGCAACACCTTACTATTATATACATGTATCGTTTTTTACTTCTAAAGGAAGTCTTCAAGTGTATGTAGCTATATCTGACAAGAAATGCTGCATAATGATTTGTGAAAAGAGTTGTAAAAACTGTCTCTGTAATATAACAAACATGACTGTTACAACATCAGAATGAAGTGTTCCGGAACATTCTATTCCGATGTGTAACGATTTAAGCAGCGTTTGCTAAATTCAAACATGACCGGCTCGCTTTCTCAGAAAAATAGGGACGACAATGTATTTTACCTTGGAAAAGAGGAAAACCATGGCTGATTAACATTGAAATGTTTGATTTTTAATTTCTGATTTATCTCCCTTTCATTTCTATTTATAGCTGCTTTTCAAATTTTACAGGTTGCTTACAATAGTCTATTTGTAAATTTAGGTACTTGGGTATGATTTTTATTACATGTATACAAACAGTTATTCTACCAATAAAAGGACTGTTAGATGTAGCTTTATATACTTTAATACCCAAGTTTTACTGTATTTAGGGTGGAATGTTATTGTTCTCCTGCTGCGAGCAGTTATGAAAGTAAATGTCTCAATTGTATTTATAAACCAAATAAAAACAAAACAAAAGTAAAACAACGAATGTAATGATCCCGTTCCGATATAAAGTTGGATGAAACCCAATATAGATACTATTACTGTTATTAAAAAGATTAAATTGTATTAAAAATTAATCTTAATTCATTTTGAATGAAAATTTAAATGCTCTTATAAAAAAAAACATACGCACTATCGCACTATTGGAAGAAAATATTTTGAGTATTAAATGAGAGTAGATTTTCAATAAGACACTTTATGTTCTGGGTATATTACGTGCATGCATATAAAGTATAAAAGTATATCTAAGAAGTTTTTCAAGTTAAAAAAAAACATCATGACGTATTATGGAACGCTCAGATATCGTAATTTTAATGGAGTTAAAGTGTTTCTGTCGGATTTAGATGATCTACCAGGTATAGATATTTATGTTTCATGATAAATGAACATTGATGCATAGACTATTAATCAATCACATGAACAGGACAGGAGTCTAATGCCGAACAGCGAGACGAAGATAATAAGGGAAATATAATATGCGTATGTTCGGAATTTGTTTGACGAATACCAGTATCTAGGAATCACATGCATGCATTTTGCTGCATGATAAACCATGATAAGCCTATCAAATGTAATTCAATGTCAATATGTTTCCTCGATTCATTCATTGAGATCTCGCGTATAGAATATTATCCACTTATTTCAGGTGTGACAATGTCTGGTGGTGGCGTTAAACTAAAAGTAGATGACGAAAGACTTAAATGTCCAGAATGTGAAGATGTCCTCACTGATCCTATCCTTCTACCATGCCTACATTCGCTGTGTAAACATTGCCTTAATAGAATATACACAAAGAAAGTATCCGACCCAATCTTTACCTGTCCTGAATGCGGTGATGGCATAGACAAACCAGAAAATGGTTTAGAAGAATTCCAACCCAACCATTTCATTAATGGTCTCCTGTCCGTCCACAAAGCTAAAACAGCCAGGGATATAAGATGTAAGATATGCGAACTTCAAAAGAAGGACACGTTTGCAATATTGAAATGTTTGAATTGTGGCGACTTCTTGTGCGAGGATTGTGGGAAGGCTCATTCTTTGACTCGCATGACAATGAAACACCAAGTCCAGCCTCTTTCTGAACTTCAAGATGGCCGCCGTGATAAAGAAATGAGGGAAAAGCAGATTATATCGTGTAAGTTACACGAAGGAGAACCAGTAAAATACTACTGCGAGTCATGTTCTGTACCTATATGTAGAGAATGCCAACTTGAACTCCATGTTGGCCATACATGTGCCAATGCAAAACAGTCACAGTCGTCTAGACGAAAGGCTATTGCTAATATGATCATCAATGTCGAGCAAAAAATAATTTCACTGAGAAAGATTGCTGAAAATGTTGATGCGACAATTGTGGATATTGATAAACGAGAGAAAGATCTTGTCGAAGGTGTCGAGAAAACGGTGAGGAAATTAGTAGATCAAATCGATAAGGAAAAGACCGAAATTCTAAACTCTTTGAAAGATACGATGAACGAACAAAGAGATGCATGTTCTGCGAGAAAAGAAAGTATTAACAAGATTGCTGAAGTATTTGAAAGAAATGTAGCGTTTTCCAATGATCTCGTGAAACATGGGAAAGATGTAGAGTTACTTTTTCAGGAGAAAACTGTTCGACATCGGCTAATGGTACTGGAAGCCAAAAACCTCAACAATCTGACCATGAAATGGCACGCACCAGACATAAGGTTCAGAAATGTATTTTTGACTGTTGACCGTATAGGTTTATTTGATCTTACAATGTCGCGAGAATTTAATCGGAAGCCGGAATCTCCCCTAAAATTTGGAGCTCGACATGTTGCTGGTCTCCACCTAATCAGACGGATTAATTCCACTGTACCAAAAGAGGACAATTTTGAATGTCGAGCAACTGGACTTGCGTTTTTATATGGCGAACATTTTGTTATCGGTGACCAAGAAAATAGAAAGGTGAAGATATTTTCCCGGATGGGTAATTTTACAGAAACCATCGCTAACATGAAGCCATCTGGTGTGGCAGTTTGTGGAGATGTTATTGCTGCAACAGACCAAATGTCTTTGAACTTATACTCAAACGACCGAACCATTAAGAAAAAGATTTCTCTCGAAAGTACAGGGTCATCTTATCCTGTGACGGCCGTGTCTGATCAATATTTCGTAGTCGTCAACAACAAAACCATCTCCTTTCAGATGTTTGACTTTAGAGGTGAGCTTGTACACGACATCATGCCAGCAAGGGGTTCTAAAATTAGAAATCCTGTGTTCATTACCAGTAATACTAAAGGACACATAATTGTCTCAGACTGGCTGACTAACTGTGTCATCATTATGGACGACCAAGGTAGAACAATAAAAGAATTCAAACTGAAAGCGAAAATGGGGAAAGCTGATTGGCTGCCCGGCAGTCTCTGCTGTGACCATTTTGACAACATATTTGTATCAGATTTCAGCCGAAGTAGGATCATCGTGTTAAATCCACAAGGAGAATTCATGTTTGAGTATCCCACAAGGACAGATTATCTAGATCGACCACGATGTATGGCGACAGATAACAATGGTAATTTACTGGTGTCCGGTAAGGGAGGCTACCTTAACATGTACGCGTGTGAATACATCTAGTCTAGACTCTTCAATTAACTTGACTCTTGAATTACGGAACCACTAGACAATAAATGTCGATTTCTTAAAGTAATCAAGTTCAAAGCAAAGTTGGTGAAAATTGGTAAAATATAAAAAATTCCATGTACACAGAATTAATGTAAGTACAGTACATCCTCTCCATGGCAGAGCGGCCCTCTCTTGAAACAACAACCTCTCCATGGCAGAGCGGCCCTCTCTTGAACAACAACCTCTCCATGGCAGAGCGGCCCTCTCTTGAACAACAACCTTTCCATGGCAGAGCGGCCCTCTCATGAACAACAACCACTCCATGGCAGAGCGGCCCTCTCTTGAACAACAACCTCTCCATGGCAGAGCGGCCCTCTATTGAACAACAACCTCTCCATGGCAGAGCGGCCCTCTCTTGAACAACAACCTCTCCATGGCAGAGCGGCCCTCTCTTGAACAACAACCTCTCGTCAATAACAGTATGTTTCCCCACTGCACGATTTAACTATTAATTTACCTCTCAGCAACAAGATAATTCTGCGACTTTCAAAGGGTGTTGCTTTGGAGAGGTTGCGCTGTAAATCAAGGCCAAAACTGATCATATATTGACGCACCGGATCCGTGTTCTTCGTGTATTGTTACGTAATTTTATTCATGAATAAAAAACCCAGTTGCGAGCGGCGTGACCGACCAACCAACCGATTCATTTTATGACGTATAGCTATAAATTGTCAGAAGACGTCATTATACAAGTGAAATGATATCGTTTATGTAACAGATCACAATATGATATTTTTAGAATGTGTGACCATTTAGTTTATAATTTATATAATTTGTTCTTATTCTATATGACTTGTGATACACTATACACTGTATTATAACAATAGTTAATATTATTAAATGTTTCATTCAATTAAAATAGTTATTGCGTACGAAGTGTACTCAGGAAAACCACTCCTTACATATAAACACAATAAAAAACTATTATAACCTTGACACATTGTTATACATTAGGCCATCCTTATAAAGTGTTGGTTTGTGGTAACATGAACAAAACTTTTAACAGTAGGTAGGTGAGCATTATTTTGTTTCTATTTAACATTATAATTTATGCGTATATTGATGTTTTCCTGCTGTTTACCGGTTCATTCGATAGCTGTGGTAATTTCAGAACCTCTCTAGAGAGAGGGGAGATAAGATACAGGAGAACCAGGCATTTATATCCCTACTTTTTCGATTTTTTCCCCTGTTTTTTTTTATCGTGCCCGGTGTAAAGCATCCATATACGTCTCAACCGTTTCTGGTGATTTACTAGACACAATACTTGGCTCGATAGTTAAGATGGGGACACTAAAAAGCGTCCCAGATAATTATATTGAGCCGCGGTTCACTTGAACCCACGACCTTTCGTTAATTAGTTCAGCGCGTTGCCACTAGACCACCGATCACCCATGTTTGCTTTGAAAACGAAATGCTGGAATCAAGAACCAAAAAAAGGAATCTTTGGGGCGTTGGATTTTTTGATAATGTCAGTCGAGTTGCTGTAAACCGACAAGTTTTCAAGCGTGGCATTCTTTATTAAAAATCGGAATTCAGACGGATAAATGAAATGATGTTTACTCTCATTTATAACGACACTTCTGTCATAAATTTGTTTACTTCTAATGGTTGTTTACGTAGAGATGAGCAAATGGGAAACGCAATTTATAATTATATTCAGCGGAACGCATCTAAATTACCTCTCAAATAGGTAGCTCGGCATCATTGTTAAAATACTTTGTAGCGAAATGGCATGATTATTACAATTTTATAGGGTATTTTATTTCAGATCATTCGTATAAAACGCTTAATCATCGGAAAATGGGAAAAACTAGACTAGATCCCGGATGTAACTCTACTTTGATAAAGACGGTAGTCTGATTTATATAGACTATCCTTTCAGTTTACGAACACGTGATTTATTGAGAAGACAAAGTGAACCGATTAATTATCAGAAATATGATACATGTGTGTTCATGTAATAAAATAGTATACGTAAGGTCTTTCAGAATAATATGTTTGTTTGAGATAAAGCGAACTTACTATTAAAGTGAGTAGATTGTCAAACCTGTGCTAGCGGCCACCTGCGAATTAAGGTTATCCAGTGAATAAAGGTAATTCTTTTAAATGCCATTATTGATTATTTGGAACAAAAAGGCCACACCATATAAATGTCTTTCCCACGTATGGCATTTTTCTTCAGGCTTCACAGTATATGCATGTACTGAAAAACGGATAAATCGCTAAACATATTTGAATTGGGAGTTTTTCAAATGAGTTTCGCTCGCGTACCTTCAAATCAACATTTGTTAGTGATGGCCTAGTTAACACAAATATTCTCTCCGGTCCTTGAATACTTGAAGATCCCATTTTTTGCATGGCTTTCTAAGTGATCACTCATAGGCTTAAATTATTTACATACTTAAGATAATCGTTTTTATTTCTACTTAAACTAAATTCACAGTTAAAGCTCCATTAGCTTTTTTGATGTTTTTGCTGGTCTTATTTTACCTAGAAAGAAGAAAATATGTTTTACTTGGAATTGAAATATTTCGATATTTTTCAGTATTTTTTCAATGATACATGTATTTAAAAAAAAATAGAAAAAGACACTTGACAACAGTTTTGTTAATTTGGCTAAAAGACATTCTGCAAATATTGTTTTAGAGCAAATAACATATATTTTTTATATTTTAGTATCATTTTATCTAAATTACAAAATTCAAAGAGCTAATAGAGAGGTTTTATTATGTAGATATATACAGGTAGTTGTATCTTAAATTTAAATGTGTATTTATAAAATGTATGAACATCTCATTTACAAGCCATGGTCATAAACTATTATTATTTTACCGTTATTTATGTTTTTAACGTGTCATGTACAGTCAATCCTGTTTTAGCGGCTACCCCAGAGTAGAGACCATCCTGTCCATAATGGCAATTCTTCTAAAAGTGTCATTAATCTGAACAAAATGACCTTCAAATAAAGGTCGCCTGTCAATGAAGGTCAATTTATTATTTATCAAAGGTGGCCTTTGTTCACAGTTTTGACTTTATGGTAATGAGGCCGAAATAGATAATAGAAAATATACATAATGATTATTTTATTTACAGCCGTAATTTCAGGAAAGAAGTGTTAAACGCGTGTAGATGAAACATCTTTTCATCTTGTCAATATGAACTTATAAGTATTATCAGGTGAGTGACTGCCGTCCAAACGGCGCCAAAAGAGCCGAGTATTTATTGAAGTAGGTATTTTCATTGTGAACGTGTTTCAAAATAGTATTAATGTACATTTTGTCTAGGGCTCTAAGTTACAAAAACTTTCTGAGATAAAACATTTTAGAATATCGAAATTAGATTAATACATGTATTATTTTTAAAAACAGTGTTTTCCTAAATTTCCATTTAAGTGTAAATTGGCTTTTTTACTCTTTAAAGCGTGTGGAAAACTAAAGAAAGTAAGAAAATCGATGTACCATTTATGAATATAAGAAATTGTCATTTGGTATTCTATCTTAACTGTAACCTGATGCACGCTATATCAGTGTTTAAGAATTGTCTTGTATTGTGGAGATGCAGTGGTGTAAGGGTAGAGTGTTGGACACCTAACACTGAGGTTGCGGGTTCGAATCCCGTCAGTGTCGGAATTTGACCGGAACCTTCACAATCCCTTCATTCGGAGGGAGTATTGGTCAGAATCCAGGATGCAGTCATAGAGAGTGGTTAATAAAAAGTTTAAGTTTTAAGTTTTATTGAAGCAAGTAGGCAATACAATTGCCTTTGGCCACATAAATATACATACATACATGTACATACCTACAATGAATATGACAACATATATACAGGATATCGTTGTGTGAACAAAATGCATTTTTTAAAAATATTTACACAATTTTAGTAATTTTTGCTTGTTTTCAGTGGACATGATAATACATAATTTTGTTTAATGAGGGCCATGAGATATGACCCAAAAACTGGTCGATTACTTTATAATCATATGTACTCCATACTTCGGTATAGGAACAATCTAACAGTCAAACATGTGCAATTTTGTTTTTATATCTAATTTACTCTATCAAAAATAGACAGCAAACTGTGATATGCACGGATAGTTGATATGAGTTGTAATAACTTGCTCAACCATCGATGTAAAATAAATAAGTTTTACACTGATTGTCTTACATAGAAAACTGACGTTTTACAAGCTGCGAAGTTCTCTAATTTCTGTACACGCGCAGGTTATCAGGTATATATATTACAAGAAGGAAATCTGAGAACAAGTGTTTTTGCTTAATTAAGAATTATTAAGACAAAAATAAATTATGAAACTAAATTATATTAACAGATTTCGTAGTCTTCAAATTCTCGTTTTTTACAAGTATGTCAACTTCTTTTCAGACATGTTCAGATAACAATAGATATAACAGAAAGCATGTGCAACATGTATGTTTTTGATAAGTATTTATTCTTCATATCACGGAAAGCTACCTAATGTATATGGGAATTAAATTATACTACGTAATATAAACTATTTATACTTTACGTGAAAGATGAATTGTTTATACAATACTTGTATCTGATTCACAACATCTTTGAGTTAATAGCCGGAACATTACTTGGAGATTAATTTCAATGAGACACTTCATCGACAACAAGTGTTTTAGGCCGTTAACAACTTAATCTGAGCAGCAGCAGCAGCAGCAGCACCACCACCACCACCACCACCACCACCACCACCAACAACAACAACAACATAACATCCTCACCACCACCACAACAACAACACCAGTGGCATCATCGCCAAACCACCTATAACAATAGCAGTAGCATCATTATCACTACCACCCACACCGACGACAACAACAACAACAACAACAACAATAACAACAACAGTTCTTCTTGGAAATTCCATTTTTTTATTTCAAGGGTCGATGTTAACACTTATTTCAGGATAAAGTGTTTTTGTCAGGAAATATATCGCAGCATTTATTGCCTGCAGCTGTCAACATACACTTTGTGGTGGTAGTGTGTTATAATTCATTAAGTGAAGTACTCGTGGGGATCGTTACATGTAACAAGTCTGAAGTACTAAACAACTTAACAAATCCGTAATTAAGGTCAATCATGACACATTTTGGTACTTAACTGTTGATCCCGGATTACAGAATTTGTTCTAAATGCATTTTCGACGAATCGGCATGAACATCAGTAACGTATATGTAATATTGATCCAATGAAATTTGTTGTTTGTTTGTTTGTTTATATCGAGTTTTACGCTCCTTTTCAACAGTCATGCGGCGGACAATTCACCTAATCAACGCTCCTGGGAAGAACCAGTACTAGCAACTCCTTGATAAACTCAGAAACTGATGCTGAATTATTCATGAAGAAGCAAAAACGACATAAATAACGAAATATATTAAATGGTATATGGTTTAATGATATTTTAGTTCACATTGCACTGTCCTTGTATGACAATTAACTTGAACCAATGTCTATCCGAAAATCGTACAATATCCCAATGATATGCGCAAATAGTCACATAACACGTACTTGTTGATTGTTCTATCATAAAGTCCAGTGAAAAGCATCTTGGATCACAGGCAATGAATTTCAAGTTAAGCACCAAAGGTCTACATTCTGCTGGATCTTTGCTTATCTTGTGATGGCAAAATTTAATGTATCTTTTCACAATATTTGTAAGTGAAATTGACACGTTATTTTGACAACTGCTCCGCCCAAGATCAAGTCAAAATAACGACAGAAAAGTGTTTAAAAGTTCATAATCCAAGAAATTAACTTTATTCTTCATAGATATGGACAATGCGACGTAGCATCCATTTTCGTTTTATTTTTTATCTAAGAAAATTTCTTAAAGTTAAGACACCTCGTACCTTGACTAAACTTTTAAGATAAAAATCGTCGATCTAAGAATTTTTCTAAGATTTTTTTCACTCTTAGACAAAAGTTAAGACAAATCTTACAATGTTAGCAAAACTTGGTGAAAACTAAAATAATTTCGGTATTCTTAGATGATTTTTCATCTTAGTTGGTTTGTGAATACGGGCCCTGGTCCCGTATACACTAACCAACTAAGGTGAAAAATTATCTAAGAATATCGAAATTATCTAGGTTTTCGCATAGTTTTGCTAACTTCGTAAGTTTTTTCCTTAACTTTCGTCTTAGAGTGAAAAAGTCTTAGAAAATTTCTTAGATCTACGATTTTTTATCTTATAAGTTAAGTCAAGGTACGAGGTGTCGTAACTTAATCAAATTTTTTTAGATAAATAAAAACAAAATGAAAATAGATGCTACGTCGAACATATTACCAGTATTTTTCTATAGTTATGAAGATTTCGGATACTAATCGGTTATTTGTTTTTGATTATGAACTTTTAAGTTTTTGACTTGATATTTGGTGAAGCAGTTGTCAAAATAACGTGTCAGTTTCACTTTTAAACATTTTGAAAAAGTTCATTTGCCATCACGAGATTTGCAAAGATTCAGTTGGGTGCTTGAATTTTTTTTGCCAGAGACCCAATATGTTGTTCACTGGACTTTATGACAGTACATTGTTAATGCAAGTTGTGCATATGTCGGATATGGTAAGATTCTCGGTTCAAGTCAGTTGTCATTACTGGATTGCGCAGTGTGGACTAAAATAAAGCCTTTTTATTGGACATCATTCTGCATAAGTTAGTGTATGGTCTGTCTTATTCTAGTCATTTTAGAATTTTATCATAATACAGGTTATCTGAGGTTGACATCAAACATAAAATGCTATTTGATGATCTCAACATGCAAGAATTCATAAGGTATTACCATTTTCATTCTTCGTTTTTTTAACAATTTGCATACTTAATCTTTCATTACAATTGATTGAAAGTATGTTTTTTTCCATTGCTTATGAATCATAGATACCATATAACAGTACTCAATGTGAATTTGATGTGATAAACATTTAGACAGATAAACGTTGCTAGCAAAACAGTAGTTGAATATACTTGCATTCATGAATTCTATGGAGTGCAAATTTATTCAACTACTGTTTTACTTATGAACATAAAGTTGCAAGGACAACTGTATAATCTTAAATCTGTATTACCTAGTATACATTTTGTTGTGAATGCCCATATTGTGATAAAGTTTGTTCGAGCTGTAAACACATGCATGCAAATACATTTGGGTTGGTAAAAAATGTGAGAAAGCGGATGTTTCGTTCATCGGGCTTAATAAGAAGCATAGGGTTGACTTATGGGGTATAAATTAATGTAGGTAGGTAATTTTGTAGGACAACCAGTAAAACAAACACTTTCTTGCACCTAAACCTACTCATTGTACAAAAAATGTCGTACTACAATAATCAACGTAGTACAAAAGTATATCTGTTTCGCATACATGAAGGTCATTTCAACAGTTGATCGACATTGACTTGTTACAATGTGATGCTTATATTTTATCACATACATTTTTTATTCAGTCAATACCTTATAATAACATGTAGCCATCAAGACAATTATCATTATAATACAGCGAATTTTATAAGTACAAATCATCCATTAATCATGTTTTACATTGAGTGAAAATCTACATATTTCAATATTAAAGTTATGTTAACATTAATTAAAATCCCATAAGCTTACGAATGGAATTTGTTTTGTATGAAGTAAACTCTATAAATCGATGAAAATTGTTTTGTATATGATGTATTTTTACTGCTTTTTGTTATGAGAACAAAGAGTTGTAAGACGTCATTCGTAACAGATCACATATTTAGCGGAAATCAAGCACATACGTTACATTGTTTGTGACGAATGTGATCGGTACTGATTTTTATTTTAGTTGTCACGAATATGGTCCCACAAAGAGTTTCCAAACTGAATGTTGTTTTTTGCTTCAAAATGTTTGTATCGTAAGTTCAATAGTTAACTGTGTCTAAGATGTTATCCTCATGATATCCAATACTCTGTATCCTACTTAGGTTATTATGGCATATATTTCATTGCGATTGTACTTTAGTTGTTTAATACTGTAAGTCAATGTTTCCATAACTGATGACGTAGGCTATAATATACTCGTACAAGTCACATGACCATATACTACATGTTTACAGCAGCAGATCCTTGCACACTTTATATAACGAATACAACAAGAGAAAATAATTACATAAACTTTTATTTCATACATACACACATATCAATATATCAATATATGTTGAGACACAATAATATGAGAACATTTATAGAGAATCAATGTAAAAAGTATCGTACAGTTATACTATACATAGGAACACAATGCAATCAATAAAATATATTGCAAAATGGCGATATCTGTACAAATATAAAAAAACCTTGATAAAAAAAAACAGAATAAAAAGAGATTGTCTTTGTCACACCATTCTTCATGGATGTGTGGAAGTAAATGGTTGGTGATCTATTCAAACAAATGCATGTATATCAAAATGGTTGTATTTTAGTTTCAATACGTAAAACATCAACTTTTAAGTTTTTCATTATGATAGAATGTTTTAACATCTAGTTAGGATGGACACTGGTTCGTTATAAACGGTAAAACATTAAGTTAAAAGTCGCTGGATTTCTTTTATTCATTCACAGTGCAATTGATTTATTTTCAGACGATAATACAGTCATTTTTTACCAAATTTCAAATAGATATCCAAATCTTTGGTTGAAAAATGAAAGAAAGTTCAATGTATGAGTATACTGGTTAGCGTCCACGTATCGAACGGAAACGAACGTTTTTTTCACGTTTTCACGTCCAGTATTTTAATCACAGCATTGGAAATTTGTACAGAAAGGAACTTAGGTTCCTTTGCTCACATTTCATTTCAATGGTACCTGATTCCGATACTTTATTGTTTTCGAGATCGGGACTCAAAGGGTCTCACTAAAACGACTGTTTTCAATTTCGAATTAGTGGTCAAGTGCCAGCAGATCATGTGACTAGTGATCACGTAGTATCACATGATACCAAACAGACAATATGGCGTCATGTAAATCAAATAATTAATGAAATAAAGCATATTTATAAATATAATACTACAATGCCGGGAGGTAGAGGCACATATTCATCAAAATATGGACGGATTTCACATCAATCAATACAATAAGCATATAAACAGGTCTGTACACAATGGGAAAGTCAGAATGGGGCGAGCTATCTGCAGGGTCTGTGTACATAAAGCTGGGGCGAGCAGTCCGCGGGGTCTGTGTACATTTTTAGCGATAGCCCTTCCATATCACCAACCTTTCATGCTAAGAAGGACATTGTCCGCACTATATTAATGAATAGTTCATCTCTTGGAAGCACGAAGCAAATACTTCATTTCATCTACGATTATATCTGAAAATACAAGAAAAAATGTAACATTTAGGCCTAGATGTAAAGCAAATAATTTATTTGGAATATCTACATACAAATGTCCATTTTTCTTCCAAAAGAACTTAATTTACATGAAGACTTTGTCTCTATTCTCAAAGACAGTATATAATTTTTTTATTGTTACGTTCTATACTTGCTATGGAATTGTCCGCATCTTTCGTGTTATTACCCTGATTATTGTCTGTAGGGAAGAGCAGCATTTTAAAAAATGGAATTCAAGACATTTATTTCGTTTTGTTCTGTGATCGTCGTCTTGGTAACGTCACGATTTTGTTGACTAAGATATATATAATTTTAGGCAACTTACCATTTTTCTGCTCATTGTGATGTTTTGAGCACGGTGGCAATCTCTCCAGATCTGTAATTAGATACGTATACATCAAACATTGCTACAATTAGTTTAAAACCATAAACGTGTATCCGTCTATGGGGTATCAGATAATATTTATAAGTTCAAGGTTTGGCCTATTAAATCTTATTCTGTGTTCACAATGACTGTGGTTTGAAGAAAAACACATTACGCCAAGTAGACAAATTTATCAGTCGATCGGTGCGGTAAAATATAGGTTTGTCAGTTTAAATTTCTATTTTAGTATCTTTTAAGTTTAATCTACGTCAATAGCACGCTTAGGTGAATTATACTCCCACATATACGGTAAGTGCATTAAGCTTGTAAACTACATACGCGTTTAAACTGTATGTCTTTAAGACGTCTATTAAGTTTTATTGCTTAATATTGTTGTCAATTATAGAAAGAAATATATGAAATACTTTTGTTATAAACGTGTGTTACAAATTACCTTTAGATTTGGTACAAATACAATTGTGTCGGATACCGTCATCTGATACGCTTTTATGATGACATTCGTTGTAATTCGCCGGATAATGACATTTCGGTAAATTTTCTTGACCACAGACTGCTGTCTCGGACTGATAGCACTTACAATCCATAGGAATCTGGAAATATTTTTGTTTAATTTAAATTTTGATTTTTTGTATTTCTTAAAAATCTTAAAGTTCAGAAATCTTAAATGCTGCATTAGCTGGTAAAACATTGGTTTGTAACGCTTAATATTACATCACAATGCAATGATGAACTTTTAGACAACACATCTACAAATAGCATAACCAACATATTACGGGCCACACATAAAAATGCAAGAATTACTTATCTGTTTTTCCAGCCCTGAATAACTAACATATGACTCGCAGTTCTATATGTATAACATATATAAGCGTTTATGCAGTATAATTATAAATAAAAGAAACAACGATAAAAAAATCAGGCTAACGTCTTTGTAACAATGTCAACCCTCTACCCTACACCCCCACTTAATATTAAAAATTACAGCGAAGTTCACCAAAATTGTATTTTTTCAACAGATAGATTTGTTTTACTTACAACTTCTCTCGGTGGATGACACATAGGTGTGTGTCCTAGTTTGGCATGGACGTCCTCAGCATAACATTCGTAAGGCTGTCCATTCGGACACGACCCAATCAAATTTTTCATATAAGCCAGTTTTTGACCTGAAGAAAAAGATGTACTTGTTTTAAAATGTACCAAATACATAAATACAAATGTACCAATCTCCGGTGCTGTATGCGGTCAAAATAAATAAGTTTGTTTAGAATTTAGCGAGAATTTTAAATTTCAAAACATTCAATTTCACGGGTAATACAAAAATGGCGTGACTATACGCGATGACAACACCCGACATAAGTACATGTTACTAAGTCAATTTTAAGCATAAAAAGGATATTTTAATTAAATTCGACACTCGAACACGCAAATGACGTACATTGTATTCATCAACAAATAATACGCGTATCATACAGTTAGGAGCTACATTTATATAGACCGCTGGGGAAACGTCTATCAGTAACTGTTGTACATTAAAAACACAGATTGTAGATTTTTTTTTAAAGAAATACTTACAGTTGATCTGTTTAAAACGACCATGGTGACACGTGTTGATTACTTTAATGTTATTCTTCAACAGGTGTTCAATTTCTCCCACTGTATATTTAGTTTTGCCGCATCTATAGAAAACTAAAAGTATAAAAATAACATACATTTGTAGTTCAAATTTAGTTTGTACGAATACAAAAACATTTTACAAACATCTTTTGAGTTGAAAGTTTACGCAAGCAATAACAGTCATAGATATGGACAAACCTACTCCAAAGATCACTTGTATATTACACATGATGGAATACAACGACCAGAAATCCTTGTTCGAGCATTTGAAGTATATTCCAACCTCCGGTAAAGACACCTCAAATTCACGACATTACGATATATACACAAAGTCGTAATTAAAGAAAAAATCAATAAATAAAAAATCAGTTTAGACACAAAATTAGATTAAGATCGAAATGACAAAAGTGAGCACTTATTACCTTCTCCTTGGTGTTCCTTGATATATCTTTTATAAGTTCTATTATTTCCAGGTTCTATTGCTGAAAAATATGAAGTATACATGTGAGTACTAAATCCTTAATTTAAGACACTAATTTCATGTACAGCTTACAACATTAAACCATCTTTTTCCTTGATTTTACACTGTGTCGTATAGAAAAATAATGAACAGTAATAATCTAACAGAACTTAGGTAAATATCAAACACACCGTATTTAAAATGTTTGATATTTGTGTAAATAACCATCTTAGAATTAAAAGGGTCATTCTGCGTCTTTAATACTAGTCTAACAGGCCCTTTTAATTATAAGGTGACGAAACAAATATATCATATGAGCGAACTTGGACACTTACATACTCTATCCGGCGATCGTACTTTGATGGTACATTGTTTGTCGAAACTGTTTCGGCTTATTCGATATTCTGTAAAGATAAATGCAAGCAATAAACACTCATCCGTACATGTCCACCACGAAGATTCAATTAAATGTCTTCTACTAAAAGTTGTAGCATTCATGTTTTGCAACTGAACTGAAAGTTAACCTTTTTATAGCCGGCACTGTGAATTTTTATGCAAACCAAAGCACTACATATTTCTATATTCGCCATGCAAATGTTGGACTGATTTCCGTTCCATGTAGCATTGTAGGGTTAAGTCCAGCTTCCATGAGTACTTACAGTACTTTGATTGTCTCTAGGGTTTAATGTCGCACCAAAAGCTAGGGTCACGTGGCAGCTGTTTCAACTTTAAGGATGTAAGCAGCCCTACACGTGAACATGACAAAAAAAACCGACCGGCCTTCTGTAAGCTAGCTAGACATGTGAAATTTGTCTTATCGCCATAATATAATTATACCAATACACTAATTTTACAATATAAATCAAGTATTACCATTATAATTAAACATATGTGAGACTGAAATAAAAGCTGAAAGTATTAACTAAACTTAAGCCAAAAAATCAGTATCTTTTTAACAGAACTTAGCAATTTAGAAAATTAATGTTAGATTTAAAAAACAAGATAAAATCGTTACCTATGATATTTGGTTGGTCCGTGTTTCTAGCCACTCTCAAATGAGCATTTTGTGGTCCAAGATCGGTCAGCTGGTCAGTATTATGTCCACCTTGGCCAACTGATACGCCGATGAAAAAGCTAACTACAGATAGTAAGGTTGCAACAGCCACGGAAATGGCGACTTTTTTCTGTAAAGATACCATTTACCTATATAAAATTTTACTTCATACGGGTTACTAAAATGGTCGAGAAAACTTTACGTTTTCTAAATATGGGTATTTAAAACTATGTGAATCCCTATAATGAAAATACAAGTGCATCGCTGAGAAATTGAAGAAGTAATCTTCCTTGAAAGTTCACTGAATCAATCGGCGATGCAGGAAACAATGTTTAAAGTAAATACAGTGCAACCTCACCAGAGTGGACCTCTAGAACACAATCCACCCTAATCTAGATATCTATTTTTACCATTTCTCTTTTTTATGAACATATTAACAGAGAGGATAGCTCAGCGATATAAATACTTAAAGTTTTTATTCAGATGTAGAAATATAATACAAATGTACAATAAAATTGCATATTTCATATAAACTTGAGACCGATTTTACACAGCCAGATTGTCATAGATATTTTTATTCTTCATTCTGAAGTATGAAGTACAAATGTAGGTTAGTAATTGAAATTATTAAAATCGACTGTACATTAACAGTTTTTCATTAACTGCTTAAATTTCTATTACAGTTATCGTGAAGTATTTACGAATTTCGACGAAAAAAAGTAATATTATTTTAAACATCTTATCAATAAGATTTAATCATATTAAATAAAAATTAGAAATTAATAATTGTATTCGTTAGATAATTTCCAATCTCTGCACGGAAAACATACCAAGATTCTTCTTTAGTAGATATAAACAGTGCAACATTAAAGTTAATGCAAACAATTACATATTAATAAAAATAGCAGATACGGCAAATTTGTGAAAAATAATAGAAATTATAATACCAAACTTAAAATATTTTAGTACAATTATTTCCAGAATTAAACTTATCTTATACTTACAGCTACAGAGAAAAATCTCCCTCGTCGTTCATTATTAACTTCCATATTTTGTTATCTCAGTAGTTTTAACGTGCTCGATATATTGTTGTATGACAGAAAACAAGATTTACAATATGACACTCGATTATATACGGGCTTGGTGCAGTTTGTATCCGGTATTGACACGGTTATTTTTGCTTTTACACTGACTAACAAAATCCCGGAAAACTATATATAGAAATATCAGTTTATATCTATTTAAAGAAATTATTAGGTAAATTCCCGATGTTATTTATAGAATAGAGCGAGATACATCGTTTTACCCACATTAAGCGCTGTTTAACTAGACTAACGATGAAAGCATTTCATAAGATTCGTAGTACACTCGTTTACTCAGGTAGGGCGCATATTAAAAGGAAGATATAACTGATCCATTTATACCATCGACAGCACGACCGAGTCGCAATAATATATCTCATTAGACGCCCCCCAAAACGTATGTTTTCTTGTAAATGCCACACAATGATTGTCCATAGGACGCGAATTAAGACAGGAGAGGCTATTTCTAGACTTCGTCTGACAACAGGGGGTGGGGGAATCAGTACAGCCCATTTTAATTTCCATTTCAGGCGACATTATTAGGTGAGGGTAAGCCCCATCTTAGCAAGCCCGGTTCCTACGGCCCTGTGAATTACAAACACGTGTTAATTTGCATGTAATCAATCATTGTTATTAATATGATGCATGTTTCTATAATAACCGGTATTTGTTCATTTACCACATGATGGTAATATCCATTCGTACGTATTGGTATTAATGAGATGTGAATATCTTGTGAATGATATTTGTTCATCTTCCACGTGATTCTAATGTGACTTTGTACATTTTTTTATATTCTAATCAAGGTTTTTGACATTATGTTTGTAATCGACAATATTGACGGTTAATTACTGCATTTTCATTTATTTTCGTTCTGCTAAATTTTCGTGGGTTTTGCTAAAATGGCTATTTCGTGGGGACATAAATTCGTGGATTTGATTTCTGACAGGAAATGCCTTATCTCTGCATTTAAATTCATGAGGTTTGATTTCGTGGATGAGCCGACTCACGAAATCCATGAAATCAAATCCCCAACGAAAATTAATGATTCCACAGTAGGTAAACATTTGAACATCTCCTACGAATTTCTGATACGCATATTGGTCTTAACTGTACTGACAGACATTGTGAGATCTAGAAATAGGAAAGCAACAGCGTTCGTAAAATACATACATACATGACGTATAGAGTGTTAAGATACGTAAAAATTATGTAATATTACATATACTAGTATTATAACACCGATCTCAATTTGGCAAGTAATACACAGAACATCTTCTTCTGGCTTACCCGGTCAGCTCCGTGGTTAGAGCGTCGGTCTACAGATCAAGAGGTTGTGAGTTCTAACCACAGACAAGGCTCACACTGCCCGTGACAAATTTAACTGAAGATATTACATCCTATAATTACCCCCACCTCTGTCTGAATTATGTGGGGTAACTTGGTTGACAGAATGTGGTTTGTATTGGTTAATGCCTAAATGAAGTCCATGGATGTTGGTTAAGATAACTGCCCGCCACATTATAACTGAAATAACGTTGAAAACGGCATTAAATCCGATGAAACAAAAAAATAAACATCTCTGGATTCCCGTTTATTAGTATGCGATCAGTCTAGCCTAGAAAAAAAAACAGTGCTATTGACTCTAGAAAATGCGCCCATTTGTCAATTGTCTGTAAACCTATGTTGGGCATATATCCTGATACAAATTCTGTTTGTTTATTTATTCAGTTATTCCCACACAGATAAACAGATAAAGCATCGTACGAGATGAACGTGAACTTTCTTAAAATACATACAGCTGATCGTATAATGAAACAGAATCATTAAAAAAAAAAAAAAAATTAAAGAACCTGCTGGAATAGATATTATCTCCGTATGCACACTTACAGATAGAAAATATTGGCTTGTTAACTTAATAATATCTGATATGTAGAGAATGACTGATTACACAAAAAATCACACGACCACAATTTCGCCGCTGAAAATACGCATATCTCTTGCCTACCCCCACCCCCAAGTGTAAAGTCAAGAAAAATATTTCACGTTATTATACTACGTAACGCGCAGCATCAATAAAGCTGTACGTTTGTGTCTCTCCCGTTTTAAAATTTAATTTCTTTGATGTAGGGTCAAACCTGTGTTAGCGCCCCTCCGAGTATATAGACCACCCTGTGAATAAAGGTCCTTCTTTAAAAAACTGGCATTGATTATTCAAATCAAAATGACATCAGAATAAAAGCCACCTGTTCATAAGGGCATCGTTCTGTCTTTTTCAGGAGCGGCCTTTGTTAACAGGATTGACTGTTAAGGGTTCCACCAGGGAATTTTGATCACGTGTTCTCGATGACTTTCCTATGAATATATATGATACAGAATGCATTTCAATTATCTGTTGTTTATTCGACAACTACTGGTGTCCTTACAGAGATACAGGGACATTGTTTATTTATATTCAACTATTTTCGAATAGTTTTTTTCTGGATATTTATCGTGCCCGTCGTAAAGCATTGATACACCCCCTGTGTACCAATGAATCTAGATGAAGTATATATCTTAGCTGAAACATAGTATATTTGTATACTAAACTTTGAATTTATAACTATAATAAATTTCTATATAAAGTAAATAAAACATCAATACATTAAGCTTGAATTAACTTCACTTACTTTTCCAAATATATGTATATTGTTTAACGCCCCATTCGATAGCTATGATCATTTCAGGGCCACCCAAACAGAGGGGAGAGAAGAAACAGGAGAATCAGGCAATTGTATCCCTATTTTTGTTTTGTTCATAACTCACTGGATTTCTTTGTTGTTCGCTAAAATTTCATTACTTTTTTCTATCACAAATCTGCATCAGCGCTTTCAGTGCTTTGATTGTGATCCCTTCGTAAGACAGTAAAACCCAAATATGTAACCTTATGACAAAAGTATACCATACTAGAATAATTACTGAAAAGGGGGAAAGATGAACATGTATTTTTTTTTGTAGTTATTTATCCCTCCAATACATCTCTGTAGCCAAGCTCTTGTATACGAGGCAACAAGAATAGTTTTAAACAAGAAATAAAGACACAAATGTTACCAATCTTACAACTAAGTGGAATAATTTATTACTCTCGTACAAAACTTCAAAGAAAATGCTTTAATGTACAAAAACATCACTGATAATATCTTAAATTCAACCGCACTGTTTCTAGACGGAAAATATCCTGGTGTTTAGACCACAATATCTAATCGCTTAGATCAATGAGTGATGGTTTTTGTTGCAGTTTAAAATAATATTTCTTTAAACAATACGTATTCAATTATTGAAGCACTTGCAATCAAGAGAATGTCGATATGAACTAACCTGTAGACAAATCAGTTAGGTTTATTCTATACATCAACAAAAATGTATTTAGTGTACAGATACAATGTATACATATCTTATACACATTACAAGTTAAAACAATTTAATGGATATTTAAGACATTAAAATAATCTGCAATGTGGACGGAAGCACAGGCTTCCGGCATGTGATAACAGCAAAATAAAGTTAATTATATATATATCATACTCTATAATAGATATATGATGAAAAAAAAAACATTTAGATATATTTTTTTTTTGAAAATTTATTTTGCTTTTGTCACATGCCGGTAGCCTGTGGATGGAAGGATACTAATTAACATTCATGCAGTCAGTATCATAAAACATAAGTAATGAAGTAATAGTCAATGAAATAATATCTTCAATGGTGAGTTAAATTTCTTAAACATCAGAAAAAATGGAAAGTGTTAAAAAAGTCAATAAAGACTAAACAATGACTTCAACACAATGATTATATATCAACACAACTACAAGCAATGTCAAAGTATTGCTAATCTTATAAAAACAGAGCAGGTAGATGATAACATCTACGCAGACATGAAACTTAAAAAAATATATTTATGTGGATCAAGTATTTTACAACAGTCAAAATATGTATTATAAGATAATACATAAACAAACACTTCACAATATGCACAAACATGTATCATCAATGAAAGTCATTTATAAAATAACATTTATATTTCTGAGTTCATAGTAACGTCTTTATGTTCATATTTCTGAGCTTACACTCACGTCTGTACGTTTATATGTGTTAATATTCCTTAGTTAATACTTACGTCTTTGTGTTCATTTTTTAGTTTATTCTGTTCATATATCTGAGTCAATACTTACGTCTTTACCTTCATATTTCTGAGTCGCCTAGAGGGGGGCAACGTGAAAATGAATGTAACCAAATAATATAATGGTTAGTTTTATTTCAGGATTCAGGGGTGGAGGGGAAAAAGTGGCCAGGAGCGTAAAAATTGCCAAGAATGTATTGTTTTAATTATATCTGAAGACATTTTAGGGGAAAACGTGGCCAAGGGGGTAAAATAACAGGCAAACAACATTTGAACTGATTAATTTTACAAAACAAATCTTATCTCATATACAATTTACCAAAGAAAGATCAACATTTTTTAAGTAAAATGAATCTGAACTAAATAAACTATTTTTTTCATAATATATTAATCTTATTAATCAAGTATATCAACTGTTATTGTGCAGAAATGAAATGACACTGAACTATTATAATATATCACACAGACACTTTGGGCATACAGAAACAGAACAGAACAGATACTTTATTAAGACTTAAGCATTACAGCCCATCATCATATAAACATAAACATACACTTACGTGCGTGAACTATAAGCAACATTTTACAAACATTGAAAGTAACATAAAATGTAACAGAACTGAAATCCGAGTCCATTCACCAAACAAATAGTAAATACAAATAGAAACAATTAAGAGAATAACAAAAGCACACAATATAAGTAACAGATGGAAACAAAAAGGAGATTGGATGTATTTTCTTTGATATGTTTTTGGTCTTCTTTTTCAGACGTTGACAGAGATGTACGTGAAGGGAGAAAGAAGACAACTGGACGACCGACTGTACCCAGTCTCTGCTCCACTACATGGGAGGGCCGACATTGGAACTACAGTCTCTGCTCCACCATATGGGAGGGCTGACATTGGAACTACAGTCAAATTTGTGTTTGCAGCCACCTCCGAATAAAGGCCACCCTGTAAATAAAGGCCACCCTGTAAATAAAGGCCACCCTGAAAATAAAGGCCACCCTGTAAATAAAGGCCACCCTGTGAATAAAGGCCACCTGTGAATAAAGGCCACACTGTAAATAAAGGCCACCCTGTAAATAAAGGCCACTCTGTGAATAAAGGCCACCCTGTGAATAAAGGCCACCCTGTAAATAAAGGCCACCCTGTGAATAAAGGCCACCCTGTAAATAAAGGCCACCATGTAAATAAAGGTCACCCTGTAAATAAAGGCCACCCTGTAAATAAAGGCCACCCTGTGAATAAAGACCACCCTGTGAATAAAGGCCACCCAGTGAATAAAGGCCATTTTACGAAAAAAAACGTTGGTTATATAGAGTCTATATTATAGATCAAACTTACCTCTAAATAAAGTTCATCTGTCAATAAAGGTAACCTGTCAATAAAGATCATCTGTCAATAAAGGTAACCTGTCAATAAAGATCATCTGTCAATAAAGATCATCTGTCAATAAAGTTCATCTGTCAATAAAGGTAACCTGTCAATAAAAATCATCTGTCAATAAAGTTCATCTGTCAATAAAGGTAACCTGTCAATAAAGGTAACCTGTCAATAAAGGTCATCAGTCAGTAAAGGTAACCTGTCAATAAAGGTAACCTGTCAATAAAGATCATCTGTCAATAAAGATAATCTGTCAATAAAGGTAACCTGTCAATAAAGGTAACCTGTCAATAAAGGTAACCTGTCAATAAAGATAATCTGTCAATAAAGATAATCTGTCAATAAAGGTCATCTGTCAATAAAGGTCACATTATCTTTTCCAGGGCTGACTATTGTTCACAGGTTTGAATGTACTTCGGATGTTAAACTGATAGGTATGTATATGCGTGTGAAATTTTCAAAGTATATCCGGGGTTATATGAAGGTATGGAATCAACAGGAGGTGTTCGGATGGCGTTCGGTTAATACAATATTGGCCAACAATATATACTTGTATTCGTTTAATGGTACAGTGTAACCTGTTCGATGTAACACCCATTAGGAGTAGGAAAATTATGTTGTTATTGAGAGATTGTTGCTTTAAAGAGGTAAATCGGTAATTAAATTGTGCAATGTGAAAAATCAAGCTGTTGTTGAAGGGTGTTAGTTGCTCAGGACAGGGCCGCTCTGGAGAGGTTGCACTGTATCTTCAAATAGACGACGAATAACGTATACCACAATGGCCACATCGTTTTTCGTAAATTCGTAAAGAAAAAGATCAATGTATAAGGTATCATGCATCTCGTGGAGAAAGAAAAAAAAACAATGAAATTTTCTCACAAATGTGTTTCATAAAATACTTTAAAAGTCACGCGAAGCATGTTCACCTTATACATCGAATGTTTGGAATTCTTAAATACGTAAAGAAAACATTTAATATCGATGACTACACATATGAAAAAATCCTCCTTTTAAAGAAAAAATATCACGCATCCGGGAAATAATTTTGGAGTAGGAGAACTCAGTGATACGATTCGTATACTAGTAGATAAGATAGTAAATGATACATCAAAGTCTTAATCTGTGTACATTGTTTCCTTCATGCTTTTAAAAACCACAAGATCGTTTATAAATAAAACAATGACCTCATATAAATGTATGATTATTTTAGTTCACGTCTCGTTGAATGATAACGCATGAATTATGGGATGTTATATGGAGTATAATGGTTATGACTGTGCACCATTTTAATATGAACTATAGTTATGACAAATACTGAACCAACTTAATAGAAAGGCTGATTTACATACATTGAAATACTTATGGAAATTGAATTTATATAGAACTGCACTACAACATGCAACGGGAACTAGTTTAACAATTACATGGCGGATGTAGAATAACGTAGTACTTTGGTCCGCATCAAAATTCATGCGCACCGAGCTTTGGAAAGTTGAACTATCGTCAAGTTTCCGAACAGTTAGTAAATCTATGAGAAATTCGTGTTTAATTACAGATAATAACCCTATCTGTGATTTATTTAGCAGAATATTTAATTCTGATCATTAGGCAAATAGGTAAACTAGATGTTTTTGAATTTTTATGCCTTAAAACATTCCCACATAGTAGGCGGTCGTGTATGGTGTCCAGCAGGTATGAACTATTTATTTGATAATAAGAATCTAGCTGCACCTACACATACATCATTGTGTGGTGTGACTACAGATGCTCACTATATAAAACCTATGGCTTCAGCATCATGGTTCAATAATGAAATAATGATTCTTCTTGTATGGCATTTCTTATTTAATTTATCATAGGAAAGTATCAGTCACTTACTAAAATGAAGTTATACTAGTTAAATAAACATTTAAATACGAATACATTTAAATTGTATTATATGTATACATAAATAAAATGTTGTAATTACAGAATGTGCCATTTAAATCATTAATTTGTGATGAATGTGTCACAAAAGCGAGAAATGTAGCTTCGATCATGTAATTAAGTGCTGTATTTATTTATTGAACCTGTATTAAAATGAACTTGATGGACAGTCTTCAAAAATTGGCATGAAGAACAGACCTCAAATGTTAATGTTCATATAACATAATTATGACCAAAATAAATTTTGTCACCATTTCTGCACAATGACCTCAGTGCAACGGTCCATTCGATGTTCATTACAGAGCCGCCTCTGACAGAGGGGAGCTAAGATACAGAAGAACCAAGCATTTATATCACAACTCTTTTCGAATAGTTTCATTAATTTTGTTCTTTATCAAGCCATGTGTAACGTACCAGTACACGCTGCATTTCTTTTGATTTTATAAACACAGCACCGGGATAACTCGGATGTGGATACTGAAAAAGCATTCCTGAAATATGGAAAGACGGTCCGATACGAAACTTGTTTCATACAATAGTTATTCGTAAAATGATGCAGTACACGTCACCAGACCGTACCATACCAGCATCATCAACAACATGCATCTTTTAATGTCAGACCACTCATGTTTTTACATGAATCAGCAAAACTGAATTTGAATAAGTTTCAGTTTCGGTCTGTTCACTCAGCACATATGAGGTTAATATATACATATCTCGCTGATTCATTAATTTAAGTGAAATTCATCTCCGAGTACATTCAAATGCATATTAAACATTTTCTAGCATTTTTTTTCATTAGTTCGCAAACAACCAGTTTCAATGGGCAAGTAGTGATTTGTTGGAAGTTGTTATTCAGGCATTTTTCTCGGATAAACAATTAAAAAAATCTTCAAAGCCATGATTCAATTAGTCTGTAATTAGTGTACAGTACAACCTCTGTAGAGCAACACCCTGTAGGAGCTGCAAATATAGGCCGTTCTTTAGAGGTTGTTGCTCTACAGAGGTTAAATTTACAGTAAATATCAACTTAGGGAATTTTTTAAGGTGTTGTTATAGAGAGGTTGTTGTTCTACAGAGGGCCGCTCTGGAGAGGTTGTACTGTATTTTGTTATAGAATTGAAATAATTACGAAGTGAAATATTTAACGTCCGACAATATGTCAACCATTCCGTGGAGCAGATGCGCTTGTTCTGATGAGTAAATATCATAATGGTACGCAATGAAACATGGGAGCCAAGAGGAACGAGGGTGCAGACTTAGTGCCGTGTTATATGGTTTCTAATATAAATATATTTTACAATTCTCACGTAACAAAAGGTTTTCCAGATTTCAGAAAGTATGTAAGTCAGATTGAGTCATTCAACTCATATTTAGAATCCCCGCATCATTCCCGGACAATTAGAGATGATTTGTCACAACCGTTTCATTTGGATATTAGAATCAGACACGTAGCAACATGGGAGGCCATGCAAGCTGGAGAACGGAATGCATCTATAACCACATCATTTCTATGGGTTTCCATGATTGATGTCATATTTTGTATCAAACTGCGGACCCAGCTGTCTATGACTTTAATCGAAATAATGCAATTGTGAGAAGACTTAGTGTACATGGTATTTGATTCACACACGTAACAATAAACACAACACAAGATGAGAAATAACATCAAACAAAAATCACATTCCGACATTTTCTTAACAGGAAGCATTCACACCTGAATGTTTGTGAAATACTATAAACATTTACTTTATCGCACACACTTGCTTCCAACAATTATTCGTGAAGACAATCTTCACACCCGTAAACCGCTCCCGCTATGTTCGGTTTGTCCTGCTAGGTACAGTCGTGCTGCTATGTTCGGTTTTAATCGTACCGGCAAATGAGCAAAGTAAGTTTTAGCTTGATTTTTATACATTCCGTTTTAATAAGGAAGAAAATAAATATTTCTTTATATTTAGGTTACTTTTAATTGCAAGTCATAAACATCCTAGACTATTTACTTATAAAACAAGAAAGATACGGATCTTATACAAATTGTAAATGCGATGGGAACCATATTCTACGTACGTACATACATGCACAAGCTACCGGCATGTGACAATAGCAAAATAAATTTTCAAAAAAAATAAATTATTTTTTCACCATATATCTATTTTTCTATTATAGAGTAAAGGTATAGAACTCCTTGGCCCAGAAATCACACCGGTTATGTTTATCAAGGTCCTGTTGTAACAATTCTGAACCGATTCTTAAAAGCCTGGTCTTATTCGACGCAGAAATAATTTCTCTCTTATATCCATACATTTCTCTGCACTGGAGCAATAAGCCCTTCAACTTACAAAAAGTAACACTAGGCATCGATGTGACCTAAGTTTCTTTTCATTAGACACGGAGTAAATTTCTTTATTCCTTCGGGATTTCATACCCAATCCGGTGTAAATCGAAAGAAAATCAAATTTGTTATCACTCACCGTCGACGAATCATTCAATTGATGGATATCTAAGGCATTACGATTCATTATTTGACGATTTAAACTCTCTTTGGCAAAATGACTGCTAAAGGTGAAGGTTGCCACACCTCCGACTTTGACCAATCGTTGACACGTATCGTCCCGGAACGGCACGAAAATAGTACGGCGTTTGAACTATGCGATCATGGCAGCTGAGAAGCGAAATCGGACGAAAGCGTGGAATATTGAATCGTAATGCCTTAGGTATCCATCAATTGAATTATTTGTCGGCGGTGATTGATAAACAATTTGATTTTCTTTCGATTTACACCGGAGTGGGTATGAAATCACAAAGGAATAAAGAAATTTACTCTGTAGCTAATGAAAACAAACTTAGGTCACATCGATGGCGAGTAGTACTTTTTGTAGGTTGAAGGGCTTGTTGCTCCAGTTCAGAGCAATATATGGATATAAGAATGGATGGTGGTTAAAGAGAAATTATTTCTGCGTCGAATAAGACCAGGCTTTTAAGAATCGGTTCAGAATTGTTACAACAGGACCTTGATGAACATGACCGGTGTGATTTCTGAACCCAGGAGTTCTATACCTTTACTCTATAATATATATAATAATTATGCTGAAAAAAAATAATTATTTTTTGAAACTTTATTTTGCTGTTATCACATGCCGGTAGCCTGTGCATACATGTACACCTACATATATGTATATCGTAAACAAATGTACACAACATGATAGCCACAATATAATGAGCAAAAATGTAATAATACATTAATGAAAACACACCAAGTACTAAAAAAACCCACCTTAGTGAACGTTAATTGAATTGCACAAGGTACTGAGCAATGCATTTCTGTAAACTTGTTTTGTGGACTTCTATGTGGACTAATATTCGAACAGTCTAAGCCAAGTTTTAAAAGAAAACGTTTGCTCAGTACGTGAAAATGTAAAATTCTTTAGATAATAAAATTTATACTTACATGTACACACTTTCATGTTATATAAACTGTGTTCGCGGAATAGAACTCTAAGCTATGAATCTCATTGGAACTAACTCAATGTATTTCCATGGATTATAAAATCATGGATTCTGCAGAACTAAATATATGAAGTATGATACTGTGATAGACGAATGTAGGTTAATTCGTACTATTGCTTTATGTTAAGGTCAAGATATTCTTATAATGATCATGATGTTTCACTAGAACAAACTTGAACTGAGTTACAATAGCTTTTAAAGGTTAAGCTTAATTGATATAATACATATAGTTGAACCTGTCTAGTTGTTGTGGTAACCCATTGTCATAAACGTAGCTGTTTTATTGGCAACACTGACAATATACACATGTATTTGTTAATCTGATATAAACTGACGATCTTTAAAGACTATTGGTGTTTGTTCATTTTAATACAGGATTAACTATATACATGTATGTGACTTCTGCTACAAAAACCAGGCCAATAGCCCAAAAATCTTATTTTTTTGTATTTTTTGAAACAATGATGTTTGAGTGTCATCTAGTCAATATTTAACTTTTTACAGCCGTGGCAACAAACTTTACTACGTAAAACTATTTGACAATTTTCACAATTTAATGTATCGAATTGTTCAAGCATGATGTTTAAATGTTCATGTCCTTTAAGGTGTCGGGCTTGACTACCAGGTCAAATTAAATTTCACTAATTTGTAGATTTAAAATATACATGTGTAGCGATTTTCCTTCAGGGCGCATCTTTTATGCTGAAACAACGATATGCGATGTTCCACATTGTTTGACATATAGACATATAATAGGCTTTTCACCTTGATAGTATATATAAAATCAGTGACGGGAATTTTTTTGCATCATTTGTGGACCAAACACTGATACTGCCACCTCTGGTTATATTCATGCCTTTTTACAAATGACAAATACTGGTCGTCTGTTTGCGCTTACCCAATGATGTCACTCGTATACTTATTGATAATTAAAGGCATTCTATCTTATGTAATTGTTTTAGCAATAAGTATGGTACTAGTCATGTAGTGGTTTAGTCGAAAATATGAAAATGTACCTTTTAAAATGGCTGCCACCGTTCAGACGATCCAAAATGTATTTTGGGACATTCACACTGTTGTGAACAAAATACAACTATTCCAAAACATGCCGTATTAAATTAAAGGAGATGAATATCAATTGGTTAATGAGGTAAGGTCTTTTATTGGCAAATTCTTTATTTTTAATGATAGATTGTGCAGAAAAACGAGGCACCGGTATTTTACAATTACAATAAACTTACCAGTGAGTGAGTCAAGTTTACAGATATCAAAGTGCAGAAAGTACTCATGGAAACAGAACTAACATAGACTTTCACTAAAACATGGAACATTGACTAAATATAACAATTGCATAGCGGATGTAGAAAACATAGTACTTTGGTCCTCATCAAAATTCATGCGCATCGAGCGAGTGATGTTGTTGGAAAGCTGAATTATCGTTCAGTTTCGAACAAGCATGAATACAACATGCTTTATAGATTCTTAAGCTATAACGGTTTCGTGATTTGGAATCTATGCAAATATCGCAAAGTATTTAAAAAAAAAAAAATATATATACTTGCCACGTTTCCTAAAAGTCAGTATTCATAATACGACGATCAAACATGCGTCATAATAAATATTTATTTTATTGAGATCCTAGTCACATCTTAGTTGTGACGTGCGACCTGTTAAATTATGGAAACACACGACTAGCCATATTTATCATTATAAATAATGTCTCATCTTTACAATGAACACAAGAGCTCGTTGGTTATGCCCAAGTCACTAACTTCACGTTTTAAAACGTGAACAAAAGTTATGTTAAACATAAGTTGCGTACAAAAGCGTATTAGAATGAATGCGAAACGTATTTGACGACGAAAGCTTTTGAACCGTTCAAAAGTTTCTCTCTTCAAATACGTTTCAAGTACTCGTATGGTTGGAAACGTAAGAATACGTGTTCATAGCGTAAACAATTGTGAACTAATCGTGTGTGTTATTATGGTCACGGAAACTAAACGAGTCAATTAGGAAAGAGATCGTGTTTAAAATTTACCTGCGAACAGGAAAGAAAGAAATCCAACGTCATAAACGTAACCGTATGGTGAAATCATCGACACAGTCAGATTGTAGTTCACGTTTCTAATATGAGGTACGTGGTAGGTTTTGAATATAGGTGAAACGTATATAACCTGAAATATACGAGCATGATTGGTCTTGGGAGACAATGGTTGGTTACATGGAACATACATGCAGAACGGGGTATTATAAGCATCCATGACTCAGCTGACGCTGTGCTTGAGTCATCATATGTTTCACGAACGATCCTGAATTATAACATCTTATTTATCTGGCAGGAAAGTTATTTTCTTAAACAGACTAAACTTCAGTCATTCCAATTATTGTTGTTCGTTGTTCGGTACATCAAACATCAGTCAGTCTTCGGTGTCTACTTTAGTCATTCTGATTGGAATAATAAACATATCCGTAACTGGTTGGTTTGTAAGGTCCTTGAGAGCAGTAAAACTTCCTCCATGTTTTCTTCTCATTTGTCCCTATAAAGCTCATAAGCAAACCAAATGACAACATTTTAGACTAAGGGTATTAGCAAAGCTCTGTAGGTAAACAATACTCAACAAAACTCGCTAAGGATGCATAACCTCCGTTTTGAAGAGTACTCAATTTAATTTTTACTGATACATTGTATATTGACATATTCTTGAGGGTCATGGGTTCAAATCCCACAGGGACCATACATTTGTTTTCTTTTTTAGGTAATGTTTTGTATTTAGAACATGAATTTATACAGTAATATGGAGAAAATATTCCAAAATATTTTGTTCAGTTTATCAAGTAACTATGTATTTCTGACACACATCTTTACAAAACGGTGAAACTTTTTAAAATTTGGTGTAGACATTATACACACATAGTAGTTAATTTTGAGAAAATTTCAGGTGTTGCCCTACTTCAGTTTCTATTTTAATGATATTTATCAATTTGTTACTTTTTGGTAAAAGGCAAACATCTTAAAATCTTAAAGGGGCGGGATTACATTTTCTTGCTGCAACATGGTAGTTCCAAACATCATAAAAATATTTTGATTGACTAAACGCTGGTTACCAATTACCAATAATGGACTTATACATATTCTTGCATTTATTGTATCATCTGTTAGAGAGGTAGGTCAATTTTCATAAAGGTGTCTTCATTTCATTTTAAGGTACTATTTTACGTTAGGGGTGGAGGTACAAAAATGGTCGTAACTCTCTTAAAGCGGTAAAAGTTTTTTTTAAATTCACCAGTAAATGTCTTAATACAAAAGAATGACAATATTAAAAAATACAATCCTGAACACTTCATATTGTACTTACACGATTTGGTATAGACATTGATTATAAGCAGTTAAAGCTTTAATAAATGTATCTTTTATATTTTTGTAGTAGTTGTTCCCGGTCTACTTTCCGCCATGGCTGAACGATGACAACAACCTATTGCTCTTTCCACGGGGAATATGATACCCAGTGTATCAATCGCGAGCGATAAACGCGTTTGAAAGTTTGCAATTCTACGAAAACGAGTACCTAGTATTGAAAAAGTAGTTACTGGGAACCAAAATTTGTAACCCTACACTTATTTACGAGGCGTATTTCTCAGTTACGGAAATGCCCGAGTAGTTACGATTGGCAAAGTGTCACTTGAACAATCAAAGTACTGAAAGCACTGTCGGATTTTTTCCATACGAAGCAAAAAAGAGAAATGTGGCCCCACATGTTTTTGACATTTACACTAACAGACCGATTTTTCATTCATATTATAATGCAGGACATAATTTATACATGTATGCAAAGGACATACGCTAGCTCTTTACTAGTCCCTTAGCTAAAATTTTAACTTGTGAACAACACATAAGTAACAGTAAATATCAACATCGATACTTCTGATTTTAACACAACAGAACGTCGTCGCATTGAACACAATCAGAGTCACTAAAATCAAAAAGACCCTGACACAATAGAGTAGGGCCTATAGTTATTTATAATGTGCTCATTTAAAACGCTAAATAAAACAGCTAAAAATGGTGAATTGCACGCAAAATTACGTCTGCCTAAAACCCGATGTCATAATGTCATTTCTTGTAAGAAACAACAGCAACACGTTCTTTTTGAGCGAGAAATAACAAGTTTGGTGACGCCGATACAAGATACGAACGTAAAAAAGATGACGTCAAAAGGAGACGTCAAGTTGAGAGCAACGATCCAGTTTTGTGAAGCCTAAGGAAAGCACACCAGCAAACCTACAGTATGATGCAAGATGCCTGAACTTTGTCGAATGTTAATGCTTAAATGATATAAACAACTTAAAGACTGTCGTGAATCTGCAGAAGATGAAACGCGCTACAGACGACCAGCGAAACAGAAGTCGAGGTTTTAGCAGGGTGTTAGAGAATTGCTAGCAGAGGATCGGCGATTCATCATTCAACCTTTATCATCACAATTGGGAATATCAAAATCATATATTCGCCAGATTCTTAAACAAAGGCTGAATTATCCGTGTAAACACCAGCGAGAACCTGACCTGTCCAAGTCAGGCGGAAAACACAAGTTTGTGTTTTTATGGACGCTGAAGCATGCTGCTAGTACCAGGCGGACGGACAATAAATACAGCGGACTTCAGCAAGATAGCCTAGTAATTAATTAATACTAAAGTAAAATACTAATTCATAAATAGTTGTACCTCTGTTATGATTTTTTTTTAAAATACGTTTTAACACATCAACACATTTTAACATATCCCTGTTTCTTCAAAGATCTCAAAGATCTACGTGCTAGGTAATTGGAAAGCATGCACAATTTGGTGCCAGAAACAATGAAAAGTGTGTCTTCTTTCGATTAGATATTCCACATAAACATCTGAAGTAAATGAATTTCCCGACAAAGGGAATGTATTTGTTTGAGCGGTGACTTCATACACAAAGTTTAGAATGGAAATTTGACCTGACGTCAAAGTGACGTTAAGAGACGTTATGCCGTGCGCCGGTAGGGGTAAGTGATATAATTAAATACAATGCAACTTTATTCATGTTCTTTGAATTTTAATCAAATTTGCACTACACCTCACGGAAGATTTCAATTATACGTCACAGAAATTAGGTTTCAAAATATTGAAAAATATCCGAGTTATGAAAAAGGTTACATACTTAAAGAACAACCCTCGTAAATCAAAGGTAGATTGTTGCAAATGCATGCATACGTCTGTAGAGATATTACTGAACCATCGAACGAAACCCGAAAGTAGAACTACTTTTACGGACACAGGATATGCAAAACAGCCACTTAGGCGCGATATCTTATTGGCTTACAGCGGATACACTGTATTAATTCTATGCATTTGAATATCTCATGTATTTACCGACGAGCACTAATTTAGATACATGACTCATTCCATGTAGTTACAATAAATGATTTGAAATATATCTAGATCCCACGCACTCTATTGAGGAAATATATATAATCACACCATTTAGTTGCATAATATTTCCTTTATGCGGCCTTCTTATAACCAAGTTGTTATGGAGTCCAACGTTAATAGATTGCTCACCGATTACACAGGAACTTGATTTTGAAATCAAGTTCCAAAAACTACGGATAAGCGTACATTCATCCCATAGTTGACCAACCGACATACCTAACTTATTCATTGACGTAATTTAAAGTTTTACGATTTATTTTTTTTGAAAGTATAAGATTGTGTTGGCCTCAATATCCGTCTCGATATCTGCTGTAGAACGTTTTAACGGGGATTGTCAAATAATGAATTTACTGCATTAGTTGTGATGTCTGTAACCTGTTGATAAGCCAGAAGATATGGTAATCAGTGTGAGCGGGGGATGTTAGTTTAATAAATTTTACTATTTTCAACGAATCCCCTCAAATTCTTTAAACTACGTCATTGAACTGATATGTTCTGAGTGAACGATATGATGATGAGGGGAATCTATATGATAGGACACGTATGATCTGAGGTAAACGCAGGAAGCGTTTCGGGTGTTATCTTTTATATACCAGCAAATTATCATGACGATCTTATGATCACTATGATATTTTACACACATTTCGTTTCACATCACGTTTGTTCACGCTTTGTGTCAATTTTAAAACATGAAGTTTGTTTGTTTGTTTGTTTGTTTATATCGAGTTTTACGCACCTTTTCAACAGTCAGAGTGGTATATATGAGGCGGACAGTTCAACTAAGCATCGTTCCTGGGAAGAACCAGTACTTAACTCCCATCCTGCCTATTTTCTCACATAAAGAGCATGAAGTTTTCTGGGAGCCTGTTGGGACTGGGCTATAAGGAAAAAATACATAATTTATTTTCCGTTGGGCCAACGTTTTTAAAATTGTGCCGTGAAATGTATTGATCTCGAAGTACGTACCTACCAATAAAAAATAACGATAATTGAGCTATACAGTACAACCTCTCCAGAGCGGCCCTCTCTTGAGCAACAACATCCATTCAACAATAGCATAGTTTTTCCAACTGAATGATTTAGCTATTAATTTAACCTCCCTAGAGCAATAACCTCTCAACAACAACATAATTTCGTTACTCATAAAGGATGTTGCTTTGGAGAGGTTGCACCGCACTATTTGTTTTGCTGTCATAATAAAAGTTTTGTGTAGAACTGAGCAGATATGTCAGGAAAGTACAGTGTTAGGAATGAAATACATTAAGTAAAATACATCTAACTACATGTACATAAATGAGAAAAATAAATAATAAGATCGAATGAGAAATTTCACCTTTGGCATATACTTATAGTTATTATCGAAGTTGTCCACCAACTTTTGGACAGTCCCTTTTATTTGCCAATTTGTGAATAAACTGAACTGCACTGATTGAATTCTCGAACATATGCATAGATAAGAGTGGTTAGTTCGACGGTGAAGAGTAGTGGTTTAGTGATAGTGGGTCTATTAAACAATTAAACCGAATTACTTGTACGTTATACTATATACCAGATGTATTTTGAGAACAGACGTTGCCTTTCATATCATTAAGCTAATCACTTACAAACAAACATAATATATATGTATTATTTAGTGCATCCAACTAGATCTCAAGAAATGAAAGAAATACACCATTCAGTAACAAATAAAATGTATATATACGTAAACAGACTGGTTAAAAGTGTTTACATTTCTGAGAACAAATTAATCGTGCTCGATCGTACTGTATAAAGATGTCTGAGTTAAAGAACAGTTCACAATTGTTTAGGTTAGAAAAGAACACACTTAAGAACTGAGTATATAGTCCGGGAGTAGAATTTAAACACATAAATTATTGTATCATTCCTACGACACACTACTTAAATATATTTGTCACAAAATCATAATTATATACGAGGAAAGAACTACACCTAGACGTCTAAATTTGCTTTAGCTGGAGCTAAAAAGCAAAGGAATTTAACAATAACAAATATAGCTTGCTGACTCACGTTTACACCAACCCCGTCACTCTCTCTAACAATCATACGGTCTGATATGATACAAAGCGTTGTATTCTTGTTTTTGTATTCGTAATATCATAATATTTTATTATACCTCACGTGACTTATTTACTCTATAGTCTCATGTGACGTCAGAGGGTGACAATCCGTAATGTTACCCTCTGACATTACATTTCGGCCCGCTTGCCATAACGAAACTGCCCTCACGCGCTCACGCGATATTACCGGGTGTCAGGTTTTATCTCTGTCGTATCGAATACTATCCTTGTCTAGACACTTTAGGCACTTAGTAGAATATAATTTTATTTTGACATCCGGTTTTGCAGTAGACATTTTGACAGCATAAGTAACTATGGTGTCAGAAAGAAGCTTCGTTTCAATTTCTATTATAGTTTTCGTTATATTTGTTAACATGTTTGTTAATATTGTTTTGTTCGGTATAATAAAATAAATATCACATCCCACATAGGGTGATAGAACGTAATGTTCACCCTTGACAAAGTAATGTCAACCTCGGCTAACGCCTCGGTCGACATTACTTGTCTCGGGTGAACATTACGTTCTATCACCCTATGTGGGATGTGATATTTATATAATGTAAATAGGCTGGGATTATCAAATACACTTAAAGCACAAAACTAAAAGGATAAATTCTTTATAAGAATGAATGGGTTATCATATATTTAAATCATAGGATTGAAACTCCAATAATTAACAACCGTGAATTATTATCATTGCAGAATTTTTTTATCAATTCATGAACAACAACAACAACAACAACAACAACAACAACAACAAAATATCTGCGTATTCCGATTTGAAAGAAGGATATTATACAATTGTTTGCCATAACTCTATGTAACAATCTCAGTATACAGGACAGTTTTGTTTATACGCTGAATAAAGTAAGAAACTTCCGATTTTATCCATACGTTTTAATGTTCGAAACATGTCATTTATTCAAAACATGTTTGAGCGAACGATTATGTGTCAAGTAAATCCAACTTATCGTCGTCCTTACGATGGACGTCAACGCGATTTTCTCGTGCGTGCACGGACTAGTAAATGTCGTGTGTATAGAAAACCTACTGTATAGACTGTGTAGTCAACATGAAAAAGCCGTTCAAACATAGAATTTATATATCTGTTTTATTATGCCTAGAATTCAACCATATTTGCTTGAACTTGCCGTTGGAATGCTGACTGCTTGTATGGCGACATATGAGGTTGATGTGTTGTTATTGAGAGGTTGTTGCTCCAGAGAGGTTAATTTAAAGTTAAATCCACGAAAGCCGAAAGTAGAACTATTTTAAGCAAAGGGGTTTGTCACAAAAAAAAAATTGGAAAATTCGAATCGTCGAAGTTCTTTCCCTTCTATATATATATGGGTTACAGGAATTTTTTTTGTGTGTGACAAACCCCTTTGATTTTATGTGCCCCAAACAACGCCCATTTGGCACGCTATTTCATTATCAAACAACTCTGACAGAGGGCTGGTAGCGTCAGGGTAATTCATTTGTCGATGCTTCATTGAATCAAATTATAAAATATGTCCTGTAATTGTTTTCTTCTACATTTTATACTGTGCTAAATCATACTTTTTAATAAGGAAAAATAACCGCCTATACTTACAATTTCTATGTAGACTTTTAACATGACAAAAAAGTGTTGGTGGCTTTTATTGATTGTGTAGAGTTATACGTGATATGTATGACAACACGGCATCATGTGAAAGTTATCAGTCCTCTAAACGTTAAACTGTCATATGTTTTATAATCAACTGGAAACTCGAGTTGCTTTAGTAAACATGTCATTTCTATACATTTTTAATATTACATAATGTAGTTTCTGCATGCTGTGTTTTGCCATTTGTTGCGCGAGTGTATGGTATAAACGCAGGTCATATTTATATACGCAGGTGTACATGTTATATAAAAACATGATGATTTACACGTTTTGAAGCTAATTGCAAGTTCCTGTAAAATGCACATGAAATACAATTCTGACTCATCAGATACGGGTGTAATGTATGTTTACTGGAATCCTGTTTCTCACAATCACATTTCTAGATTACAGACTTAAACAGCGGGGCGGTCTCTTATAAAAACTCATACGATAATTGGGAGGTTTCATAATATTGCCGTACAATTTAACGTATGATCGTACGCAGCAGTCTGATATACCAAATGACATCAATTATGGAAACCCATAGCATTGATGTGGTTAGATGTATTCCAGTCTCCAGCTTGCATGGCATGCAATGTTTTACGATTCTCATTCTGATATCCAAAATAAATTATTTTTGACAAATCATGACTAATTGCCTGGATAATGATACCGGTATTCTAAAATGACTCAACCCTACTTGCAAACTTTCTGAAATCTGGAAAAGCTTTTTGTTTATACGAGTGAGTTTTGAAATAATTGTGTTTCTCTTGGCTCCTACGTTTCTTTGGGTACCAGCATGATTCTTTGTTATGAGACCAAACGTGCCTGCTACACGGAATGGTTGACATAATGTCGGACGTCAAATATTTCAATTCGTAATTATTTCAATTCTAAAACAAAATGCACTAATTAAAGACTAACTGAATCATGGCTTTGAATATTATTTAAATTATTTATCTGAGAAAAATGCTAGATCATTTTTTTAAGTTTCCAACTTCATTAGTACTTGCCCATTGAAACTGGTTGTTGGTGAAATGATATCGGAGATGAATTTCACTTAAAGTTTTTATTAGATCTTATTTTTTGATCTCCGTTCTCTATTATTGCCAAATATCAATATAAAAAAATATACATGTATATACATTGTGTAAACTGATGAATCAACGAGAGCATAGTAAATTATAGATTTTTACCACTTGCTTACCCAGTGTACAAGTAACTGGGAAAATGTGTAACCTCTGGACTTATTGTAAAGTTTATTAGCTCGAGAATAAACCATTTGTCTTACCCAGAAACGTTATAAATCAATAACGATCAGCGATTGGTTAATCCAGAGGCTATATTTAGATGGGTATATAAGGAGCAGATTTGAGCTAAAACAGTCTTTTCATTCCTTCACTTCGAAGAGATCAGTCGTAAGTTGATTATTTTTTTTGCATAATTTTGCATAACATGGTCCACGTGCTGTTCATTTCGAATTTGCACTAGGTTTAATTCATTTTATTGTGAATTCTGAGTAAAATAATTTGCGTTAATTATATAAAACCGAGTTCAAACACACGGGCTGGGTGTATGGTTAAGCGCCAGGTTAGACATGAGGTTTAAAAAATGTTAAAGCAATTTGTAGATCTTGAGTGTTGAACGTCATAATTATTGACGTCAGTACTAGTATTTGTATAGATCTTGTGTATTGGTTTAATATTTTTATCTTTAGATTGTTTATTTCGTTAGGTTAATTATTTGCTTCTGTTTTTGTTCCATACATTGCCAACATGCCATTTGAAATGGAACATGCGCTCGGACCAGCCAAGCAAGAAGGGAAAACAGAAACGCCAAGCTGTGGATGTTTTGGACCCGCGTGTGGTTGCTGGTGAGCATGTGGTGGAATCCTCCAGTAATACATCTACATCAGGTGATAATTAAACCAATTGACCTTAATTTGAATAATCTGACGCCCGTGGACGTGT
Organism: Lutraria lutraria; assembly: GCA_964023205.1. Lineage (NCBI taxonomy): Eukaryota > Metazoa > Mollusca > Bivalvia > Venerida > Mactridae > Lutraria > Lutraria lutraria. Next base: position 35,641,562 of record OZ026838.1, on the reverse strand, counting down.
TCAGCATTCAGGTTGTCGGCACACATTCCGTTGCCTATCAAAGAGAAAATATAGGCTGATAACAGATTTATTGAATTTAATTGTTTATTACGCCATAAATCGGCAGAGGCTAAACAAAAAATACAATTACTTTAGTCAATGGGGAACTTGTGGTGACGGAACAAGATATATCAGTTAAGGTAGCGGAGAGGGTCGAACTTTGGTCAGATGCATTTATTGTGTCCATACCTGTTTATATTGAAAGACATCCTGGTGAAACACTTAGTTTATTACAATACATGTAGAATATAAGGCTTGCATCCACAAAATTTAATGGTTGGTTGCTTTATGATAAACAGTTTGGCTTAAAAAAGTAGATGTTTGATCATATGTCATGGCATATTGTTGATTCAGAATTGTGGATGTTATGTATGCAGCATATGCATACCCAAGATACCTCGGCTGGTTACAAGTAGTGCCAGTATTATTACATCTGTTAACAAGACTTATTTTACTTTTAACCAGAATGGTTTCTGTGTAGACAAAACGTGTAGATATATGCATTATTGTGTAAAATGTCAAGGTCAGCACTTTGCGGTTGTTTGTACCAATAGTTTTGGTGCTGCTGGTATTCGTTTTCAGCGTCCTCAGTCTGCTCAAATGAGCATCGGTCAGCACAATTTGAGACCGCGTTATCCTGGTATACGTTTCAGGTCTCAACACTCAAGCGGCCTTCGACTTTTCCTCAGTAGTCGGTTCCAAAAGGCCAGATTTATGGGCACATGGGAACAACACCTATATTAATCTTCAAACGCTATGTTTGTACTTAGAGAATTATCCGAATGCAGAAGATGCAAACTTTTTACTGCTTTGTTTTAGTGAAGGTTTCAAACTGCACTATAATGGTTCAAGACTGCGGATTAGGTCTAATAATTTAATATCTGCAAGACAGAATAGCACAATTCTGAACACAAAATTATTCGAGTATAGAGCATTAGATAGAGTTAAAAATTGGGCCATTTTGTGTTCCTCCAATTTCTAATTTACGTGTTAACCAAGTCGGGTTGGTACCAAAAAGTTGTGGGGGTTGGCGTTTAACTACAAATTTGTCGTTTCCTATCGGTTTGTGTGTAAATGATTTTGTTGAGCCGAGCTATTGTAGAGTACAATATTCAAAGTTTGACAGCGAGGTTAATATTGTGCAACGCATTGGATGTCAAGCTTACATGGCAATTTAAAGGCGGACATTGAATCAGCCTTTAATCTTTGTCCGATTTGGCCCAGTGATTGTGATTTGTTAGGTATTCAGACTGATGCTGGTTATTGGATCCAAAAAATGCTTCCGATGGGCGCTTCTTGCTTGTGTTTTACTTTAAAAAAATGTTCTACTTTTATTCAGAGGATAGTGTCTCGAGAATCCTTATCTCACAATATTGACCATTTATTAGATGATTTCTTTATGGCAGGTGCTACTTATGGGGAATGCTTCCACATAGTTAGCACATTTGAATCTGTTTGTTCCTCTTTAGGAGTTCCTTTTAAGTAAAGCCAAAAAAAGAAGGACCGATCACAAAATTAACGTTTTTGGGTCTAGAACTGGACTCGGTTAATCAGAAAATCAGTATCCCAGAAGATAAGATACACAAAGCCCGTGAAGCATTAACCAGTTTAATTGGTAGTAAAACACTTAGGTTAAAACAATTACAATCTTTTGTTGGTTTGATCAATTTTATTTGCAAAGCTATTCTCGCGGGCAGAGCGTTTAATCGCAGAATTTATTATGCTATGGCTAAAGTTAAGAAACCACCCATTTGGTTAGAGTAAATGAAGGTCTAATTGAAGATGCTAAAGTATGGTTGATTTTCATAACGCATTTTAATGGTTCGTGTACTTTTAATGAACTGAATTGGTCTGAAGATAATGATTTAGATTTTTACACTGATGCGTCCAGGAATAGAAAGTTGGGATGTGGCTGTTAATTTAAAGGCCATTGGTGTGTTTTCAGCTGGCCAGATATGTGGGATGATACGGTATTTAAGGATATAACATATTTAGAGCTGCTGCCGATATGTTTAGAATTTTGTATTTGGCGCCATGAATTGTCTAATAAAAAGATAGTTCTGAGATCAGATAACCAATCTTTGGTCGAAATAATAAACCAAAAATCATCTAAGAACAAAAGAGTTATGCAATTTATAAGATTCCAAGTATTAATGACTGGTCAATAATACACAAGTAAAAAATGTGCATATTTTGGGTAAGAGAAACACGATTTGTGATGGTATTAGTCAATTTCAGTGGACACGTGTTTCCGGTCACTTCAGGTACATGCTTCAAAGCAGCCAATTCCATTTTCAACCTGAGGTAGACAGATTATAACAGTCGTCACTAGCGGAAAGTACAATTCAGAACAATTTTGTAGGGAAAATGGGCTCGGGGTAAAATGGGCGCCGTCCAGTGCTATGATTTCGGATTACATTGCTTTTATGTCGCTTAATGAATACTCATATTGTTCTGTAAGTGGTCATGTAACAGCCATGAGTTGTAAATGTAAAATAATACCAAACAGTTTTTAATTAAATCATTACTTGAAGGGGTGCACAGAACAAGATGCACACAGTATTCTAGACGCCCTATTACTTGAGATATACTGTTGACCTTACTGCAAGCACTCCCCAAAGCTTGTCGTTCTCAATTTAAGACAATGCTGTTTTCAGCGGCTTTTTTCCCTAGCCCATGTTACTAAGCTTTGTTAAGGTTATCTGAATTCACAGTGGGGAAAAGAGCTCAACCAAGTCAGTACTTTGGTATGAAAACTACCTGATTAAAGTTATGTTGGAAAAAAGCGTGATTTATTCCTAAATTATTGTTAAGCATGGTTATTTTGCTAATCAATTTGAAAAGCATGCGGTGTCTGACTAAATTTGAAAAGCATGTGGTATCATGCAAATAATTTCATTGAAAAAGCATGTGGTATCTTGCTAAATTTGAAATGCATATGGTATCATGCAAATAATTTCATTGGAAAAGCATGCGGTATGTTGATAAATGTGAAAAGCATGTGGTATCATGCAATAATTTCATTGGAAAAGCATGCGGTATCTTGATAAATTTGAAAAGCATGTGGTATCATGCAATTAATTTCAAAGAATGTGGAATTTATTGCTTATCATTTATACATTTTAAGTAATTTATGTTCTTTTTAATGAGTGAGATATTTAATTAAAATTTAATTGTTTTAGAAATAGTTTATAAATTTAAAAGTTTGTATAGGATTCGCCATAATGCCTTTTTAGGCCGGCGATCCGATTTTAGTAGCTAAATTAAAAAGTATAGTTAATTCCACATGGAGACCGTTGCCGGGTCCGTGTGAAGAAGTAGGACAACATTTTCAAATTTGTATAGGATTAGCCATATTGCCATGATCAAATTATTAGGCCGGCGATCCGAATTTGGCTTTTAATGTTCAGTCAGTATTAATTTCCCATGGAATCCGTTGTCGGGTCCATGTGGTTTGAAGGGGAAATAAGCGGTAGGTGAAAACCGTTTTTAGCCATCACACTGTAATATGTGCACATAGAATCAGTTTAAATAAGGATAGTTTTGTGTGTGGTGAGATACATAAGTACACTGTAAATATATGTGCGTTTATTGAACGTATTTGGTTGATGTTGCAATTGATTGGTTGAGCTCAGTGGTTTTTCACCTTCTATAACAGAAGCCTTTAAAAGGCCTCTTCCCAATTGAAAATTTCTTTAAAATCATGCAGTTTTCCCAAAAATCCAAACTTACACCAGCTATTTTGCTTCCCAAATCAACAATTTTAGCAGTAATTCTTCCCAAAATCAACAGGTTAAGGCCTCTTCCCAATGCAGAGAGAAAAAACACTGGAGCTGTTAGAGTTTGTATTAGTCAATTTTGTTGTACTTGTAACTAATACACGGCTAGCTTCATGATCGACAGTATGGATCATTGGTTCGTCCAATTTGTCAGGGTCCTTGGTTTAGGGAAATTTGGGGTAGATACATTTTGGAATTACAAAAGTGGTATGAAATTAGTTCATGTTTTGGAGTCATTAGACTATATGACGGTGTTATACCCAGTACCTGATCTTATAATAATTTTTGTGGTGGTAATGATATAGGTCTAAAACCTATGGTTGAGGTGACTTGGGAATTCGATACCCTTTTGAAGGAAATTAAGTCCATATTTCCCCATTCCCTGATTGCCTGGTCCCGAATTTTTACCCAGCCAATCTTGGCGTTATATTCCAGTAAATACTGTGGCAGACAAAATTCGAAAACGTATTAATAGTTGTCTCAGCTCTTTTGTAATTAAAAATGGTGACCGTGCCATTAAATACCCAGACAAATGGCCGGATCCAAGATTTATCCAGGACGATGGGGTCCAATTATCCTCCGTCCTGGGCTGTGCTATAATGCTCAACACGTTGTCCGGGGCTACATTGACTTTTACGGAAAGCGGAAATGTTATAGAAACACACACGACTGGTTTATTTCGGTTTGTTAACTATCATGAAAATACATCAAATGGAATAACCACACTTAAGTTTTACATTTTGGCCGCAGGTATCATGTATTTCATTGGATTGTACAGGTACTTTCATTAATTTTGTCAGGATACAATGAAATAATACCTCTCAAACATTGGGGAAGATACAGAGTGTGCGTTTTTGAACGGACTGAGTATACATTGGGTATAAATTCATGGTGGTTGTTATGGAAGCAGTCACTGTGGATTTATAACTTAATTAGCATTGGTAATTTGGTATACATTTGTTCATGGCTGGTTAGGAGTTATGATAGACCGCTTGTGGCGGAAGGTCCATTCTCTCCGCTCTGCTTCGTTCACGTCCCTTTTTGGCATATTCTATCATAACAGTGGTGACCGATGACGGAACATACTGTACTTGACATTTAAAAGTCAATATGCTTATTGTTTATTTATACATGTATGTTTATACAATTCCAGCCATGACAAATATATTGCCATACCTTAAAGTAAATGAATGGAACTTATTACATAGTTGTAGTTTCTGTGGTAGGACAAATATCTACAAGTATTATTGTATTACTATTGTCTGAGATTTATGCACCAGTCATACCTATCGTATATCATTTTTCTGTTCTAATTTCTATACATAATCTTCATATCACATGTATACACATATGCTGATGAAATAAACTGGAACTTATTCATGCTTTCATTTGTTCTGAAGTAAAGTTCTGCTGATTCATAATAACATACGTCGTCTGACATTAAAAGATGCAAGGTGTTGTTGATGCGGTATGGTGACGTGTACTGCATCATTTTACAAGTAACTATTGCATGAAACAACTCGTATATGCTCCGCCTTTCGATTTTTCAGGGACGCATTTTCATTGTCAACATCTCAGCTACTGAGTCAAGTACTGGGTTAAGAAAATCACTGGAAAGGGAGTGAGACGTGTATCGGTCCGTTACAACTGGCGTGATGCAGAACCAGTAAAACTATTAAAAAAGAGTAGGTGTCTCCCCTCTGTCCGAGACATAGCTAGCGAATGAGCCTTTAAACCACAGCTAGATAAATAAATAACAGCCAACCATTAATAAAAACGGAGATATAAAAATTACTATCGCGTCAAATTTGATGTACACCAATGTTCTGAGGAAACTCTTAAGCCACAATGACAAGAGGAATGTTTCTTGTCAAGAAGAATATGCCACCATTGATTGTATACACTATCAAATAAATATTGAAAACAAGAACACACGTTAATTTTACTTAGTTTGTTTTATTCATTTTTTTATTACTTTTACATTTATTATTGACATAAATAAAACATATGATTTAAATACGTGTATGTCATCGTACAAATGTTAGTACACGTACGCTTAGCCGAATTTCTAAACGTCCATCTTAGTACTGGAAGAAAATCACAGAGCTTAGTTGATTATCATGTGGACTTTTATTGTATTCAATCCAACATTGATTTTGAATACTTGATTACTTTGTATATATCTATAATAAATATTGTACACCATAAGAGTTAATTCACTTACTAGTACATTTGTATTAGGCTTTTTTTAATAATCAAGTTTTATATTGTGAGCCTTTAATAATTCGACTTAGTGTACATGACATTTAATTCACACATGTAACAAATAATAAACGAGACACAAGACAAAAATCGAAGCACTGCAAGTACTAATGAAAGCTGGACTTACATGACTTACATAGGCTTGCACTGCAACATGTTAGGGAACTGGTTTAACAATTGCATAACGGTTTAAATGTAGTACTTTAGTTCCCATCAAAATCCATACGCGACGAGAGAGTGGCAAGAAGTCACGCTTTCATCTTTTCTTAACAGGAAACAATCTCCCCTGTATATTTTTGAAAGACCTAAGGCCGGTTCGTTTGGTCAAATAGAAGAGCAGCGGGAAGAGACAGAGCTCAATTGATCGATTAGTCATCTTCTGATTTTAGAAGCTCTTCTATTTATTCCGCCCGACGACTAGAAGAGACAGAAGAGATATTAGTTACGTGACCAAACAGCATGACAATACCGTTTGAAAATATTTCTTTTATTTAATCTAAAACGATGTTCATTTTCTTCAAGTAGCATGTCATTTACTATCAACGATAAAATACGACAGTTCATAAAACCACGGGTTGCGTTCGATTCGGTTTCTCTTCTAAGCTCTCCTAACCGACGTATGCACTTCTTACGAGAGTCCAATTGAACCGGTCTCTAGAAATATTTCCTTCCTCACTCACACTTTAAACAGCAATATACAAATAAATGCAATTAAAAACATGTCCTACGTATGTACAATGTATATACACAAAAAGCTGCATTGCAAACAAATATACACAATATGATAATAAAAATATACGTTATCATAATCATAATCATGGTATATACAATGAGCAAAAATGTGAATACATATTATGGAATACGTATTAAGTACTAAATTACACAAATACTTATGAGCAACTATTTTTTGAGTTTGAAAAGTAGTGAGCAATGAGTGTATGTGAATGTGTTTATGGACAACACAACCAAAGTGACTAGTATTCTAACAATCTAAACCAAGGTTTGATTAAAAGAAGAAAAATATCATTTGCTCAGTACGTGAAATACTTGGTGCTCATTGGCAACGCAATATAACCAGTTAAATGCAAGGTGTTGTTGATGTGGTATGGTGACGTGTCCTGACTGCATCATTTTACAAGTAACTATTGCATGAAACAACTTTCGTATATGATCCGCCTTTCGACACAAAATGTTGCCTTTTTTCACAGGATGGCCTTTATTCGGAGGTGGTCGCTAACACAGGTTTGACTATAATTCAATGTGCTTCCATAGATTATCATGGATCCTGCAACACTGAGTCTATGAAATATGAGCATAGTCGTATGTACTAAAAGCTTAATTTATGGTTAGCTATTCTTATAATTATGATGTTCCAATAGAATAGAACTGAGTTTTAAAAAAAGCTTTGGAAAATCACTTATAGATGATATAGTTGAACCTGTCTTAAAAGGATATCTTACTTGTTCTTGTAAACCTTTGTCATAAGCTTAGCTCTATAGATGAAATAGTGACAATATAAAAAAATATTAAACTAAAATGAAGATCTTTAAAGACGCTTGGATTTTGTTTAAGTTTCATTATAAAACAGGATTGACTCAGTAGTTCAATAATAAATACAAGTTGCAAGTTCATCACAACTTTTAATACTGGTTTAAATGGCACATTTTGTGGATATAAATTCATGTATACATATCATTCATTAATAACTATGCAATGAACGCATCCGGACACGATAATTACATGTACACAATGTTGTGTCTTTTATTTATCAAATTCATTCGTAGTTCATTCATTCGCTGTTTATTTAACCAGTATAACTTTATTTTAGTAAGTGACTGATACTTAACTAGGATAAACTTAATTTAAGTGCCATACAAGGAGAATCGCCATTTTATACTTGAACAACGATGGTGTTTTCATAGATGATGAAACAGACAGTTTCTGCAGTCACGATACAAACTCATGAACATGTGGTCGCATCTATGAATGTTACACCAAGCACAAAGACACCTGAACACCATACACGACCTATCACACTTAGAATGGTGGAATGTTTTAGGCAGACATTCGAGATATACATTCATTTTCCCCGCGCTGTCATCAACTCTGAAAAAAAAAATCATTATGGTCAGTTTACATAATTAACAGAACGATACAATTCAGCGCGACTTGTTTATAATTAATTTAAATTTACACTACACTACACTTCTATAATACAAATGTATACACTACACTACACTATAGACTACACTACATTTCACTATAGACTACCGTACACTATACACTACACTATGGACTACATTACACTATAGACTACACTACACTATGGACTACATTACACTATAGACTACACTACACTATGGACTACACTACACTATAGACTACACTACACTATAGACTACACAACACTATAGACTACACTACACTATAGACTACACTACACTATAGACTACACAACACTTCGCTAAAGACTACACTAGAGACTATACTTCACTTCATTATATACTACACTTCACTTTAGACTACACAACACTATAGACTACACTACATACTACATTATAGACTACACTACACTTCACTACACACTATAGACTACACTACACTATACACTACACTATAGACTACACTACACTATAGGCTACACTACACTTCACTATAGACTCATTATACTACACTATAGACTATACTACACTTCATTATAGACTACACTACACTATAGACAACACTACACTATAGACTCGACTATAGACTACACTACACTACAGACTACACTACGCTATAGACTACACTATAGACTACACTACTCTTCACTTTAGACTACACTATATACTGTATTACACTTCACTATAGACTACACTACACTATAGACTACACTACACACTACACTATAGACTAGACTATAGACTACACTACACTATAGACTACACTACACACTACACTATAGACTACACTACACTATAGACTAGACTATAGACTACACTACACAATAGACTAGACTATAGACTACACTATAGACTACACTACACATTACACTATTGACTAGACTATAGACTACACTACACTACACTTCACAATATTGTCATAAAAAATACACATTTTCAGATCATATTATCTCTAGACATAGTAATTAAACCTGACAAGCTCAGTCCGATAAAATTATGAAATGCAGTCATGCGCGTTATATCAAAATTAATTACGCATTTATCAAAATTAATTACTTACCCTATGCCAAATGAAAGCAATGGCACACACTAATAGCGTAAATGATGATTGCACTATTGGTCCACCTGTATAAAATAGAACGTTATATCGTGACAATATGATAATTATTGTGTAATTTGAAAATATCCGATTAATTGGACAGTAAAATGCTGGTTTTTACGCCCCTTTTCAACAGTCAGAGTCGTATGAGACGGACAGTTCACCTTACCATCGTTCCTGGGAAGAACCAGTATTAGACTCCCATTTTCCGTAAGCAACAGTTACTGTCTACTTTCTCGCATCAAGGGATCCACGACTCTCAAACAAACATATTTTAATAAGATATCCAGTTCATGTTTTGTTCATAATCGCTGAACCATTTATCAATCCTATTTCAAATATGATTAAAAAAAGTGTAAAAATATGTTTCATATACTCATTTGATCGTTAACCACTTGAGTTTTAACAAAGATACACGACTCTTTCCATGTGGTTATGATAAAATTATTTGAAATATATTTAGATCCAACACACTTAATTGAGGAAATATACCAGATACATCTATATAATCACACTATTTAGTTGAGTACTATTTCCTTGGGCGGCTGTTTTTTATAACCAATTTGTTATGGAGTCCAAGGAATGTAGATAGGTATACGATTACAAGGGAAGGTGATTTCGATAAACTGTCTCTCTTACAAGTTATCAGAATAAAGTGTCCCAGAACATTTTATTCGACTGATACAAGTTAAGTGGATTTTCTATGAATTCGCGCATGCTCAGTTCGTTATTACAGAATTTGATATATATATATCTGATTAAAGACAATCTACTACTTCGGGAGCATCCGAAAAAAGGGTCGTCAGATTTTTCGACGGTTAATTAAAAATATACAGAACCCGCCCAAACTTAAATATTACAAGTTAGGTATATTTACTTTAATATGACACTGTAACAGTGTTTCAAATTCAATGATTCAAAATAAATATATGCTGGGATTCGATCAATACCATTAAGAACTTACAACTTTTTGCCACTTGATTTTCTGCAGTCATACCAGAACTACAGTCTTCGGAATACTCTTCAATATTATCTGAAAGAATGAACATCATCATCATGAACAAACTGGGGACATTCCAATTCTTGATTTATATAATTGAAATCGTTACAGTCAAATCTGTGAACAAAGGCCACTCTTGGGAAAGGCAAAATATGGCTTTTATTGACAGGAGACCCATATTCAGAGGTTATTTTGTTCTAAAAATTCAGTGGCAGATTTTAAAGGAATGACCTTTATTCACAGGGTGACCTTTATTCAGAGATGGCAACTATAGTGTATTAATAATTTGAGTGACAATGTTACAACGAACAATTGGATCCTGTATAAGAAAAAGGTAGATGCAGACATATAAAGGATTCGTTCACTAGTCTGTCCGCCGGTCCGTACTTCTGTGAATCCATGTACCTACTACTACCCCAGGTAAATACAATCCAACGAGCTATCATTGCTCTGTCTATGAAATGAGATTTATTTTGCTTGCGACCACCAGTCTGCTCCGTATGTCAAATGTCAAATGATGCAATCATGCTGTTCAAATACACCGTTTGAATCAACACATTTTTTTTGTTACATACATTATACAAACATGTATTAAAACACGTTGCAGGGGTGGTATATAATGGCTATTAAGCTATTAAGGCCTAAAATACATGGCAACACGGACCAAAAAACACAAGTATGTGTATGTACCGTGCTTTGGTCCGTGTTGCCGATTTACCTATTCATGTCATTTCAAGTGTAAAATTCTGTACTTAAAAGAAAACGTTATTTTGGCTATAAACTAAGGCATTTAAAAGCCTACATTTGTATTCATTAAAGCTTCTGTGATCGGACACTCGAACAATCTTTATGCTTCAAATGTTTAAATTGCGTAAGATTTAGTACGTCACAGTCACGATGACAGACCAAACAGATATCAGAATGAACAATTCATCAAGTCACGCTTCATGTGTTTCATATAGTAAATATACAATAGACTATTTTTAGTGATGTGAGTCTCTCCGCAGTTAAAGAAACCGCATGATCAGATTTTATCGGTTATTTTCACATGTACATGTACCCTTGGGGAGAAAATAAGGGGATTTCTTTCACACTACCCACTTTTAAAGTTCGTGTCTTTCATACAATTGTGGTCAATGACAAGCCTTAGAAATTGTGGGGTTTGGGTAAATTTTATTTCATATTTGACGAAGTCAGGATAAAATTAGATTCTTTTCTATTTTTATTTGATACGACTATTCAGAGCTTCAGGATAAAGTAAAACGTAAAACATCCGGCAATTCAATGCAAAGTTTCAGATCAAACGAATTTGTTATTTTGACTTAACTGATCCCGAAACTAAAGTGATCATCTACCCATCAAAAATACAAGCCGTTGATGTTTCATGAATCTCATGAATCTGGTCATATGGTTCTACAGTTCACGAGGTACTCTATATGTAGTCCCTGTTTCCACCCTAAAATTAAAATCAGGGGAAACTATCATCTCGATGTATCAGACGTTGCAATATCTGCTGGAATGCATTTAAAATATTTAAATAAAGTCTCCAAAAATAATATACTCCGTTGTCTGAGGGTACGTTGTCGTAAAAACCTGGTATAACGGTCCCAAACATAGATTTTCAACTGTAAAGTGACCATCTATATCTAACCATAAAGTGACCGTCTATGTCGAACCAATTAAGTCATCATTTCTCACCTGATCGGACAATTTTGTTTTGAGCTCCGAAATCGATATTTAATTAATGACAATTGCGTAAACAAGTCAGTGTCCACGCTCGCGATTATAAAATTAGTCTGTGTGAATATGTTTATAATGTTTTGTTTATTTGCGACATGTTGCTAAAATAAATACATCGAAACGTATAAATACCGTGTTCCGTATCTTATAACACGATTAAATGATTATTACAACACACCGACGATCGCTCCAAAATGTAATAAACACAGCGAATTTCTCTAATAATTTATACATCGAAGTTCATTTAGATCGAACAATTCTTCCTAAGTCCTTTGACATAAAGAGTTTCGGCTGCATTTTCAAGAGCACGACCATTCGGGCTACCAAATAGCAAGATGCACTAGACTGGACCAGTAAGCTATTGATTGTCGTTCGGACCTGCCTTAATGTCGAACCCTGTCGTCACAGTGCCCATATAAATACTAAACTAGTTCTCGTTGTAGCCCATCAGGCAGAGTCAAATTCTCAGTCGACTGAAACCACTTTATTGAAATATTGACACGTTTCTAGTAATTTATAGGTGATTGACATTGACGAGACGACAACGATATTAAACAGCTACTAGCATTCGGTGAACACCACTTAAAAGTAGTTTTGCTTCATCCTCAGTAATATAACACAATGATTGATAGTGTACTAAATTCAACGCCATGTTTGTTTACTATAGTAGGATTGGATTCGGTTCGTTTATTGACAGATGGGCAGATTCATTCCCGTCGTTGTTTATTCTTAGACTATAAATAGCGACTGCGTCATCAAGCTAACACTAGTTGGTGTGAGTAACACGTGACCTCGCTCTATTTCTGTTTTGTTTATATCACGTGATGACCATTGCGGATATTTCGGGCACTATCAGTAATCTGCTTCGGTGCAAGAAGTTGCGATTTTGCATTCCAGAGTGTACGGCGCATCCTGTCGCCGTACAATAAATGACTAAATATAACTCTAGACTAGCATAAAAGCCGACGCTCCAAACCAACTTGCATTAAAGTAATGAGTGGAATTCGTTGTCGTACGCGTCTTCCTTCATGGTAACCTATATCAACCACAATATTAGCTCATGTGTTTCTTCCCCGCGCATGCGTACACGCAGGTACATGATAAAAATATACAAATATTTATTAAAATGACAATAAGCATTAGCTATGTACGGCTTTTACCAACAAGGTACATTTTGTATGTTGATTTATGGTCAATGTAGTACATGTATATGGAAATATATACTAGTATCTTGAATATAAGTATTTTGTTAGCGTGCAGCTTGTATTCTAAATAATACGCTCGTTATAGTATGATTACACTACATAAATAATACATTACGCTCTAAGCGGACACTCCTTTCACGTGAGAGAACAAATTTACCGAAAAGCAAACAATTTGTAAAACTGCGTCATTTGACAATTTGCGTACTACTCCCGTAGTTCTACTCTACTTACTACATGTTTGAGCGACATGGGTTATTAATCTTAGATGTGTAAAATGATATTTCAAAACTTATGTGAATTAATGACGTGAAACTAATAATGATATCGGTTTTAACCGAATGAGTGTATGAAAAAAAGATTTAATTAAGTGTATAAAAAAGCACAAACTGGGTCAAGCACTCGATTAAAGATATCATATCTACTTCGCATATGTCATTAATACAGGTATTTTATTAAGCATTATACGTTGAAATTGGGTGCAGCGATTATATAGCGGCTACACTGTGTATATTGCTTAAATGATAACAAACGCCATTTGAATATAAATACCTTTTTATTTTGTTCCGAAAGCGTCTAACGTATTGTATCAATTATGAATCGTTTACGATCGTCATAAAAGCATTGCATAATAATTCACAAACTTGCGTCATTGTTACACACATACATAAATCTACCTCTTTAAAAAATGTGGTAAAAATCCGCCGGTTCATCATTGAATTAAATGTTTTACATACGTGTGGTTATTTAGCTCATGAATGAGGAATGTTTTCATGCAAGATGTCTGACTGTTACTAGACGAATCAAATGACCTGACATCCATTAGGGGATATCTTAACTCATGGAAGCAAATAATTTCGCTTAAAACCCACCTTCTCATTGGCTAATAATAATGTTGTTTTTTCTGTAACATCGGCAATAAAGCAGTCACAAAAAAAACAAGAAAACAATATTTTGAATAAGTGTTCGATGTATGAAAGGATATCAGTTAGGATATGATGACGTATTATTTACATTAAAACCAAGCTAATATACATTTACACATCCTGATATACAATCTGTTATATTATTATTATTATATACTCGTATATATACGTACCAGACTGATATACAATCTGTTATATTATTATTATTATATACTCGTATATATACGTACCAGACTGATATACAATCTGTTATATTATTATTATTATATACTCGTATATATACGTACCAGACTGATATACAATCTATTATATTATTATTATTATATACTCGTATATATACGTACCAGACTGACTATAGAATTATCACTTAACCAAAACGTCTGTATAAAAAATGATAAGTCAAAATGGGTATTTATCTTAAAAGAGTAGTCGATATTTTTTGCCGTTGTAACATAATTTTATGGCAACAAAATGATTTATTGGATTATCTTACATATAAATACAAAGTCCGAATGGAAAATTTCATTTCGTTTCTGAAAAAAGCGCATGACGATTATGTTCAGTTTTGAAAGAAGTTGAGCCGACCAATATCTTGATTGTTTTGTTACTATACATCAAGGTAAAACCTCACTATATTAATTTGTATTTTCATTGACATGTACTAATAGATGAACAAGCTTGATTCACAACTCATACAAATGTTAAGGAGAGCGTAAATCTAGATAAGTACGACCACGTTTAGGATCTTAAACTTGTCTTATATTATACTAGAATATACAATAATTATATATAGATTAGAACAGTTTTTAAAATAGTTAAAGTACAGTGTAACCTCTCCAAAGCAACACCCTTTGGGAGTAGCAAAATTATGTTGTTGTTGAGAGGTTGTGGCTCTATAGAGGTTAAATCAATAGATAAATCGTACAGTGGGAAAACATCATGCTGTTGTTGAAGAGAGGTTGTGGCTTAAGAGATGGTCGCTCAGGAGAGGTTGTACTGTTATAGAATTAAATTGACTTACCTTTTGTTTCATATTCGCATAAACACTTTATATTCTGGCCTAGATTCTTTGTACAGGTCTTGGGTTTTGAGACCCCAGGGTTACTGCAGTCAACGGTTTCACTTGATACGATTAGCTCCGAGAATGTATTCCAGCACTTGCAATAGGCCTAAAATAAAAAAAAATGTAACCTCAATAGCGTTGATCTTGTTTAATAATTTTGTTAGCGGTAGTTCAGCCGCGTTCTGATAGTGAGGACATTGTAATGCACTTACAATATATATACATAATATATCAAATTCTCAAACCAGGAACATTCTTAAAACATCACCTCATCTAACTGTGTAATAACTATTGTCTACATAGACCAGTCATCTAAAGTTCAAAATTGGCCTTTTGGGGAATAAATTAGTACATAAGCCATTTTTGGTATATTGGTTCTTTATGTGATAGAGAATTACCAGAAAAAAGTCCCCAAGAATCCTATGGTGCAATAGCGAGATTTTTGGGCTAAAAGATGGAAAAAAATAATAAAACTGCGAATTTCTGGAATCCCTGTGTAACTCAAAAACAGTTCATTCCAGATATTTTAAATTTTCTACACTGGTAGAAATTTATCAACAGCATTTTTTTTAATGTTTTTTATATCGGCTTAGAATCCAAGATGGCCGCCATAATCCAATATGGCCGCCAAAACTTCATTCGGTTTAAGATTAATTTTTGAATTGTCGTATAAAACATTTTCTGCAATAAAAAACTGTCAAGTTAGTAGCTTTTTCCAGTATTTAAGCATTGAAAGGTATTTAATCAATATATTTTTAGTAATTTACATTAATTTATAAAGATTAATCAAAGTACTGACGGAAAGTCAACTTTGTCGTATTTTAGCATTTTCATGGCGAAAACGCGGAAACTCGTACGACGTGGCGTAAATCACCACCATATGTTCGAGAACTACTTTAAATAAAGAATGAAACTATTTTCAATATTAGTAAATCTTGTTACCTCAACAGTTTATGAATGAAACTTTTGTGCGTTTGAACACTTAATTATTATACATTATACTTATAAATAAGTTTTACAGTTTAAGTTGCCATAACATAATATTTCTGCAGTAATAACTGCAGCTTTTATCAAAAGTCCCACTCTGCAATGTATACAACAAGTGGTACTATTTTCTGTCCTGTTATTGGGCCGAGGGTAACTATTTTGAATATGATGATGTAGGAAAGTATCACCTTTCAAAAACATAGATTTGGTACTTCAAGAAGTAGTTCTAGATAGCAAAAATGAATTCGACTTCTTTTGTTTCAGACGCATTTTTTGTGGAGGTTAGTTTATAGTTACGATATACAATGAATATGTTAGTGGCGGTGATTTTTATGTGATTACTTTTTATTACAATGTTGTTTTTCTATCACAATGAATCCTTATATTAATTTTCACTGTTGGAAATGCAATGTTTAATGTTGTTTTACGGCGCAGCGTTAACATAAGTTATGTAAAGCGAAATTAAATAAGAGGACGCCAAGAAGTATGTTATCAGATTGGTAAAAGGATATATAGTCATGTTAATAAGAAATGAAGCGCAACTAAAAATGTAAAATGAAATAGTTGCTATTGATATGTAGTGACAAAACAAATAAGAGTGTGTGAGACTAATATCATTTACATTGCATTATATTATAGTGATACAGATTATATAACATCAGATTAAATGGGTTGATGCATGTGGTATATGTTTCTTTCGTTCTTGGTATTTGGTTTGGAAAGTGCCAAGTGGTGGAATTACATTCAAAGATATGTTTTGATAAAGTGTAATTAACAACTTGGTATGTATTGTTAAAGAAATTTAATTTTAGTTTTAAAATACAAATGTATAACGAGCGGCAAGTTTTTGTTGTTAAAAAAGGGATACTTAGTACTAGTATTTCATTTGCCTCAACATAGAGACTCCAGGGACAGGTCTTTAACCATGAATATGTAGTGATCCATGGGCTATTAGATATGATTTCCAGGCTGATCCATATACAATGAATGGATAAGAGACCGATATAAACGTATAAGTACTTTTCTGTTAGACCCTCAGTCAGTGACAACTTTCAGGAGGTATTGAGTCTTCTAGCAATTACTTTTTTGAGTGATTTAATATCACTACTATAAATGTAAGTCTGGAGTCAAATATAACCCCTATAGATAATTAAAGTCTGGTACAACCTGAATTGGTGTGTTGCCCATATAATAAGACATAGTTCCGGATGCATTTAAAAATGTATTGAAACTGTGAAACCATTTTGATCCGACATAGTTTCATATCAAGTATATCATTGATGGAGCCGTCTTTTAACGAGGTTTTTGTTTTTCGACTCAAAACATCAAAGGATTCAAGTAAGACCATCTACATAAAGGGAGCAGTCTACTCCTGGATTTAAAACTTCAACTTCACTATTAATTTTGATACTAAATGGGGTGACACACAGGATACAGCCCTGTGGCACACCCATTTATTGTTTGTGTGGATCTGAAAGAGAGTTTCCCACTTGGACACGGAAGAAAGCCACAATAAAAAAGTGGAAGGTGGCATCTGAGTATTGCGTGAAGAGAAAGAGTATGAATGGGCTTTTAAGAAATTAATTGATAATGAACTTTGTCTGGACCAGAGAATTTAATTGTACTTCTCTTGGTTTTGGAAGAGATATTAAGTTGTTTCTCTCATCCCAGGTCTTGTGTGCCTGAAAAAATCTATCTCTGTGTAGCCTAAATTAACGTTGCTAAGAGACTTTTACATGAAAAGTTGGAGATGACACTTGTGGAAGTGACCACTTTCCCAGCTTATTTCATCAGCATGTCCGTCTGTCTAAGACCAATCCAAACTGCGGAAGCTAGCAATAGCGAATTTGAAAAAAACTTCATTGAGACCAGACTTATGATTACTTATGAAAAGTTAGACAATAGTGAGGACGTGTCTAACATCGTTACTTCACTGCTGAAGGCTCAATCCCTCTGACCTCCACAAACTCTAGAAGCCATGACAAACTACAAATGTATGGTATAATGATGACTGTATATGGGTTACGTAAACCCTCAAGGAATTTGGCATTGGCATCTTTCATTATTGTCTGATTAGTTGTTTATTTTTGTTGTATGACATATCGACTCTATAATTTTAGCAGCCATATTGGATTTATATCATTCATAATCAACATTAAAATACAAAAGTTCTCAGAATTTATCAATATCAAATGTTAAAAATGTCTTAGGCATAATTCTAAAGTTGAATAATTATAGTGGTTCTAGAATGTCATTTTTTGTGTTTTACACAGTTTATGCCCAAAATTGCATTGTGAGCTTTATAAGTTCAATATTGACTTTGAAAAGAAATTCATCACAAATAATATAAATGTAATTTCTTTTTTTCTTACATTTGTACAGTAAAACAATTTGGCGGCCATTTTGGATTGGAGCGGCCATATTGGATTTATGCAATGAATAATCAAGTTCATTAAAATACAAAAGTTGTTAATATTCATCAGTATCAAAAGTTAAAAGTGTCTTGGGCATAATTCTGAACTTGAACAAATATAGTGCTCTAGAATGTCATATTCGAGTTTTTATACAGTTCATGCCCAAAATTACATTTTGTGTTTTTATAAGTTTTGCTATTTGTTTTTTTAATAAATTCATCATAAATAAGATAAAAGTAATCTTTATTCTTTTTTTACATTTGAAATTAAAATGACTGATATAAGAGGCAATCAGTCAAATTTGGATTTAAACAGTAAAAACAACATTTTGGCGGCCATTTTTTATTATTGCGGCCATTTTGGATTTGACTCGAGAGTAAAACTAAATCAAAATGATGTCTCTTATCAATACACTTCATCTTGGAAAATTAAAACTCATTTGGCCAAATAGTTTTTGAGTTATACATCGATTCCTGAAATTCCCAGTTTGATTTATTTTTTTCAACTTTTAACCCCAAAATATCGCTTTTGCACCATGGGATTCTTGGGGACTTTTTTCTGGGTGTTATTCACCACAAACAGAACCAACATACCAAAAATGGCTTATGTACTAATTAATTCCCCTAAAAATTTATGATGACTGGACTATACAGTACTACTATGTCCGGCAAATAACGAGAGATCATTTTTGAAAAAAATAGACTTAATGAAATTCACGACATACTTTGTAATCAACATCGCAGTTGTCTCCCTTTTTGCCATTGCTACAGTTGCACTTAGGAACTGGATCATCACCATAACATTCATATTGTCCTTTACTGCCACATGCTTTATCATCATAGTTCTTCATGTCTCGCCGGACCTCACCTAAATCCATTTGAAAGAATGTTATTTTGATAATAATCAACCAAAAGCAAAAAATGGAGTATAATTAGAGGCTGGGGGTTATTACTGAAGAAAGTAGACTGTGTGGAGGGGTTTAAATTTTTTTTAATTTGAAGAAGTTAAATGGTGCATTATGGTGCGATTTTGTTCTGTTTTTTAACCTCATTTAATTGGTTGCGTTTGCGTTAGAAAACCCGACAAAGAGGAAAGATCAGAGCTCTTCAGAATGGTATTTCAGTCAATTATATTTCATTTCTCTCTATGGAGGACTTCTAGGGGGGGGGGGGGGAGGTTGCGTCCCCCTTGAAACTGCCTCTGTAAAGATGTTTTAAGAGATACAGTAAACCGTACTCCAGATTTTCAAGGCCTTTTTTTCGATCTTTAAAGGAAAAACAATTTTGTCATCTTGTCACAAATTTTGGAATTTCCAATGTTCTAAATATAGAAAAAGTAATCTATGATGTATATTTAGATCTGACTGGTTCAAGTCATAAAACGGGTTTCCGATCCAATGCATCATACAAAGGAAATGAAGCATAACTAATTGAAACATCCACCTTACTATCATTGTTGAAGTAACGGACGTGTGATAAATTGTAATAAATTCTACATAAAACACCATAACTTAACCAACAATTACCTTAAACCAGCAGCATATACATATACCAGTTGAATGGGGTCTAATTTCGGGACATTTTTTTATTAAGGTAATTATGGGTTAAGTTAGAATTTATTACGATTATACCGTCACAGGTCCGTTACTTCTGCCTGTGATTTAAATCAATTAATCACACATCAAACCGGAGTTGTCGTAAGTACGTTAGTAAACGACAACTCTTGGTAGAGATTGATTCTTTTATGGCACGATTATCGTTCTTTTAATAATGATATACTAGAACTTACAATTGATAAAATAGGAACCCAATTCACACCGAACAAATCTGTCGCTGGTCATATTGAGACAGCTGTCATTGCACAGAAAGCAACCTAAAATAATATACCACAATAAGATTTTGTACAGAATACAATCAAATCTCTAAACGAAGGCCATTCTTGAGAAAGACCAAATGTGGCCTTTACTGACAAGTGGCTTTTATTTGGAGATCATTTAGTTCTAAATAATCAATGAAGGTTTTAAAAGAATGCCTTTATCCACAGGGTGGTCATTTTTCAGAGGCGACCACTGACACAGGTTAGACTGCAGTATAACAATCTGACTAAAGTATTCGATCTTCCTTACGGCAAGATCTGATGACGGCCTATACCAGTTTCTATTTTCAAAAGTCGGAATTTCCATGATCACTATTTATATCTATTTATAATTCAGCCAATCGTATAACTCGTTTCATCGGTACTTTGGCCGAATGAACTTTCTACCTGACGATGTTATTTAAACGTTAGTAAACATTAAATTACGTATAACATATTTGTCTGCAACCACATTTTGATTTTTTTAGTAATCCTGATCGATTCGGCCATAGTAGTATAGAAAATTTAGTAAACACGCATGTCACATGGGCGCTATCATTACATTTAGTTGCGTAAGAATAGGTGTTCGTGATAACTACAAGTCAAATATCGTTTTTTACTGCGGTTAAAAATAGAATCAGATCACTTTCAGAATTATGAAAGTAAGGCGCTGATTGGCTAGTGGAAAAGGTCACCTGAGGTGACCTTCTATAGGTCGTCTTCAGATCCTCATAGCGTAGCGGGTTTGATGATATGATTTTAATCAGATTGGCAGTATAATTATATAAATTCAAGATAATGCAGTTTGGGCGTAATTCACAACATGTAGAAACTTCCTTCAGGGTATGTATTTATGAATTACCTATACCCCCCCCCCTAAAGGTCAAGCATACTGTTTCTTGTTTAAGGAAAGTCGCTTATACAACATTTGATATTTTCTTCTGAGAAACTTACTTGAATTTTTAATACTATCCTCATAGGTCACCTGTCCCTTTCCCTTGGCTGAAAAGATAAAAAAACATACATTCTATGTGGTAAATATGCAATTGTTCGTGGAATCTTGTAATACTGTCAAAACGACATTTCATCCTACAATGTGCGACAAAATCGAAGAGAAATAGATATAACGAGTCAAACGTTGCAATATTCCTTACAACTAAACGACGTAATTCTGTACCTATAAGGCAGAATCATGTATATGTTATAAGAATGGCGTCTCGTATAAGTTTATTGAATTAAATTGAACTTTCCTGGTATATTAGCGGGTAAAACTCTTACCTTCACTCTTAGCTTCACCATTAGTATGGTAAACCACACCAATACATTTCTTATCTGGACGGGAACTAGTGTTCACCAGATGTACTGAAATTGGTGAGAAGAAATATTTTACATCTTTACTTAATTTTATGTCTAAATCTTACCAACGGTAGTCATATATATACTGTAACCTCTATAGAGCGGCCAACCTTTGAGCACCAACCTCCCTTCAACAACAGCTTGCTTTTTTGTGTTCCAACCCTTCCACAATGAACCGGCAACTTTTCCACATATGGAGGAAAAAAAAACTTCATACATGTCATATGAACATATACCTACAACTTAAAGTTCAAACACATGTAGGCCATGATTTTACTGGGTAGATGTATCTTAAAAAAGGCTACAAAAGGCTTGGCAGAGAAATGGTACATTTTGTACTTATGAGATTTTAGATATAGCTGGCTTTTACTCGGATGTTTAGTTCACCTATTTCAGTATCATTACGCCTATGCTAAACAGTGCATGTACAGTAAACCCTGTGTTAAAGACCACCTCAAAATAATGGTCACCCTGTGAATAAAGAGAATTCTTTTAAAACCCGTTATTGATTGTTTAGAACAAAATGACCTCAGAATAAGGGCCATCTGTCAATACAGGTCATATTTTGAATTTCTTAAGGATGGCCTTTGTTCACATGTTTTCCACAGATGGTCACTAACTCACGTTTGATCGTATAATATACATGTGTATATCAATAAAAAAAGGATTTCATGAAAAAATAAGTACAAAATCCAATCCTCTTCAAAATCCACCTGACAAACACACAAAAAAATTCCATCCTCTCCATAACACGTTTTCTGTTTCACATACAAAGATTTACGATAAAAATATAACAAGAAACTCACTCTCGGGATTCATGTATTCGGTAACATCCTGACCCGTATGACTTGCTGCCATACCATGATTATGGTTGCTCTCTGCTGGGGACGAACTATTTCGAGTAGCACTGACTGCGACAGCGATTATTATTGTCCCAATAATGACAAGACCAACACACAGCCCGATACATATCACCTGTAGGAAAATAATCCATTAATATAAGAATAGTTTGTATAATATGTTCCACCACACGTACATCGCAATGTAACCAATCACATTTAGTATTTGATGTGTAGAATTTTGGTTTCATATACTAGTACTGCCACGTAAGCATGGAATTCTATTATAAACACTTGTTAA
Source organism: Lutraria lutraria (assembly GCA_964023205.1). Lineage (NCBI taxonomy): Eukaryota > Metazoa > Mollusca > Bivalvia > Venerida > Mactridae > Lutraria > Lutraria lutraria. Next base: position 35,618,539 of record OZ026838.1, on the reverse strand, counting down.
CCTTCCGATATAAAATACGATAAAAAAATCTGCAAGGATAAATTCTGCAGATATGTACCTTTGGTGCTATATGCTAAACAATCGATTCTTTTTGCATTTACAATCTACTAACAACAAACGTTGCGCTCAACTGTATTTATTCTGTAAAGACAACGTACAATCACGATTGTTTCCCTTTGACAAAACCACAGAGACAAGAATAGAGTTAAAATGTTACACTATCTAAGTTGTAAACACATTAATTTTAATGCATGGATTGACACACGTATTGTAGATAACTGAAAACTTACACGTCTTTTACATGAGTTAGTCGCTCTTGATCTGTCCTCTACCTAAAACGATAAAGTTACATAAAGTAATAAAATGCAGCGTGAAGTATCACAGAATGTGACAACACAACAAAAGCACGTATAATTATCTATCAAGTTAATTAATCATATTTACATACTTCTTGTCCGTTCATCATCGCTTGAGATTCCATTTTCAAATGCACAACTTTAACACTAATATACATACACTGTATTTTGCAAAATGAAAAATAGATATTCCAGATTGATTATTTTTAGAAACAAGTAATAGATAAAGTGGCTTCCCTATAAATGTGATGGATTCCCATGAGTCAAATGGAAAGTACCAAAACTAAGTAAATTCCCCATTTTGACCTTGATATTAATATGTGTGCCACAAATTACTTCGAACATTCAAGGAGCGAGGTTTGTACTTATCGAACAAGTTTAATCAAAATCAAATCATGCTTATATATTTGTTGATTTTTTATTTCACGGACGGTACTTTGGAGGGGATGTAGCCTGAGCGTACCAGACATGTTGCATACAAAAAATAATGAACATTAATTTTGACATCTATAAAATATTACCACGAGACTGAACATTATACATTAACAATGATACACTTAATGATATATACTCGTACTGATGGTATAATTGATAAATGTCGCAAAGATACGTTAAGTGCGAAATTTGATACCATGAAATTTCTTTGGAAACAATTACAATGTACAACAATCAGATTAAACATATTGACAAGAATTTTGATAACATTTAACTCCGAAGAAGCGGCTAATATGTGCCCATTACAACAATGTAACTTGACAATGCGTGCAATCAAATTTCGTAATTTTTGTGTGTTTTGTGTTTTTTTCTCCATTGGGGAAAGACGTATAGATAAATTTCTAAAATAACTACAAAAGAATCCGCGGTGTGGTATGCGAACGTTGACATATTTTAAACTTATGATAGAGATTGCATCTTGTTAATTCTTTTATAAGTACTAGTTTTTATTTACTGTTAAACATTAGGGTAATATGAAAGCACCATTAACGTTTTGGATGTTAATATTAAAGTGGGTATTATTTTACCTAGAAAGATGTCTTATCACTGAAAATGACTTTTACTTGCAATTAAAACATTCCAAAATTTTCTTTCTATTTTTAATCATGAAGTACGTACAGAAATGTGTTTTTAATGATATTGCAGAAAAATACGAAAAAAATCTGATAACATTTTTACGAAATGTGATTAAAGAAAGGCATTATATAAATATTGTTTAAGAGCACCAATGATATTTTACTATCATTTTATCTATTGTTCTGCATTACTAAATTCAAAAAGCGAATGTTTAATAATACAAACAAAACTAGAGTAATGAAGCTTTATACAAAACTGTTCTTGTTATTAATCGACTGACGATGCTGGTCACTACCATGTTGAAATAAAGAACTAATTAATAGTACTGTAAAGAACAGGAGGGGGGGGGGGCTATGGTAGAATGACAAACTAAACCCTTAAACCAGGCCCTTAAATATGTCGACCCTTAAACAAGGCAGATAGAACAGACCCTTAAACCAGACCATTACGCTTCAAACATTTGTATTCCTAAACCAGACCGTTAAACTTGACTTTAAACTAGACCCTTAAACAAGACCCTTAACCCTCAAACATTTGTGGTTGTGTCTCACTATCAATTTTCCGTGAATTATCTTTGCAAGTACACATGTACTAGGGAAGATAAAAAGTCAGCTAGACAGCCACTCCGGCGACTTCGTGGAAGATGTCAAAGTGGGCTCAAAAGACCAAACCAGCTGAGTAAGATTTTTTGTAGATTCACAATGTCACTTATCTTTTCTTACGTATATTTAATGTTTTATCGGCACAGCAACCTTAAAATTTGAGCAAATATTCAAATCAAGTTACATTGAGATAATGAAATAGTGTCATCATTTCTGTTTGGTCATAGTTTGTTTTTGTATAGTCATTCATTTATAAAAATGCAACTATATACTCAATAAAGTTTAGCGGATTGTATAGGCGTTTTGGGGATTACCAGCTGAAATTTTCACAGTAATGTTTTCAATGACACATAATTCCTAAGAAATCCCAGAACGACACTTGAATACTGGGTTTCCATATTGTTTCAGAGTTCACGCTAGAAAAAAACCTTTAAATTATACGAAAACTTCATGTTCACCTTTGACACAAACAACTGCACAGTCACATGACCTTATCAATAATAGAACACAAAGAAACACACTAGAACGAGGCGTTTAGTTTGTAATGTACCTAATATTTCAACGTAGACTAAATTATGCATTTAAGTGCATAAATACGAATGTAGCTAGATCTATCAGTTAAAGAATAAACGATGTCTTCGGTTGATTTACAATCCAGCAGTTATACGCCGAAAGCAGTATTTGTAAATATTTTATCAACTTAGTTTAACTTGATTGACATTATTTTTTTTGTGACAGTTCAAGCATGCCGCGGAAATAAAATCGATGTTTATACAAAGTGGGAGGCGCGTATGGACGAATACATACACTAGGTGCAGGCATATATATACACAATTATATACATGTAATATTTATATCTATATAATAACATACAGATCGAAGAAAATAGATTTGCAACAAGCATGGAAACAAATACTTTATCATTAATGATATTTTAGGTAAAACAATCAATAAAGCATAAAGTGCACGTTATTTTCTCTAATGAAGGTCATTGTATTACCTGGGTATAAATCTACAGTGGTTTCGCATGCATTGAGTATAGATAATTTCATTAAAAGACAGGGAATTCCCCGACAAAAACCAAGCGTAAACAAATTCATTTCTCCATGGTTTATTTTTTAAAAGGTCTAATATTGAATGATACTTAAAATGATGTTATAACCATAGAGAGTATTGTCAGTGTCGGGTGACTGGAATCTACACTGCTTAATGAATATATGACACCATTCAATATTTCGAGCAATCAAAAGCAAAGCGTAAAAATAATGTCATAACATTTTAGAATAAGTGAGGCTTACGATAGAATCAAGTGACATTATACGCTATCAAATAAGTAAGCGATGATACATCCAAGAAAATATTCGGAAAAGACTATGTTGACCGATTATAAAAGTTACACAGTGTATATTATCAAACATTAAGTTCAAACTAATGTACTAGTTTATATAATTACATTTTGTATATATATTTGTATATTCTCTCAATTGTCTAATGCTCATTTCAATACTACAGTGCATCAAAGCAACACCCTTTGGGAGTAGCAGAATTATGTTGTTTGTTCAGAGGTCTTTGCAATAGAGAGGTTTTTATAGTTAAATCGTGCTGTGGGAAAAAGAGAGGGCCGCTCTGGAGAGGTTGTACTATAGTTTCAAATTTTAAAATGCAATAAGACGTGTTTTAATCAAATTAAGGAATATTATATATCAATAGAATATTTGTGCTAATAAAAAATTCTATCTCAGACGCAGTCCGGATAATAGATTGAACTTTGTTCTGTGTCTGTTAGAATATTTCTCAGATGCTACATGAGATAGCAGACACGTTTGGTCAATGTGTCAGTAGACGGATTTGTAACTTGTTCACTGTCTGCTGGTCACAGTGACGGAATGTACATAAATTTCTACTCTCAAAGTTTGGTTAGCTACAAAAATGTAACATTTTATTTATACAAGGTGTATGTTAGCCTAGAGTGACCTGCCCCTGACACTTCTTCAGGAACCAAAGTAGGCAAGGAACCAGCCAATGGTTGTATTTATATGAAATGTAAATATTGTTATTATTTGATAAAGATATTTTGCAACTCCCATGATTTAATATTTTACCGTATTTCTATACAACTTAAAAATCAATCTAAGTTGGATGTTGATTCGTGATTTTATGTCATTATACTGAGTAAACAAGACATTAAAAAAACCCAAAAAAGTCCGAAAACTATTTGTTTACGACAAGACGCAATCCACATGTTGGCTTCCATATCTTCAGTTTTACCAGTGTCACTCAAATAAAACATTTGCCATATGACCTTGACTATTTGTAATGTAAGACCCAATTACCAATGTTGTATTTAGAACGAAACTTATATGATAGGTCATTGTTAAATATAAATACAGTCAAACCTGTAAACAAAGACCAACACTGGACAGACAAAATGTGGCTTCTATTGACATACTCGTATGGTCTTTATTTGGAGGTTATTTTGTTTTAGATAATCAAGGATGTTTTTAATAGAACGGCCATTAATCATAGGGTGGCTATAATTCGGAGATGGCCGTGCACATAGGTTTGACTGTCCAACATCTTATTATAAACTCTTGACTTACTCTTTAAGATAGGTTAGACCAACAGACGATAACTTTGTATCAGTAAAGAAGGTTAACATTTGGTAACAGGTGTATTACTCAACTCGTAGCCTTGTTAAGGTTGTACTAATTTAGTTCTATATCGGATTCTTTGTGTGGCTATAAATAAGAACGAGTAATCATTTTTTGAAAATACGCACACGTATTTCTTGTTTCTGTTTCTTCTAATACTCATGTACGAGGGGTGATCAGTAAGTTCGTAAGCAACCTTGCTCTTACAGTTATGATTTATTGTATACTTATGTTATAAAACTTTGTCATGATGAACCGAACACTTTCAGCATCTTCACTGTTGTTACTGAAATAATTCTTACTTAAAATCTACCATTATATAACTTTTGACACGTGACAGTTAATACCTGTTTTTTTTCTTTACTAACAAGGTTATTGTATATAAAGAAGACGACAGTAAACGATAAGGCTTTTTTCAAAACTCAAACTTTCCATGGAAAAGTAAAAATCACGGAAAATGATCCAAGCGAAAATAAAAGAAACCACGTAAATTAAAGCGCGTTTTGAAATTGATACTGGGGAAGGATTTAAGTTTGTTTTCTGATAACTGACACAGACAAGCTTGTATACGATGTTCCCACTTATATCCACTTATATAATACCTTTTCTAATGATACTTGAGGAATTGTCATGCACGCCATCTAGTAATTACATATCTAAATGCATGTAATACTTGTTTTAAGCAGTTTACAAATTTACTGAAAATATGCGCGTTTTCAACAAAAATACAATTCAGCATGTATTGGACATTGCCGAGTGTTATGCTAATTGACTAATCAAACTGCGTGACGTCTTTATACGATATAATAGTTCGGGTAAAATGAAACAGCCAACCATATTTTATCGTAGAATATAGCATAAGTTGATTTCCTATGTATTCTTAACTGCGTTGTTGCAAACCATGCTGTGATTATTGTTTTAAATGCATGTATTATAAAGACATATCAGTGAGTATCGATACTTGTATGATTCCTGATTAAGTACTTGCTACACAAGGAAGTATCGTCAATTGTAATTAACGTAATTGATGCGTAATTATGAGAAGAATGTAACGGCACTTAGTATTATCTCTGAATAAATCAAAAGTGGGGGAAATATCTACTTTAATTCTTCCAAAACACTTCCGTACAGGAACTTAAGAAAGCAGCAAAACAGCCCCTTAAAGGAGGTGACTCAATATCACGCATTTTCAACACCAAACATATACAACAAGTATAGTAAGCTCTAGACAATGCAGTTTTTGATAAAGTAGTTTTCCAATCCCCGAGGAGGAGCCAATTTTGATCGCATGTGTAACCACAGGGCATAGCAACGCAACAAATACTAAGCTCTAGAAAATTCTGTTTTGCCAAACATTTTTTTAGAATATTTTCCAAGTGTATGTCAATATTTAAGGATTGTTTCTTATTTTTTCGGGCGTTTATGCATTATAAACTCTCAGGCGGGGTTTTGAAAATTCCGTGAAGCGTGCTAGCTTATAAGCTTATAATTACATTTCTTCCTTTGTTTCTTACATGTATAAATCATTTTTGACCGAGTGAAAACGTGTTATTAGTGAACAAAACGTGTGTTAAGTTTCATTGTTGACGCACGTGAAACGCGTTCAGGATAGATTGTTACTAAATTTAGACTGACAAGTTGTACGGTAAGAATATAACTACCTGCTATCACTGATCAGAATAGTCGGTTTAGATGCTCCGCCATCGGAGGAGATCTCGGAAGGCCGAGCGTTTACGTAAAATATACTATGAGTTAATTTTTTTCCTATAGAAATTAAGGGTGAATGTAAATATAAAAAAAACACGACCCTCGGGAGGCCCGATGGTGATCTCGGCATTTGTAAAATCATGGATGTGAATCAACTAAGGATCATTTGTATGAAGTTAGATATATGTTCGGCTCTGTGGTACCGGATACTTTGTATGAAACAACAATTGTTTACGGCATTTGTTACACGACACTCGACGGCAGACATAGCGATCCCTATAAATAAAACAATATTCAACAATAAACAAACAAGAAGGTACACATAACGAAATATCGAACCTGACGGAATGTCAAATAACATGAAATACAATCTATATGCAGAATTTAAAAAATAAAGCAATTAAATATGTTCAATTGAAAAAAGAATATATCTGCCGAAAACATTCGGGTATTTTAATCATAAAAGTGCATTAGAGAATAAAAAAGCGGGGAACTTTTGTCATTTTGAATAATAATTTAATTTGGCTTTATGCCCAAAAATACAATTATTTTAAGTTTTTATACTTGCTGAATAACCGACTGTTCTGACTAATATGAGAGAGAAATAATTTTAGTAAATCATGGCAGTAAACAACTATAAATGTTTTTATATAAACATACTTATATTCCTCAGATTTGTATCTTATATATTTTTAAAGAATGGTTTAAGTTTAACCAAGTAATCGGCAAGGCACGGTATGGTATGGCAAAGATTTTTATCATAACTAGGTTGGTTCATCTTTGCTCCAATTTAACGCATGCTAATAAGGTACATAATACAGGCAAATCTTTGTAAGCGGCCACTTCCGAATAAAGGTCGTTTTTTTAATAAAGGCCATTCATTTAAAAACCGTCATTGGTTATTTAGAACAAAATGACCTTCGAATAAGGTCACCTGTCAATAAAGGCCATATTTTGTCTTTTCTATGGGTGGTCTTTGTTCACAGGTTTTACTGTATCATAGAAGTATACTTGATAATACATCAGTGGGAAAAAAGATTATTTATCTAATTTGCTAAAATCCTACTTGTTTATGATAGAATATACATTTATTGTAATACAAAATGAGAAGGGTTTGTTCGGTGGTCTTTTTGTAACGTGCTGTACTACCAATAGTAATGTCCTGGGTTCGAATATCGTCTCCAGCTTCCGATATTTAATTGACGCTTTTTCGGTGTCCACATCCCCACTACCATACCCAGTTAGGCGCTTATAAAAAATCAAAGGAAACTAATAAGGCGTGTATCGTTGCTTTATGTACACTGTGAACGATAATGAAGCAGGAAAACTATTTAGATTAACAATAGTGATTTAAATGTCTGATTATGTTCTTCTATTTCCTCTCCATTTGGCGGGTGTCGAATGGGTCGTAAAAAGCAGACAAACAAAATGCGTGATATACCTATATGTCTTCGGTAAGTTGTGGTATCTTTTGTGGTTGACATCTGTCAGTCATTAACGTATTTGGAAAAGCGCAATCACGTCTGAATTTCATGCAACATCGGGTTAACTATAGGTCATATAGGTCTTACTCTACTGTGTCAGGACCTTTTTGATTTGAGTGACCCTGAATGTGTTCAATGCGACGATGTTCTGTTGTGTTAAAAACAGAAGAATCAATGTTTGTATTTACTGTTACTGAAGTGTTGTTTACTAGTTTTGTATAATAAAGAGTTTTTAATGCAATTAAATTGTCCTCAATTAATGTGCTAATCATTAAACTTTCCAATATCAAGCTTTTTTCATTTTAAAATTTTAGCAAAGGGACTATAGTAAAGCCCTAGCTTATGTCATTTACCTATATGCATATGACCTGCATTACAATATGAATGAAAAATCGGTCCGTAATTTTAAATGTTAAAATATTTGTATGGGCTCGAACGATGTGGGTACACATTTCTCTCTTTTGTCTCGTATGGTAAAAATCAAGTCCGACAGTACTTTCAGTACTTTGATTCTTCAAAAGTGTCTTCTTACAGACGTAAGAAGACGGTTTTCTTAGATAAACAACCAATTTGTCCGAGGCGAAGCCGAGGATTAAATGGTTTTTTGTCTAAGGGAACCGTCTTCTTAGCGTCTGTAAGAAGACATTTTTGAAGAAAATACGAGTACGTGTATCTGACTTATACGACGGTAAAGGATTATGTCCACGTGAAAGTTGAGTTATTGAAAAGTGTCTTCTAACAAACGTAAGAAGACTCTTTTTGAATAGCTCTGCTGGGGGTATAGTCGTATAACAGTTGTTAATGTGTATTTACAAGGAGATCAGATAAAAGGTCTAGCTTTTAAAAAGCATGCACACCAGTCCTGACAGGTTAATTACAGAGATAAGTTCTTATTGTTTTTTGCTATCAAGTCTATTCACAAATTTCAATCGCAAGGACCATTTACTGTCATCTCCAATCAATGTCGACATACTTTAGTAATTGTTGCAATTTTTTTCTAAATATCTTCACGAATCAAGTAATTTACCAGCCCACGGTTAAGTTAAGATCTTTTTTATTTTCTTTTGTTTGTTTGAGATTTAACCAAGATCAGTTACATTTGCCAAGTTTAAGTAAAACTTGCAAGTTTCTTTGACACGATCTCGCTTCATGTTATAAACATGATCCTATGAGTTAATAATTATATTTAAATCGAACAATATAAATTTTCAACGAGGCAATATGTTGTAAAATATAATATAATGTTTAATAGGAATATATAGTAGAAATTGTAAGGAAATATGCGGGAGAAATGTTTCTCAGTATATTTATAACAAGAGCGACACAAGCGATGCCAACACTCATCTGTTCACCGCCTCAGTGAGATCTATCCATCTATGAAGTTTCATGTTGCTACCTCGCATAGTTTCTGAGTTATTGTTTTGCACAACAGTCGACGCAGTGATCCCAAAAGTTCGACTTTTTCTTCGAATACATACAAGCTGATAAATAACAAGAACCATCTTTTAAACAAGATACTCGACTTAGAAAATAAGTTCTTAGAAAAGCATTAGACTATCTCATGTTTTCATATTGACTGACTCCTGAGTGAGATTAAATGTTTACATGATCTTATATGACATACTCGAGCATACTTACAGTCAAGGTTATAAACATAAATATTGAATACAAACTATTTTTCGGTAAATCATATGATATATTTATCTTATTTACTATGAATAAATTCTATTTAATAGTATACTTTTTCCTGATTTAAACGTTTTGATATTTAACATGTGGTTGTATTGATGTTTTTTTCGGCTTTTATTATTGCATTATTTTCATAGGCAGTAAAACAAATATTACGGATTCTGCCTTAAAACTGTGTAACAACTAGGAGAAAACGCCTACTTCAGCTGAAACCTTTCTATCAAACACTTTCATTGGTTACAAATGTAGGTCAAAAGCAATATTAGAATAACAAGCAGAAAAAACATGTAAAATCTAGAAAGATAAGAGAAAGTAACACGAAACATGCCCATGTAAATATATGTGCACATGATACGTGATTATAATGGTAATAAAATGTTAATACTCTATGATATTTTTGAAACCAAGGCCATTGTTCGACGGGTAGTCTACACTGGGAGATGGTCGCTAACACAGGTTTGACTGTGAATATATGGAAAAGAACATTTAATTTATTTATCCTTAGGAAGCAATATAAGATTTGATACATTATAGCGCTATTATATATGCAATCACATCTACGTACAGTACATAATTATAAATTTATGATGCGGTGTTATTTATACTATAGTATCTAAAAAACGTTCCATAAAATTATCAACTGCACAACATTTACAAGTGAATAACCATACAGTTAACAGCTAGTTTATTTTGTATCAAACCCCAGTTCAAAGGTCATATGGATATTCGGAAGAAATCTGGAATTGAATTCATGCCTGTCGGTTCAAGAGATTTCGATCTAACAACCACACCAGCGACACTTACAAATACTGTTGTTGAATTCCAGATTTCTTCCGAATATCCATAATTATCGCTCATTCATGTCTTCTCGATCTTATAGCAAATAATTTTACCGTCAAATGAACTGACATAACTTAAATTCAAATCTTAAAACATAAGATTGTATTGAATACATTAAATATAAATGTTTTTAGTATGTTTTATTATTAGCAGACGACACTTGTCATGTTTAAACTTGAATCTAAATATCGTAAATAATCAACACAGGCTATAAAATGTACCAAATGTACTCTGTTCAGGTAGGCATCTGTTTGATGTTAGCGCTTTTAACTTTGTACTTATTTATAACACTTTAGCTATCTTATAATTAATTCAAGACCGAGCTGTATGTTTGTCAAACATGCATGATAAATGCACGTGTGAAGTTAAAATATAGCCACTTTAATGGAAAACCAATTAGTCATATCCATAACATAAGCACGTGAATCTGAATAAAAATTGATTTTCCAAATAAGCGCGTGAATCTGAATCAGTGTTTATCTGTGTTTTTGTCATCTTATATTTATGTATTTGCTGTAAAACATGTATTTGTTTTGATGCAATAAAATATTTGTAGTTGTAGTTGTAGAATAAAAATGGATTTTCCAAATACCCGTCTATTTACGTAATACACAATTATTTCCAAGTTAGAAAATTCACGTTTTGCCACGGCAGTGTAAACATAATTTATCTAATAAAAATCGTATCGTGTCATATTCGCTCATTCGTGTTTTCTCGGTCAAACTGCTATCAATTTTACTGCCATATGACATGACATAAATTTTCATATTATTGGCCTCGGAAATCCCTAATATAATTAATTCCGACGTATTTATTGAGTATCGTTGAATCGATAACAGCGTTGATAGTATTTCCTATCATACAAACGTTCAGTTATATAAATACATTTCGTAAATATCGCGCACGTGACTTTGATAAATGATATAATTGGTGTTTTGATGTTCATGTTCAACATCTAACATACAAATAGCAGCAAGTTCTGTTGATCGCTGCTCTGATAAGCCATAAATATTATTTTTTTTATGGCACACTCATGTGAATCAAAAGAAATCAGTCTACGGAGTGAAATTCAAAAGATTCAGAAATTCAGAGTTCAAGCTATAATCTAGTACAAAAATTCTCCGCTTTATTATGTAGTCATGCATAAATGGTAAACACATGAATGACATGAGTTATGCTACTGAACTGTATGTAAATTATTGCCTTATTTTCGAGCAGAGACTGCAGACGTAACGGCCAACCGCCTCAGAGACGGGGGGGGGGGGGGGGGGGGGGTTGAATGGGGTGCAAGACATTATGTACCATTTCACAAATGTACCACTGCCTTTATGTACCATTTTATGCCTTAATGTACCACACGTGAATTATAGTGTGTCTATTATGTCTAGTGTTCAAAATGGACAGTACCTTAAGAGGTGATAATTAGGTGTTAACGACACCTTGTAGAAGCAATTAAAATGGATATTTTGATAAATAAGTTAGGCTTAAACATGATAAAAATAATAGCACATTGTTTTTTTTTTAAATGAATTATTTTAAATTCATGATAGTTTGGAAAATTAAGACAAACTCAGTGGTACTTTATTCCCTGTAGTGTAAGTTACTAAGTATGTTATTTTCTTTTTTCTATGTCTATTATAATCTAGTATAATAAATACATATAAACATAAAAAATATACTATGTTTATTATATAGTATTATATTTATGCACAGTTCAAATATGGTTTCCCCTATATATCATTATAAGTGGTACATTAAGTCCTGGTACATAAAGGCAGTGGTACATAATGACTGACATTCGATTGAATACAGAGGAACTCTTTTCAAAATGTTTTTCCTGGTTCTTTATCATGCCCGCTGAAAAGCACTAGAACAATAGTTATATACATACTGTATCGACTATCAGGAATTCAGATAAAATCTTCGTAGTATACAAGAAGTTTGTGACTGGTCAAGGAATCATTAACAGACATAAATAGATAAAATAATATATCCACTGTATGGGTCGTGTAAGGAATAAATAGGACAATAAAATAGGTTACCGCACTCAAAGCTCTGCACACTCATTCAAATAAAGTTTTTTGTCCATAAATAATCTCAACTTGAAATCGGGAAATCCCCAGAAAATTACACTTGCATAGCTGATAGCCAATTTCAGCTCGGTATTTAAGGTCACTCGCGACGATAAGAGCGTAGGCGACAACAAAAACATCAATAATTATCAATTGCAACAACTTTCACCACAACAACAGCAAAGACGCAATACAACCACTGAAAAAAAAAAACAGCAATGTTCAATTCAATATATTGGGAAAATCCGTGTACACATTATGCAACGTTGAAAAAGTTAACAAATGGTAGTCTGAATAACTTGAAAAAATGAGTGTGTAAATCAAGTGGTTTCAACGGTGAACATGTTAGTTGTAATTCATTTGAATGTACTGCGGCTCATTCTCTAGATTGCACAGAAAATAATTTATTTGAGAACATTGCAAACAATTGTACATTTATCATCCCGCGGCCTGTGGTGTCAAAGCGGCTGTAAAGAATAGAAACATAAATCTGATAGTAACCACAATATTAGACTCTAGACTTACTAAGGTTGGTTCCATAGAGAAATCTTCGACAGACGACGGATAAGAAGTAAAAAAAGGCATTTTCCAGATTTTTATAGGATGAATAATGATAAGAAAACAGAGGGGACTCGGGAGTTAAGGGTTTCCCTCGAGAATGTATGACACCTGTTAGAAAGTATGCACACATGGAACAAAGCTGGATACCTACTTGAACATACCTATCATTTTAAATTGGGTTGAAAATAAGGGAACTAAATTCATATGTTATAAACAACCTGAATTTTGAATGACATTGAAACATTTCTATCACTTAGGTTTAACTTCGTACAAACAGTCAATGCCAACAACACATTAGCGACTTCTCCTGTTATATCACAAACAAGTAATGGATAAGTAGAACTTCCCACCTTTAATAAGCTAGCTAGACGTACGGCTTCTTATCAGTTTAAGTTTTTGTCTGCTCACAGAGTTGAAAGGATAGTAATAAGCGGCCAGACACCATAACAATTAGATTTTTTAATGAAACTTAATTGTAAATATACAGCGTATCAACGCGTACTAGTATTACGCTACATGCACAGTCTGACTTGTGTAAGCAGTCCCCTCCGAATAAAGGCCACGCTACCTTTTTCCCAACAATGACTTATTTGTAGTTATTAGTGGTCATTTTGAGTTTTACATCGGAAGAGCCCAGTCGTTTACCTAGGTAGAACTATCAGCCTTAATTAAAGACCCATTAACTTTTTGCATTTAGTAAATACAGAAAAATCGATAAAACGATTGTTAAGAATAAGAAATGCAATTCATTTGCTTTAAACTACATTCACATAATTCCTTTCTTTTGCCACATCGCATACAAATGTTGTCAGATGTTTTTCTTACTTTTTGCAATATCATTGAAAAAATACTGCGCTACAGTCTATATGTACTTCGTGATTAAAAAGAAAATTTCAGAATATCCTTATAGAAAGTTTAAGTCAATTTCACTGATAAGACATCTTTCTAGGTATAATAAGACCTACTTTCATCTTAATATCCAAACAGCTAATGGGGCTTTAAGTCAGATAGACATCTTCCTTACACGATACTGTCTTCTGGTCTCGGGTGGGATTCGAATTCACTGCTATGAGGGGCTAGTGATTACTAGTTAGAGGCCACGGAGGCACCGCAGTTACTTAGACAGTCATAGTCAGTGTTACATACGCTGTCAGTTTGCCAGACGATGCTCATTGGTAATAAGCGCCTGACTAACTCTGATTTGAACAAATTAGCAAAACATATTCATGAGCTATATGCTAGCATTATTGATTGTATGTTTTTGAATGAGTGAAAACATGGTCGCGGTTGTAAATTATGTAGAAATAAATCGTCTGCTTCAATGCAGCTTTTTTAAATTTGAGTATATTTATTCAGTCCTGATACGATATTAAATTTTGTTGTTTGAAGGCCATGTTGTAATTTATGACATCATATATGTTTGTATATACATTGTAATATGTCTATAGTGACATGTTACCTTCGTAAAATAAAGAGTATCAGTATTATTATCAGTAGTGGTTACACTTTTTTCTCACATGACTTCTATGATTTTTGTAAATATTTCCTGAAGTAACCGTTATCGTATCAGACATCCTGCTGATTAATATGTTTTTTTTTTTGTGCAATTTTGAACTTCCTTCCTCGAATGTCATGGGTCATATTATACACACGTGCGTACAATATGTGTTTATTAGCTAGCAGTATGTACTTGTTATCTTTTCCTTATGCATGTTTGTCCTTTTAGTAGCTGAATAGAGATTTACAATTTTTTTATGTGTTGCTGAACGTTCTATGGTTATTTCAGCACTGCCTCAGACAGAGATCATATACGATACAGGAGAACCGGGCATTTGTATCCCTATTCTAATAATTTGGGATTAGTTTTCTTGGTTCTTCATCGTGCCTGGTGTAAAGCATCGCTTCCCGTCTCACCATTTTCCGCTGATTTTCTAGACTCAGTAATTTATTTGATGGCTGGGATATGGAAACTGAAAAGGCGTCTCTGGGAAATTCAGAAGGCTGAGCCGTGAATCGAACCCACGACCTTTCAGTTAGTAGTCCAGCGCGTTACCACTATAGCACAGTTCATCCTTAGATGATGCACATAACTTGGGCCTAAGTAACA